>NW_004624743.1:1964513-2016629 GCF_000247695.1 Heterocephalus glaber | reverse complement strand
TATATATATATATATATGTAGATAGTAATAGCACTGCATGGAATAAATCTTTTTGCTTTGACCATTAGTTTGATCTGGAACCTTATGTCAAGAAATAGGAAGAGAAGTAAAAGATACTTTGAAAGCAATAAAAGGTAAAATACAAGTTGAACCAAACTTTTACGTTAAAAATTGCAAGTGGTTTTTATTTCCTCAGGCATAAAAGTACACCACTGTGTTTAGAAAGTCATATGAATTTTAAAAGGATGGTTCAATTTTAAACTATGGATTTCTGTTACACATTTGATTTAAATATGCAACATTTTGTATTTTTCCAACCTATATGTATGAATACTTGTAGCAGCAACTCCTGTGTCAGGTATTATGAATACAAAACACTTGTCTCTTAATCAGGAACTTAGTTTACAGCTGTGCACTGAATATTCACCCTCCTCCCCAATGAAAGTTGGGACAGTAACCCCTGGTGTGATGGTATTTGGACATGTACCCTGTGGCTAGGAATTAGGATTCCCCGAGGTCATACAGCACAGCATCAATGCCTTTATAAAAGGGAGTAAGAGGACTGTCCTTCTCTCTGCCTTGTGAAGATGCAAGACAAACACCCACAAACCAGGAAGGGTGACCTCACTAGTGACCAGACCTGCCAGCACCTGGATCTCCGGTTTCCCAGCCTCCAGATCTGTAGAAATAAATATCGGTCATTTTTGGTAATTTGTTAGAGCAGCCAAACTGACTAAGACATTTATCAGTCAGACATTTCCAGGCAATATGAAGAGGTAGGAAAATATGACATAGGAGGAGAAAAAGCAATCAAAACCAATCCTTAGTGACACAGACGTTAATGTTAGCAGATAATAACTTTAAAACAGTTGTTACAGTATTCCTCATAGTCAAACAAGTAGAAGAAAAGTGGAACATGTTAGGCAGGAATATGGATATATGGAAACTAATAAGAGAATACCCTGTGTAGAATTAATGGCAAATTAGACATTACAGAGCAAGGATTAATAACCTTGAAGACATAGCAGTAGAAACTACCCAAAATGAAACAGTGAGAAGAAATACTTTTTTAAAAGGAAAAAGAAAATAGAACATCATTGAGCTTTGAATATCCTAAACCAGCCTTAGTACACTTGGATTCACCATGGGAAAACAAGAGAGCAGAAGAACAGAAAAATATTTACAGAAATCATTGCCAAAATTTTCCAAATTTGATGAAAATGATAAACTTAGAGATTCAAGAATATCAAAGAGCCCAAGCACAAAAATATGAAGAAACGTACAGCAATGCACATGATAATCAAGTTGTTCAAAACCAGTGACAAAGGGAAAATCTTAAAAACATCCTGTAGAAAAAAAATCATACAGAGAAAATACAGTGACAAGAATATACAGAGGAATAAAGATAAGGATTTTGACAGTTTTCTTGTGAAAAGCAGTCCAAATTAGAGCACAGGAGGACATCTTTAAAGAAGGAAACCCAGCACAACATCAACTTACAGTTGTCAAGAGGTACACAGGGGCAGGCAGTGAAGGCCCTTTTTATTCACATTGAAAGGCTTCAGAACTTTATAGGTCACACGATAAAGAGGAACATGAATGTAAAATTAGAAAGGATGACTCAAATCAGAGGCAAGAATAAAATTCAGGCAATATGTTATCATGGGGTTTGTGGAGGCTTTTGTAGAGAGCTTACTATGGACCAGGCACTGCCATTGCCAGATTTGCATGTATTAATTTAATTTTCATAGCAATCTGCTGGACAAAGTATTATTGTTTCCTAATTTTGCAGTTGAAAAAAATAAGATGTGGAGAGATTAAGTAACTTGCCTGAGAAAATGTATAGCTAGTAAATGACAGAATCAGGATTTGAGTTCACTTAACTAGAGGGTTTGTGTAAACAGCACACCACGCTGCCTTTTAAACCAGAAGAAGGATGAGAGTGATATTTGGATTCAACAAGAAAGGTTTTTTCTTGGTAACTGAGGTCAGTTTCAGTTGTTCCATGGGAGCCAAAACTGATTCAAGCAGAAGGATGAATACATGAAAAAAGAAGTAGAGAGCTTTTTGTGTGGCTGTGGAACTTGGCTTCGAAAAGCAAGAGTTGGGAAGTAAGAGGACTGTTTGAGATTTTTAGGAAAGTCTTTCTTAAAATAGGCAGGTCCTAAATTTAAATACTGACAGGAGGAAGTAGTAACGAGAGAGAGAGAGCAGTTGAAGAGACTTGGAGTTGGAGGAGTTGGTAAATAAAGAGTTTCTGAGCCAAGAAGGAAAAAGGATTAGGAAATACTAAGACCCATAGCAAAAGCAAAAGATCCCTAGAAGGAAAGAGACCTCTGTCACTGTGGAATCAGGAGGGCATGGATGTAGGCGCTTATGAACTTGTAGGTTTCCTTCCAGCCTGTCTCCTTCAACCTCACTTCCCGTTTCCAGACTCACTTCCTGTCTCTGTCAAAAGTTTGAGACAGGGATGAAAATTCCCTGTGCCTAACAAGTTACGACTTGTGTAAGTTGGACTTTTGAAGGTTCACATTTGCGTTGACCACAGGAAATGAACATACTCTTTGGTATTGTGCTGGGGTAAGTCTGTCGATAGGAAAAGTCGGTATAGAACCATAGCAGTATGTGAAATTTTCAGCTAGAGGTGATAATAATTATGGTATGTAGTATCTCTATAAGCAGCTGCCGCCTCTGCCGGATTGTGTTAATAAAGTTTTATTTGGAACTATTGGAACATAGCCATTTACTTTCTTGATGTACATCTGTGGCTGCCTTTGCACTACAATAGCAGAATTAATCAGAATTAAATGGTTGTGACAGACTACAGCCTGCATAGCTTACAGTATTTACTACCTGCTCTTGTTTAGAATAGTAAAGCAGTAAAGTCTTGGAAAATACTTGAGAAAAGGAGAAACTCAGCTACTAAAAATGGGAAGAGAATTAGAGAACAAGAAGATATTAGAATATATTAAGAAAAACATGTTATAAACTGATATCAGCTGCATATTAATCTTTTTTTTTTTTTTTGGTACCAGGGATCGAACTCGGGTCCTTGTGCTTGTGCAGCAGGTGGTGAAACCTCTGAGCTAAATCCCCGGGCCTTAATCTGTTTTTTTATTGAAAAGATTATGTGTCAAGGTTAGCAGTAGTTCTTTCCAAATGATAAGATTCACTTGATTTTTTCCCCTTACTGGCTCTTAATGTATTTTCTGATTATTTTGTTCAAAGAACACATGTTATTGTGTTATTAAAAAAAAACCAATGAGTAGAAGACCAGTATGAGAACGTAGACTGATAGGCTAAGTAGAGTGTGAAGAGAATTCAGCAGGGTCAGCAATGAGGAAGATGCATAAATAGTGGCTGTGGTTGACTAAGAAAGTTGCATTAAGTGTTATAACAATGTTAGTAAGAATACTTTCAAGTTCTTTAATTCCTTCCATCTAACCAAGGTTTACAAGATCTGGTGGATGAACAGTCCCTCAAAACATAGTTTCCCACCAAAAAAAACCCCAACAAAAATGGAAAATAGAGTTAGAGAAATTATAAATTACATTTAGGAACTTTTTGAAATGTTCTTTATTACCAAAGATCTAGATTTTTAAATTTTAATTTATGGAGATATTCTTATAAATAATACTTTATTGTAGTGATTTATCTTGAATTAGAAAAGTCAAATTTAGTTATTTTGCTATATAGAAAGCCTAAATTTTAACAGATTTTAGAAATGGCAGGCTTTGTTTTATAAGAAATCATAATCATGCATTTTTTAAAAAGTGAACAGATTTTATTTGGGAAAAAAATAAGTCAGAAATTACAGAGAGCAGTCTTTTCAATGAAGTACTGTTATTAGCCAGATGAAAGTTAAAGTAGTTTTACTGTGGAATTCAGTCCCAGCATCTGCAGGGTAGCTAACCCAGATGCTTTCTACAAAGCTCAGTGCATCCCGACAAACATCAAGTTGATTTCAGCGGCTATACTATTAGGAGTTATTGAAATATAAATCAGTTTTTACCAAATTTCATCTAAGTCAACATATTTTTATTTAAATTATCATCACGAATGGCACTTATTATCGCTGTAATGCCCAAATTAGTTGTTGAGAACAATTTCAAGATTGAAGCTTAATGTTCAAACTAGCAGCTTGCCTATAAGTTGTCATCCAAAACAAACAGAAAAAGATAAAAAGCAATTTAAGAAAACTTTGTTCTGTTTGTCCTTTAAATATGAGTTAAATAAGCTGATGATTCATTAATTAAATTATAACTTCTGGAGAAATTTTTATGTAGCTTTGTAACAGAAAGGAATTAAATCAGTGGACAATGAGCCTCTGAACAAGAATGTACATGCTATATACATAATGTTTTGTACAATATTTAAAATTTAAAATTTGAGCACATGTCAATGAAATACATACATGATAATTGTATAAAGTTAGATAAATGTGTGTATAACGCTGGTGTGACCATGGCTAATGGAGTGCTTTTGCTTGAAAATCTTCAGTCAAAAGTGTATTTAGAAGAAATCTATTAAATTATGAAATTATTTTAAATGGAAATGGTCCATGATTTGTGTCACTTTTTGTCATGGGTCCGTATTTACAGTACATAATGGTTTCGTTTATCACAGGGAGCTGGTGCACGCACATAACACAGCTTCATTCTTTCTGAATCACCTTCCCCTCCCATGCGCAACCCCTCCAACTTCTGTCTCCCTTCTCATTTGCAAAAGCTCTATTTCAGGTTTTCCTCGATTCCATTTTCTCATCCCGTTTCCTCCATCCTATCTCTTGTTCCCCTTCCTGAACGAAAAGGGCAGGAAACAATGTTAAGGGAAATAAATCAAATGCACAAGTTTAAATCTTGCATAGTTTCTCCTATATAAGAAACCCAAAATATAAATAAAGAGCAAAATAAAAGATAATAGGAAGTAGAGGGTAGCCACTTCTTATTGCTTAACAATGCACTAAAAATACTTAAATTGGGGGCAGTGAGCTTTCTTGGCAAGAGATGTGCGAGACACCTTTCCATGTCTGATGTTCCTGTTCAAGTCAATTTAAATCACACTGAAGACTAGAATCTGTTTTCTGTTGTTTATACCAGCGCTTTTTTTTAATGGTCTAAAAACAGTGGTGATGAACCTATGGCACGTGTGCCCGGGCAGGCGCACAGAGCCCTCTGCTGGCACACAGGCCAGGTCACCCTAGCAGCCGAGGATGGATTAACAGTTGATTCTTCTCAACCAAAACCTCAGCATCCAGGTTTAACTGCAGTGTTGGCACTTTGCGATAAATAAGTGGGTTTGGGGTTGCAGTTTGGGCACTCAGTGTCTGAAAGGTTTGCCATCTCTGGTCTAAAATTTCAGGGTACCCCTAGCTTGATTTGAACTGAGTGGAATGGGATGATTTGATTATCTACATAAAGTACAACATAATCAACAAATCCCTGTATGATTTACACAAGTAGATATCATTTCAGGATTTGGCTTCTTCCTTATATTCCACAGGATCACCCCAGGGTCCTGCAGATGCTATGCAGGTGAGGCACCTTGGTGTCCATTTGTGGAATTTTATTACACTCACAACTTAAAAACTTAAAAATGCAAATGCTGATACATTACAGAGCTTACCTGTAAAACCTAGTAATCTAGAATCAGTCTTTCTCAAAAGGAAACTTAAACAATTTTATGGGAGCAATTTCCCTCTTAGTCTTATTACTTATTAAAGTAGAAGTATTTATTATTTATGTAAAAGAATATAACTGCATTTTCTACAGTAAAGTTCTCAACTTATATCTTGCTTAAATTCTGTGTTCATTACTTGGCAAGTAAAAGATTTAGTATTATATTTCAATACTGGAAACAATACAAAATTAAGTTTTTTTGAATTTAAAAATGAATATTTATTCAAATCTGGAAATTTACAATTTATGTTTACTTTTATCTCATTGTTGTGGTACTTTTTTTTTTTTTTAGATATCTACAAGAATATTCCAGCACTCTGGGAGGCTGAGGCAGGAGGATTCCCAGTTTCAGTCCAGCCTGGGCAAATCAGTGACTTAGTGAAACCCTCCCTCAAAACCTAAAAAAAAGGCTTTGGATGTAGTTCAGTGCAAAGGCCCTGGGTTCAATCCTCATACTACAAGAAATAAAAGCTGATAAGTCTTAAATATATCTAAAAAGTATTAACTGTATCTAAAATAATTGCAATTTTAATGTCAGATATACATTTCAGGGAATTTCTAAGAATTTGGAGCAAGCTTTGTTCAGAAAAAAATTAGCTGTATAGTAAAAAATGTAAGTTTGTCAATTCACATTTCAGTCACCGTTTATATTAAATATTTGTGATCTGACACAACTAATGCCATTAGCTGAGCAAATAAATGTGTGAATCTTTGTGTTAATTCTGGTATAGAGAAGTTCATAAGCAAGAAGAGTCTATAAAGTACGTTTCACACTGTTTCTCAAACTTATATGGCATAATTGGGTTCAGGTAGTATGTATTGAGAATAAATATCTGCACTTAAGAGGCAGAGCAAACTAGCATTTAATTATAATCAGAAACCGCACTAAGAAGCCAGAGATTACACAGTTAAAGTGAAATAAGGTTCACAGGAAATGAGGTAAAGGCGTGCACTGCCTGTGAGCGGAAGTGGCGGAGTCTTGTAGGGGAAGGAGGGGCGGGAAGGGATGTGGAAGGGACAGGGTGTGTCATGCCACGCGCCGACCCTGAAGGGACTGAGACCCTTACACGCTGCAGACGCAGCCGATAAAAACACAGCGGATTTTAATACTCAAAATAAAAACTGAAGCATGTAAGAGTGCGTGCACAGACCATATGCAAGCCCTGCACCGTCGTAGAGAAGACCCTTGAGCACGTGGGTTCTGCTGGCTGCTGGGATCCCAAGCCCCACCCTACCCGCGCACCTCTTCACCGCAGTGCTGTGGAAACACTTCTTTAGGTGAGCGAGACCGCAGTCTGCATTTGTGTTTCTGTCACTTTCATTTTACATCTCTCTTTTTTTCTCTACTATCTCCCAGTTTTGTTTAAGGGAGAATGATTTTGTAGTTCCAGTCTGCAGAACAGTAAGATAATAAATTTGTGTTGTTTTAAGGGGAAACAAAGCAAACACACACGCAAATCGTTTTGAATAACATGACTTTTCAGGTAACCTGTGATCTAGTAATTTTTAAAAGCATACACATTTGAGGAAGGCCTGGACCTTACAGACTTTTCTTCACCCACGTGCACGGCACACAGTATTATCCTGTTACTCTTGGCCCATGTGCCCGCTCCAGCATGCGTGTCATAGGTTTGCCACCCTGTTTTGGGACCATTTTTGTAAAATTTAAATGAAGATCAAAGAATGGATAAGCGTGATAACCCGTGCTCTTCCTTTATAAGTATGTTATAATGTTCCTTTTAATTAGTAGAATTACATTAAATATTTTTGGATAATTTAATATGATGTTTTTATGATGCTAAATGTCTAGCTAGTGAGTCTAGGTACTGAATAAGATTTTAATAGGTAAGGGCCAGGGATTTAGCTCAGTGGTTCCGCCACCTGCCTCGAAAGCAGAAGAACCCAAGTTCAAGCCCCGGTACCAAAAAAAAAAGATTTTAATAGGTAAGAAAAGAACGTTAGACATGATGGCAGTGTGAAATTTGCAACTTAGCATGAAGATCCAAACACAAAAAAAGTTAAACAAAGTGTAACAATGTCAATATCAGACAGAAATGGTTTCAGAGCATAGTTTTTACTTTCCAAGTGTCAGAAAGCAGTTAGCGATAAATACAGTGAAATTCTATCAACGGTCACGTACGGCAGCCCAGGCCCAAGCTCATTACCCTGAAGTCAGCCAGCTGTCGGCAGGTTGTGACACACACGGGCGGGAGGGGCTGAGTCAGGACAAGCGCGCTTAGGATGAGAGTGCGAGGAAGCAAATACCAGAAGGGGAGGACAGGGCATTCTTTAGGCAAGGTGCTGTTTAGGAAAAGAGCACACAGGAGAGAATGAGTAACCGAAAGCTAACTCGCCTTAAAAGACAGTGGTGCTTCAAAAACAAATGTATACAGGCAGTCAGTAAATAATCAGTAATTAGGGTGTTGGGATAAAAGTATCTCTGTGGAAAAGTACTTATCCCCGAACACATTGAGGTGTGTGCATTAAATGTGTGCAGCTTCTGTGTCAGTCAGATCTTCTCAATAAAGAAGCTTGACTCATCAGGAAAACAAGTACCATCAGAGCAAGAACTCTCTAACTGATGTGATTCTGTGTGGATCATTCACTTGTGTTTTCAGTAGATGCCATCAGTCGCCATTATGTCTGGAGGGCACGGAGGCAGGCTCCGTCCTTTGTCTTTGTAACGGACTTCGAAAGTCCTTCACAGAGAGGAGCACAGAACTGTAACTCAGCGCAGAGACAGAGCCAGGGCCTGGAGACCCCGTGCATGAGGGCGCTCGGGCCAGGAGTGAGGGTGAGGGGCCCGGGGACATCCGACTGTGGTTGGCAGAGCATCACAGAGGTGACCGGCAGCCCTGTCACTCTGTCGGGCCCCGTGAGGCTGGCTAATGGACAGATGGGGAGCAGAGATGACTCAGGTGCTCTTTACCCCGATGTGAGGACCGGAGCAGGGATGAAAAGGACAGAGCTAACTTTTAAAATTTGGAAATTTAACATTTTTAAGACTTGCAGGCGGATAACAGCTTCTCAGAGGTTTACTTTGATAATTTAAAAACCGAGATGTGTCTTGCTTATTAATAACAAATGGTCTTTCTCTGATAAAAATAAGTTAATGTAATGCCCATTAAGTATGTACCAAAATTTCAATTTATGAAAGATAAAACTATCTTCTCAACAGCCGAAAATTTTTAAATGTTAATAAATTAACTGCGGTAAAGGCAGCAAGGACCGTTTCCAACGCATTTCATTTCTTTAAAAATGTAATTAATATATTACTTTGAGGGGAGCCATTAGGTTTTGCTCTCGGGGCAGCTTTGTGAGTGTTTGTAGTGATGATGCTTTTGTTTTACCCTGGAACGGGCCGCCTGGGTCCCCACTGTGGTCACCAGCACCTTCCAATCCCTCTGGAGTGACGTGTGGCAGGGGCCCAGCTGGAGAGGAGGGAGCCCTGAGGATGGCTCTTGGGCCTCGGTCAGCAGTACCCAGCACTGTATCCAGTGCCCAGCTCCCTGGAGAGTAAGACTGCAGTGGTCCCTCGGCTCACGACCTCAGTTCTCCCCACGGGTCTGGTCGTAAGCCAAACTGGACGAGAACCAAATCAGATTTCCTCTAAAGGTCAACACTGAACCTAACCATGGAATTCGATTCAATTCTTGTCCAACTCGGTTTGCAACCAGATCGTGGAAAGAATCGAGTTCGTGAACCGAGCCACATTGGTCGGTAAGAATTTTAGGGACTGAAGCACAGTTCAGAGGTGGAGCACTTGCCTAGCCTTTATTAGGTGCTAGATTCACTCCCCAAATTTAAAAAAGATTTTTAGGTAAATTAAGTCGTAGGCTTTGATCTCAGAAGATGCATTACAAAGTTTTGGGTTTTAGCTCAACAGTAAAGTCAGAGAGGTCAAGTGAGACGGGAACGTGTTAAAGAAGCGGTCACCACTCATTTCTCTGCAGACAACCCGTGAGGAAACTTTGAAGAATTAAGATGTGTTATGTGCGTGCGCCAGCTTCCCACAATGAATGCAGTACATAAGTACTGCAAACCTGGACTAATACAAAACGGTTTTAAAAATTAAAATATTTAAAACTTCCTTTCCAAAAATAAACACAAGTGAAGTTTTCCAAAGCACCTCAGCTGCTTCCAGGTGTTGCAGTTAGGAATAAGGCTGTGTAAAGACCAGCAGGTTTCTGTGTGGACACAAGTTTCTGACCCTCTGGGTACACACCACGGTGATGTTCCCGTCGTGTCGTTGCCTTTGCTTCTTCCTGAAAGATCGGTTGCAGAGCTGTTTCTGGGCTTCCTTCCTTCTTCCTTCCTTTGCCCTTTCTTCTTTCCTCTTTCTTCTTTCTTTTTCCTTCCTTCCTTCCGTTTTTTCTTTTGTAACTGGCTTGCTTCAGTATTTTCTTTTTTTTTTCTTTTTTTCCCCAGTATTTTCTTTATCTTTGTTCTCTTCAGCTCGACTATGACATGCCTAGGTGTCTTTCTTTGTTCTTTCTGTTTACTTTTCACGGCATGGGTCATGCTCGGTGCTCTCTTTGCTTCCTGGTTCTGCGCCGTCACACCCGATAGTGACTTGTCGAACTCTTCTTCAGCCACTGTTGCTGCAGTGTCCCTCGCCCCCTTCTCCCTTCTGTCCCTGGTAGCCCTGGTACGCATATGGTACCCTCTGTGCACTTTCCCCACAGTTCTTGGGTATTCGGTTCTTGTTTTGTTTTTAGTCCACTTTCTTTTTGCTTTTCCGTTTCGGAACTTTTCTAATACCATATCCTCACCCTTGGAGATTCTTTCCTTAGCAATATCCGGTCTACTCATACTGTAAAACCATCGAAGGCATTCCTTATTTTTACCACAGTGTAATTTTTCCCTCATACATAGCTGATTATAATCCACCGGGCAAAAGACACTGTAACTGGGCCTTCAGTGATGCAGGGGCACCATGTCAAGAAAAGGGAAGCATTTATAATCCTGTGAGCAAGTCTTATTCCTTTTTTTTTTCCCAGGCCTGGGGCTTGGACCCAGGGCCTTTGCACTGAGTTGCATTCCAACCCACTCCTCTTTATATTGCGAGCTGCTCTCCCCGAGTCACCAGCTCGCCTTGGCTGGGCCTGAACTTGCTGCTGCAAGTCTCATTCCCTCAGCGAGGCAGGCTGGACCCACTGTCTCGTGGGGCCCTAGTTTCCAGACCTCTGTTACAGCTGTCTGTGTCTGCGTTCATGACAGACATTGATTTGTGTTTTCTTTGTTTGGTTTTCCTGTCAGAGTAGTTCTCAGCCTCATAAGATGAATTGCAAATTATTATCTGGACCTAAAATTCTGCTGGTGAGGAGCTCTTTATTAAGTGTTCTACTTATTGAATGTGGAGATATTTTGATTATCTGTTTCTTTTAAGGCTAGCTTTGGCCATTGTTTCTGCTTTCAAGATGCTTGTGTTTTTTATATATGTTTTCAAATTGATTGGCACACAGCTGTTCATACTGTTTCTTTTTCATGTCAGTAGGAAAAGTATTGATGATATGATTCAGGCCTGATAAGATTAATTAGCATCTTCTCTCTTCCTGAATCCTGGTTTATTAGTTTCGGTAACTTTTCAAAAGAACCTGCTTTTGGTTATATTAAATCATGCTCCTCCTCTCTCCCATACACATTCCTTCCTTCTGCTTACTTTCACATGAATTTGCTCTTTCTGGCTTTTTTTTTTTGGTACCATAGATCGAACTCAGGACCTTATGCTTTCGAGGCAGGCAGGAGAACCACGGAGCTAAATCCCTGGCCCTGTTTCTGGCTTCTTAACATGGCTGTTTTGGTCTTTGATTTTGAGTCTTTATTTTGTAAGACTTAGTGCCATGCATCACCCTTGTACCACTGCTTCAGCTGCACCCCATGCATTTGCGTACATTTTCATTATTACTGAATATAAAGTATTTTTTTAATTTCCATTGATTTTGTCTTTTTACCTGATGCTGTTTTAAAAACTATTGTTTAATTTTCACATGTTTAGTGATGTTTCAGGTGTGGTTTTGTTTTTGGTTCCTAATTTGGTCACTAACATCCTTCATATCTCTTTAAATTTATGGAGACATACCAAAACACATGATCTATTTTGGTGAATATATCAAGAAAAAAATTGAAATAAATGTATATTCTGCTATTATTTAGTGTAATGTTCTGTGAATTCTCTTAGGTCTAATAGATTTATAGACTTTTTCTAGTATTTTGTCCATACTGATTTTTGTGTATTGATTGTATCAATTATTGAGAAAAAAATTGTTTAAATTTCTACCTATAATTTTGAGCTGGTCTATCTCTCTTTAGTATTGACAATCTTTGTTCGGTATACTTTGAAGCTTATTAATTAGGTACAGCATATTTAGGATTGTTTTGTCTTTTTGATCTGTAAATTCTTTTATTATTATTAAACTACCTACCTTTCTCCTCATTCTTTATCTTGAATTTATCCTTCTTTCTTACGATAGTATTTGCAGGTATATCTTTCTCTGTTGTTGCATTTAGTTTATATGTGTCTCTACCTGAAAAACGTGCTTCTTGGAACTGCTAGTTTTGTATATTTTTTTAAAAATCCACTCTAAATCTATGCTTTCTATTGCAGTGTTTTGACCACTTACATTTAATTAAAGATCTATAATTTGGGATTATCCTTTTGTAATCTGTCCATTCTAATCTTTGTTCCTTTTTTCATTTTTATGTGACTTTTTAATGATTTTTTAATATTTAATTTTTAACATTCCATTTTCTCTCTACAATTAGGCATACTTTCCTTAGGATTTTTACTGATTTCTGTGATCTTAAACACCTGAAATAAAACTTTTCTTTAAAAAATGAAGTTCAGACTTAGAATATTATGGTTGGCGTGGACTGTGTGCATTCACTGATTAGTCACATTTCTGGAATTTTCAGCCAGTGAGGTTGTAGTTTGAAGGTGATCATTGTAAAGCAAAACTCAAAGAGCATTCTTTATACAGCAGTACTACATAAAGAGCTGTCTTTCCCACCTGGCTTCTACCCTGTCTGAGCTTTTTGCCCTGTGCTGCCTCCTCTTCACCAAGTGGGTGTCATTCTTTCAGGTGCACATCTGCAGCAGACTTGGTGCTGCCTGCTTCTCAGCAGTGCTGGTCCTCACTTACCAAGTGCACCTTTGCTGTCACAGCGCTGTTTCACATATCTTCTTTCCAGATGCTCACTGTCTTCCATTCCTCTCAATTATGGCTGACCACTTCACATCTCTTTTGATAAAGAAGACTGATATCCTCTTAGATGAGATGCGTGGTGCACAGCTTTAACTAGTTGCTGCATATGTTTGCTTGGCGCATAGAAGTATGATTCTGTGTGCTTATATTGCTTCCAGTGGACACACCTTTGACACCTACCGTCCACCTAGGCACAGATTTATGATAAAGCAGGCAAAACTTTAAATAAAAATGTCATTGATTCAATGTCGTTGTAACAAAGCGCATACTATGCTACTTTGAATAGTTTGTGTTTTCTCCTATAGGAAATGAGATGTCTTCATTTGTTTTAAAGTTTTCTCTTGAAAAATGATATGAACACATTTTTGCTTGTAAAAAGATAACTGTTGGCAGCCTGAAAATAGAGAACCATGAGGAAAGAAACAGGAGAGAGAAATGGTACAGTTCCAACCATTGCTGTATGAAAGGTGATTTATAAAGCTTGGCTGTGTCAGTGGCAGCCGGTGAGGGAGTGAAGGTATCTGCCCAGCCTTCACCTTCCCCGTGTTTCAGCTGTGTTTTCCCACCGGGCCCTCGCAGAGCCCTAATTATACATCCACTCAAATTGGACATGAATAACGATAGTAATAACGGCTAATATTTATTGATCCCATACTTGGTGCCAGATACTACCTAGCTGTTTTATCTAAATCAACTCACTGAGGCCCCTTACCACTCTCTGGGTGCAGTTAGTGTCCCCATGTCCTGAGGAGGGGGCCATGCAGAATGTCAGTGACTGACCAGTGCTGCCGTTCGGGGTCCACGTTCGCCGTCTTTCTCGTGGCTCGGTCATTTCCCCTCCACCTTTTCCTCTCATTGCTTTCATTTCTTTATGTCGTGATTTTGATCTTGTATTTTTCTTATATGATAGCCTGGGTTAGTTTAAATTTTCAAGTCTCTGCTTTCAGGTTTTTCTCTCCCTTCTTTTTTACTGTCAGAGAAATATCATACTATTGTATTCATCCATGTCTTGGAGACTCATAATAGTTCTCATCGAATCATATATATTTTGGTATTCAGATATTTCCATTCAAATTCTTATCTCATCTGTGTGATTCTTTTCCTCCCAGTCACGGAGGAGGGAATGGTTTTCTGTCTTCTTTAGTTCAAAAAAATCACTGCTTCTTTTGTGCATATTCAAGTTGTTCCAACCTGAATATTTTAAAATTCCTTTCCATTGCTTTTTCTTTAAGATCTAGCTTAGCCTCCTTTCTGTGAAGTTTGCCCGGTATTTGGTTGTTTGCCCCTGACAGTGAGTGCTTATGGCTCTTAGTGAACCCTGAACGCTCTGTGCCCTGGAAGGCCGCTCGCCCTGGGCACCGTGGAGATGCTGAGCATTGTCAGGCCGTCCTCTCTGCAGCAGCAAGGAGGGCATGTGGAGGCCACTGACAGTTCCTCTACACAGACGTGGACTGCCCTGTTCCTCCCAAATGTGTGAAGAATATGTAACATTTTTACCAAGGCAGTAAAATCACTACAGCTCGTGATGACTTCTTCTCCAGCCAGGACAGTGCTTATTCCCTCCAAGATGTTTCTCTTTATTTTCCACTTCAGTGTGATATAAAGTGTCAGAAGGGCGCTGTGGTTTTACCTCATAGCTGTGTTTTTGCCACTCTATTGTATTGATCATGTATTATTTCACAGTATTAAATATTATATCTCTCTTTTTCTGTTTTCCAAAAGCTTAAAGACAGAGTCTTATATTCATTTCTCCTTGACCTGGAAAGTGACAAAACTAAGGTAGAAAGAATGCAAAAAAATGTATATTTTCTCCTTGTGGGAAAGGGGTTATGTAAGTGTCCAGTAAATCAAGCTGGTTATAGCGGCCACAAATCTAATTTTTAGTCTATTTAATATATCAGTTTCTAGGAAGTCTCTGTCTCTTGTGTGATTATGTTAATTTCTTTGTAATTTTGTCAGTTTTGCTATATGTATTTTCAAGTTATACTCTTAGATGCATCAAAGATTATTATAATGTGCTTGTGCATTATTCCTTTTTTCATTGAGTAGTCCCCTCTTTGTATCTTCTAGTCCTTTTTATCTTAAATTTTATTTTGTTAAAGGATTTAAGTTGATCTACTTGAGTATGGTCAAAATTTGGTCCAAAATTTTGTGGACCAAAATTTAAATTTGGTCAAATTATTATTCAGATGAAAAAATACTAAGGGTCACTTGACATTTGTATGTAAAAGTACCCTTGATTCATGCTCATCACCTAAGTGAACGCTAACCTGAAGGTTGTATAATTTATTCTTCTTTGGGGCTCTTTAAAGCTATCCGAGCTCGTTTAGAACTTAGGGAAGCAAGTATTGGCTATATTGACTTCTGTTGGTTTGTCTTCGGGGAACTTGATATGCGTATTTGATGCAAAATAGCACAGGTTACTTTAGATGTCATATACTTATTAACTGTACAAATGATATAACATTTATTTTAGTTAGAAATAAAGCATGTCATCATAATGGCTCAGGTTCTGTTCAGCCAACCCTTATTGTCCTTGTGCCAGGCACTGCTAAATGCTGTTTATACAAAGGGGGAAAACCTGGCCTGACCCTTTATAGTTATTTTCAGGCCAAAACCAGAAAACTTCAGTATAATGTGGTAGGTACCACAACAAATTAACGCAAGATTTACAGAAACAGTAAATAATTATTATTCATTGTTTCCTGATGGCAGTGCTACTCTTGTATACCTAAGGTGGCAGGCAACTGTTTTCTCTGTAACACAGGAAAAATATAAAAGCAGGACTTAGGGGAAATGAGTTGACAGTACAAGGTCGATAGAGTTGTTAAACACGTTGTGAGGTGTAGAATTCCCGGCTGTGAACGCTCTAAGAGCGGAGTTACTAGTGAACATTCTCGCGGGGTGTGCACACTCCGCTGACCAGACTCGCCCGCCGCCCGGCGCTCTCCAGTCCTCAGACCTGCGCACAGCCCGCGGCGCCCGCCCGTCACCCTTTGTCCATCACAGCGCCTGTGCCCTCAGCGGGGCGACTGCGCGCCTCCTCCCTCCTCAGCCCTGCAGTCGCCTCCAGCCAGCCCTGGGGCGTCCACCTGTGCGCATGTTCTGCCGTTCACACCCCTTCTCCACGGCTGCCCGAGCACCCAACTACCGCTTGCTGGAACCCAGAGGAAACCTCTCACTCCCGTCTCCGGTCCGTTTAGGCCTCCCGGTGAGCGACCAGAGTTTATCTGTAACCTGTGGCTCTCACGACTGTGTGCTGACCTGATGTTGAGCCCACGGCAGAGTCGTCTCACGCCGAGGTTCCCAGTCACTGCGAGTCAGCTCGATGGCCTTTCTCTTCTCAACATTTCTCGAATTCTGTCACTCTCCCGCCGCCAGAGGGTCCGTAGTTTTTAATTCTTTTCATTTTTAATACTTTAATTCTCTTGCCTTGCTTCCTAATTCTGTTTTGCCCCTTTCTCACTAACTCCTTCACATCTCAGCTTTAACCTTCTAGGAAAGCTGCCCCTCCAAAGTACATCTTCACCTTCTAATTTGACTGACTTGGTAAATGTGTGCGTGTCTAGTTACTGGCCTTTCCTTCCGAGATGACAAGAGGACAAGAGCCAGGTCTGCCCTCCACTATATCAGATATATAGTAGGCTCACCTAGTTGTGGTATTAAAAATGTACTGATGAATAAAATTACAAAGTGAAAAGATTGATTTAAAATGTGTATAAACCCGGGAATGTAGCTCAACTGCACAGTGCCTGCCTGGCAAGCTCAAGGTCCTGAGTTCGATTCCAGATACCAAAAAAATAAAGATTAAAAATAAGAAAATAAATAAGATGTATATAAAACCTAAAGCATTTCAATCATGTTGTCATTTTAAAAATCCCACATTTCACAGCTGAATTCAAGATCAATTTTATATGAAGAGCTCTAATCTTTAAATTTTTAAAATTCAAAATCTTTTGTTCAACCTTATTACTAATTTCATAACACTATGCTAAAGGAATTTTACCCGCTTGCATACAGCATTGAATGATGAAGATTTCTTATCTTAATATCCAAAAGTATCCAGTAGTGTGTCTGAAGGCAGGTAGTTTCAAAAGAATAATTTCAGGGTTTTGTTTTGCTTTAGTTTGTTTTGTTTTGGTTTGGTTTCGTTTCCTTTCGTTTGGTTTCTGAGCATGGTCTCGCTGTGTCGTTCAGACTGGCCTTGAACTCACAACAATCCTCCTGCCACAGCCTCCGGAGTGCTGGTATTACAGGCATGGGCCACCACATCCGGCAGCTCTCGGCATTTTAAGGGTTGATGTTGTAGGATTAAAACCGTTCAAGAACCCAGTGTGACAGCTTTGAGGGGCAGCACCAACTGTAATGTAAAATGTGGTCTGTTTGTTTGAGGCACAGGCACGCTTACCCTTTATTTTGGAGCTGCTGTCCATTTCTCAGGCAGCTGCTCACTCACGTGTGAACACGCTGGCTCCTGGAGAGCACCAGCTGACGGTGAGGTGGAAAGGCCAAGTGTCTCTATTGCTGTCCCGGGATAGTTTGTGTTTGCTGTTGTTTTTTAAAGGAAATCTGTAACATGATTTATTTAATCTTTGCTTCACTATACTAACAGAAAACCAGTATTTGGGTGAATTTCTTGTGCTTTTAGTCTCACCAACTGTCCTTTTATTTTATTTATTTATTTACTTTTTTGGTACTGGGGATCGAACTCGGGACCTTGCGCTTGTGAGGCAGGCACTGGAACCACTGAGCTAAATCCCTGGCCCCTAACTGCACTTTCATAGGCGCTGTCTCTCTGTAGGATCTTTGGGGAGGCATTTTTAGGATTTTTCCCCACCCGGATGTCACACAGACTCAAAGTCCCCTTTGCACTGGTTCTTCCAGCTGCGTGTGTGCTCGAGCTAATGCGTGGGAATGTTTCATTGTGCTTTGTGGCTGCGAAGAGTTTAAAATCCAGCTGGCAGAACAGAGTGACTCTGTGTGGACAGAAATGCCTTAGAAAGCTGGTCCAGTGACTTAGCTCCAGTTCCCAGTTTAGAGCCAGTGGAAGGAGGTATTGCCATTTATTATGTATTAGTTTCTTTCCTACCTTTTTTAAGCTACCGGTTAGTACCGTGTTTAAGGAACCAGTAACGTCTTTTAAAAGTGATAGTATTTCTGCTCAAGTTATGGTAGTTCTCCTCTGTAATGACTGCTTTGGAATATGAAATGTTCTAAATAACTAAAAATGATTAAATGTTGAAGCTTTAAAATAACTCAGTGATGGAAATCTTCCTAAAATGTTGTGTGATACAGTGAAATAATTTAAGATTTCTGTTTTTAAAACTACAGAAATTTCTTCCTAAGCATGTTTAATAACTTAACTAGGTAAAAATTAAGGACTTCTAGAAATGTATTGCATTAGTTGTGTGCTGTCTCAGATCCACGCTAACATTGCTGTTAGGGGAGAAAACTGAGAATTGTTGACTTGAAATTTCTTCCTGTGAGTTTAGTATTTGTACATTTCAAAAGAAAAAAGGTATTTCAGGGGAAAAGTGCCTTTGCATATAAGCAAGCTTTTCATGATGTGTAATAGATATGATGTTTTCAAAAGATGAGTATGTAGTGATTCCTTCTTCCTGGAAAAATCAAACAAAAAAGAAAGTTAGGGCCAGGGATTTAGCTCAGTGGTTTCACCGCCTGCTGCGCAGGCGCAAGGACCCGAGTTCAATCCCCGGTACCAAAAAAATAAAAAATTTTTAAAAATAAAAAAGAAAGTTACAGTGACTCCTGCCATTGATGCAGGCAGGGCTGCACCTCCACGACTTCTGTCCGATCTGTGACAGGGATTCCAGGAGCAGCGTCTTTAGTAGACGTGCCATGCAGTGCAGTTGGCACCTGTGTCCTGGATTCTGACAGGAGGCCCTTGCAGGATGGCAGTCGGGAGTGGAAAGAGCTTCCCCGCACACCCTCCACAGGAACTAGATCTCCCTTGGGATACCACGGGCGGCGGCAGGCGGCGGCAGGCGGCAGGGAGATCCCAGGGGCCATCTTAAAGATGGCGGAGAATGGACAATGGTGGCACTTGCGACGGGTGGCAAAAGCTATGCACCAGGCGGGCATGGGGAGAAATCTCGGGCAGGCATCAGGCAGGTGAGTGAAGGGCGCCAAGCGGAGTCCCACAGCAGGATGAGGGGCACAGTTGTAGACATGGAAGTCGTGCTGGACGCACTGCCTCTGAGTCACTAAGAAGAGGAGCCCTGGGAACACTGGCTCTGCCTTGGGGACCTGCGATTCCAGGTGGTGGGAAGTGACGCACACTTTCATTTCTGGCAAATGGAACTAAGAAAGTAAGAAGGCAGATCTTGTTACCTTGGCAAGGTAAAAATAGTAGCATGAGCAAGGAGGACCAGGTAGTGAGTCCTAAACTGTGGGTTCCTGCCTGGGGACCAGCTCGTCTTTCCGGTCAGAGGAGCCTGCAGCTAGAGGTCTGGCCAGCAGTGTCCCTGGGGAAGCAATGCTATTCCTTCCCTCTCTGAGCTCCCCCACCTCAGTCCATTTACATGGACCAGGATTCAAAGCCACTTAAAGATGTGTGAGACCAAGAAACCACAAAACTAAGCTTTGTTAAACCTGGTCTTTGCTTTTGATTGCTTGTTTTGCAACCAGGACAGTTGACTTAACCAAAATGATCAAATTAGGAAATGCATCCTCTCCAAGAACCACAATCTCAAAGGCTCTGTAGAGGCGCCAAGTTTCTAGGTGTCCTTCTAGGTGCCTAGGTACTCCTCAAAATGGAATAGTCGTGGGGAGGGGGGTGAAGGTACATCCATCCTCAATTACTGCAGTAAATGAGTTACCACAAATTTAACAGCTTTAGTCCACTTCCTAGTTTGTTTTGGTGGTTGGTGGAATCCAGTTCCTGGTGGTGGTAGAGATCGGCAGAGCCCTCAGCTCCCCAGCCCCTCCATCAGAGGCTCTTGGGTTCAGGGCCTGGGTATCTTCAAGGGCCATTCTGCCCTCCACAGCTGGGCAAAGTCCCAAAAGATCCTACTGATTGCGCATCTTGTCTTATTAGGTGCTGCTAAGAAGAGTTACAATAGCTAAACACTCGAACAAGTAGAAGCCTTGGACTTTTTACACTGAATAGTTTACTGAAAAAGAGACAAAAGCTTCCATCTTTGAGGTTAAAAAGGGAAAAGTAGGGCAATGACAAGAATAGACAATGGTTAAAAATTTGTAAAAGGAGGCACAATGTTAACGTTTCTAATCCCTTTTCCTTATGTTTTTCCCTAAACTGATATTTCAAAATCCTGCTGGAGGTTATTTGACCGAGTGTTTGGTGAGCAGATGTTCTGTGTTCCGTGGAAGAGGTCACACAGAGGCCGTGGTTTGCTGACATGGCCTTCAGAGTGGCTACTGCTCTGCAGCAGCTCCCAGACTGAAGTTCCTACGGAGCAGTAAGTGTGCTTCTCCAGGAACTCAAAAACAAAACAAATAACAAACACGGTATCATAAGCATCTCTGCTTCATTTTATTGTTGAACAATTTGATATGCCATCTAACTTTTCTTCCTAACTCATAGTCATTTTGAGGAATAACATCACAGTTTTGTGTGATTAAAATGAACGTGCATATTGTAAAAGAGCCCCGGGCATATAGTAGGTGCCTAATATTTGCGATGCAGGACACATGTTAAGATCTGACCAGAAGTTATCTTCTTGAAACATCTCCCCATGTGAGCCCTTTTTCTCATCCTCTGCCTTTTCTGATTAAAGCTGAATACAAAATATAAAGAGCCTGAATTCTGCACCATGAAATATCGCCACTGTTCTGAAAATTAACAACTCCAGGAAAAGCTGCTCCTAAACTATTTTCCTATATTTCCTGGCCATTGAACCTAAGGCCTTTGCACTGAGCTGGATCCCCAGCCCTTACTTATTTTGGGACAGGGACTTTATAAATTGCTAAATTGCCCAGTCTGGGCTTGAAGTTTCGATCTTCCTGACTCATCCTCCCAGAGTACTGGGATTACAGGTGTGTTCCAAGTCTGGTTGTTTTCTTATCTTCAATGAAATCATCACAAACATGGTTCGATCAGAGTAAAACTAATTCTCTTCTGTTGCCCATGCTCCCTGGCTTTCCTAGGAGCAAGTTAGTGTGTGCAGCACTGACCTGACCGGCCAAGCGAGGGCTCCTTGGTGTTCTGCGTGGGGAGCAACAGCTGCGTATTTAGGCCCCCAGCCTGCAACCCTCCGTGTGTTTTCAGGTGCTCGGGGCTCCTTCTTTAGTGAGACTTCGTTTCTGTGTCTTTCATCATTAGCTGCATATTAGAAGACTTTTCTGCTAACAAGTGAAGTAGTTAAATAAGGTATAGCATAAAGTTTAAAAATAAATGAATGCAAGATTAACCCAAACAAGGTATGCTGAGCAAGCAGTATTATTTCAGACCAAATAGATTCAAGGAAGCAATTACTAAACATGAAAAGGAAGTCATTTAAAGGATAGAATCCACAATGAAGATATAACAGTTTCTAAGAATATTATGCTAATGAACACAAACAATTAAAATATATAAGGCAAATGTTAACAAAAGTACAAGGAGAAATGGACAAGCATCAGATATATTTGAAAGAGTAAGAGAAAAATTAGAGGTACTTTGAAGATACTAGGTCAAAGAATATGGATTTTTAATTTTATTATTTTATGTCATTTTTAAAATTTAATTGTGGGACTGGAGATCAAACCCAGGGGCAGTTTATCACTGAGTGACATGCCCAGCCCTTTTAATTTTTTAGAGACAGGGTCTTGCTAAACTGCCCAGGCTGGCCATGAACTCCTGCTCCTCCTGCCTGAGCCTCCCAAGCAGCAGGGATTAGGCATGTGCTACCCCACCTGGAGAGGATGTGGAAATTTTATTAAGTATCTATAGGAAATTATAAAAATTGAGCATCAGTTATATCACAAAAAGTTAGTCAACATATTTCTAAATATAGAAATTGCAAAATACATCTTATTGGCCACAACACAAAGCTAAAAATTAAAAGTAAATTTTTAAAAACCTCCAAACATTTGTAAATTAAAGTTTTTGGTTATATCCCCAAGATTGGATACTGATGTTCTCATTTTTTCTAAATCATCTAATCAGCATGATTTTATTTTCCAATTTTCTATAGTAACTACTAAGCCAAAATTATCCTCATTAGACGATTTTTTTAAAAAGTGGGAACACTGGGCCGGGGATTTAGTGCAGTGGTTTCGCTGCCTGCTGCTTAAGTGCAAGGACCCGAGTTCGAGCCCCGGTACCAAAAAAAAAAAGTGGGAACACCAACACCAGACCTTGGAGATGCAACAAAGATAAATTCAGAGCCCAAATTATATTTTATATTCCTTATAATTCACAAAGAGAAAATATTAGCTACTAATTTATTTTAGAAGTTTGAGAATGAACAATGGAACTTTTTTAAATACAAGAAAATGGAAAGAATTTGTTTAAAAAATTAAACATGAATAAAACAAGGGGTAAACAGATTCGTGACAAAGACAATAATGAAAACGTGAATCCCCTGTAGGAGAGGGAAAATCAGCCTGCACTGCGGAGTTCAGCACGGTGGTTGAAGGCTGGAAGTGACCTTGTGCAGAGGTCGTTTGGGGCCTGGGGCGGTGTCTCCGGCAGAAGCAGCCTTTCCCGGTCGGTCCGGTCCGTGGGGCCCGAGTGAGGAGGACGTGGCCGACGCAGCCCCAAGCCCTGTGCTTCCAGGTACGCTGAGTTCGCAGGCGCTGCGTTCCTGGTGAGAAGGAGAAGACCCAGCCCCGGGAGCAGCTGGGGGCCACGTGCCGCGGAGTTCCTTCTCCACGGTCAGCTGGCCGGCGAGGAACCTGACGAAGGGCGCGCAAGGAGGATGCGCAGGACACAAGCCACTTTCTCAGTGAGTTGGACGGTGCTCGGAAGATGTAGATGAACAAGACTGAGGCGGTAAGAGTAGAAAATAAAAAAAGGGACCGACTCCCTCCAAAACTGTCTGTATTCGGACGGTTTTATGGCTGCATGCTTTTTAAGTTGCAGTGAGTAAACATCATCTTATATAAATGTCTTCAGAACATTATGAAAGACAATTTGCCATCAGTTCATTTTGAAAAGGCAGAATAATCTTGATGCTCAAGTTCGAAAACTGTAAAACAACAAAGAGCATTCTAGCTCTGTCGGGTGGAGAATACAGATGTACAAACCCTAGGTAACATTAGCAAACATAGTTCAGCACCTATTAAAAGGCTGTCATGCTGCCCACGCCCTGCTTGGATATGAGCTACCCTGCTGGCCAGGCATGCTCAGTGTATGGTTCCCC
The DNA here is from genome assembly GCF_000247695.1 of Heterocephalus glaber. The sequence goes on along the minus strand of NW_004624743.1, from coordinate 1,993,421 downwards.
ATCCCGGCCTCCCAAGAGGAAGACCACAGCCCCACTCAGAGATGAAACAGCGGGAGACGCCTTATCTTATCCCTGACTTTCTGGGAAATGTTTCCCAGTGCTGGGCATGGGCAGATATCTTAGCCAGACGAGGAGAGTCTTCACTGGGAGCAGGATTTTACCAGCTTTGCGTTGGTGCCATCAGGACAGGGCCCACCACGCGAGTGCTTCTCACAGTGCCCGACATGCTGTCTGAGTGTGCTTTGCACTGTTGCGGCAAGAGAAGAGCAGAAATCTCTTCTGCGTACTTGTGGAGGCCGGGAAGCCTGAGACCAAGGCACTGCCCCGAGGTGTTTGGTGAGGATTTTTACGCTTTGTTTTTATTTTGTTTCATTTACTTTATTTTATTCATTCTTTGCAGTATCTGGGACTGAACCTCAGGGTCTTCACTCAGCTACATCCCCTGCCCTTTTATAAAATTTCCGATTTTGTCACAAGTCTCGCTGAGTCACTGAGATGCCCAGGCTGGCTCCAGCCTGTGACCCTCCTGCCTCGCCTCCCAGGGTGCTGGGTTACAGGGTTGGGGCCCCTGCCCAGCTCAGCTAAGTGCTTCTTCACGGGGAGGAAGGTGGAGCCTGGGACGGTGAGCCCCTCTCTCCTCCCTGGGCCTTTCAGGTCAGCCACCTTGGCAGTGCCTGGGTTTGGAAGCGACTGCTTTAAATTAGCAGCTTAAACCGTGCAGAGGGCTTCGCAAGCACAGTCGGAACCCCTCCAGCCCTTCCTGCTCCCCCCTTCCCCGAGCCCCCCAGTTTCTAACAATTTCATCATTATTTCAGTTCCACCGTTATTACTTAAAGATGTTAAATATATTTAAGAATATTTTTCCGGTGCCACCAAGTATAAATGTGCATCCTGATTCTCTGCTGTACAACAGGGCGACTGGTTCCCTAGTATTCTTCATAAATCAAACTCCTATTCAGTGTGTGGAATGTTGATAAATGCTAGGTATGTTTAATGATAAATAGCATCTTGATTTTATTTTTAAACAGATTTTTACTATTTTATGCCCGTTGCTTGGATACTTCTATATAGAGGTTTAGATAACTTTCTTCCTGCTAAAGTTAGATGACAAAGCAGATGATTTAAGAAAATGTATGCTAGAAAATACAGGTCTGAAAATATACTAAAAGCATACAAACTAATCCAGTACAAGAGACGAAACTTTTAATGATAATTAATGCTTCCATCTGCAGTAAAGTCATACATTCAGTTAGAAGAAACATTGAAAGTCATGTTATGTGTATGTTTTCTTTGAAAAGAGATAACCCTAAATAATCATGAATATATTACATGATAAGGATTTTCCCTGGTGCTCTAATGGGAATTCATAGAAATCCAGGGAAACTAATGCTTTGTAGTAGTTTCTAATATGGTTAAACTGTTGCGACTTAGCAGCCATGGCGCCGAATCGCACATGCTTTATGATCAGGGTCAGCAACTTTCCACGGCTCTTTAGGTTGTGCGTAAATTTGTTTCATGTTTGGAAGTAAACTGGAGACAAGTCTCACAAATTCCAGCAGGGAAACCCAGGAAATGCCAAGCTTTTCCGCTCACAAGAGGCCCCGCCCCAGGAGCCCCACAGGTGTCATTCTGGGGTGCTCTCTGGCGTCCGCGGGGCAGGCTAGGGCACTGCTGTGACCACACGTGGACTGTGGCACCTGGATGGCCAGTCCAGCGGCTTCGAGGGACAGGCCGGTCCACCAGCTGGTCCTGCAGGCCAGTACTGCAGGTGGTGCAGCAGCTGGACGCCGACAGCTGAGCTCAGAACTTAGTCCAGAAGTCTGGGCTGAAGTGACCTGGACCAGTGCTTGCTACTGTGTGTCCTGGGAAACTGCTGGAATTCTGACCACTCGTGTCCTTACGCCTAGGGTACAATTCTCTATCAATCAGATAACTGGCTCATCATGCTGTACACAGTAAGTCATCTAGCTATCAAACTCCCGAATTTCAAAACCATTTTGCCTAAACTGTGAATATTAAAAAAGAATCTTTACAAAACTATTATGCCACTATGACAGAGTAAGTGCAAACTAAGAATTTGATACATCTTGAAATGTATGGAGGAGACCCCAGTAGCAGAGGAAGATGAACATTTACATCAGTAGCTGGACATGGTGGCACACATATATAATCCCAGCACTGGAGGCTGAGGCAGGAGGCTCCCAGCAAGCAAGCAAGCAAGCAAGTTTGAGGCCAGCCTGGGCTACATAGTGAATTCAAGACCAGACTAAACTGCGTAGTAAGACCCTGTCTCAGTAAACTCAATAATAATGATTACGATGATAATAAATCAATCGTCACCATACCCTGTGTTACGGCGTATGTCTAGATATCCCCCAAAGCTTTATGCGATCATAGGTGGGGCTTTTGCAGGTGGCTGGATGTAGAGTGTGTGATGCTGGGATCAAAAATTGATTCTGGGATTGATTCAGAGTGCAATGCTGGGATTAGGGTTGCCTCACCCTGGGTGGGAGTGCTACCTGCCCTAGGGCTGAGTAGCCTGGATAAAATATAAGGGACAGAAAAGGGTCACTGCTTGTTGCTTGTTGCTTGCTCCCTTCTGCCTGCCTACCATGGACTGTTTGTCCTCTGCCGTGCCACCCTGCTTTGCAACCAGCCAACTATGGACTGAAACCTCTACAGACTGTGAGCCAAATAAACCTTTCCTCCTTTAACTTTGAGTATCGAGTATTTTGTCTCAGCAATGAGAAAAGTAAGACACCCTGATTCACTAGTTTCTTCAGTTTGGTCAATCCTATTTAAATTGTAATCCTCATCCTCCTCCCTGGGAACTCTAGTCCCAGCTCCTTTTCCCTCTCGTCCCACCATGGATGGACAGATCTGGTTGCTTGACTCTCCTCCTCCCCTTACTGGAATGTTCTCTGAATGAGGCGGGGGCCCTGCTTCGTTTGTGATGTTGGAGACCTTCTAAAGGTCCTTGACTGTAAAGAGAAAAGAAAGTGAGGAGTTTGTTTGAACATATTAAAATAATTTTAAGGGTATAATATGAAAAGTCAGAAGGGAAAGACTTAGCTTGCTGAAATCTGAATTTGAATCATTTTATTTCTTTTAAATAATGGCAGGAAAATAAATATTTAATATTAAATACATATTTATATATTTAATATATTAATTATATATTATATAGTCATATATCATATATTATACTAATATATTTATTTTATACATTAGTATATTTATGTATTAATATATTAAATATTTCATATATGTGATATAATATATAATTATATAATTGATATATTGGTGTTTTAATATATTTATATGATATGTAATAGTAATATATAACATTGATATATTATGCATATGAACATGTTACATATGTAATATAATGTTATATGTAGTAGTTACATATGTAATATAATGTTAATTTTAATATGTAATATTAACATTTACTTAATACATTTAAGTAAATATTTATATATAAATATGTCTATGAGCTTTGAAGAAAAAATAGCATACTATATTCCTTTAAAAGGTATAGTCTGCCCCTGAAAAAGAGCTATTAGCCAAATATTTAACCTGAATTTTACCTGTTGAGTTTTGGTTTAGGTGCAAGTGGACCTCCACTGTTCCCTACTTTGGGTAGGCAACGCCTCTTTTATGTACTTTTAAGACGACTAGAATTGAAAGAGATATTTTTGACCTACACTGAATTTGCAATAATCCAGTGAATTTGTTTTATTCTGCAAACATGTGTGGTGTTATACTGTATGTTTCTATAAAAGTATAGGCTAACGTGATTTCCAAATTTGTCTCTTTTACATGCGTTTTTATTGCAGAACAGTTTTCTTCTCCACAGTGAATTAGAACAGCAATGACATCTATGTCCAGCTTTGAGCATTAACTGCATCTTCCGCACAACAGCAACTGGCAGCCTCAGGGATACAGAGCAAACCTTACTTCCTAGGTCTAGCGGTAGTTGTCTGTATTTAAACTAAAGGTGTTTGGTTATAATTTCCTTCCTTACTCTAATATGTGTCTTAAATTTTACACAAGTTTAGTTAAAATGAGAAAAAGCAGTTTGCCTTTGTTTCTGGGACATAAATGTTGCTATATAAAGCAAAACAAATCACTAACAAGTGGTAGGTAATTAATGTACACTAAATAAAATTGCATGGCTTTCTGAACACAATACGAGGTTAATAATCATCTTAGATCTAAGAAATATTGCTAATTTATACTCACATGTTTTGTCAGAAGTTAAAAGTTTTGGCATTTGTAGGTAAGCGACATTTCAGACGAGCACATTTAAAGTTAGACGTTAGGAAAGACTAAAATCTTCAGTCTTAGAAGTTAACTGCAAGGACTAGAGGCTGAGCACACCTAGGGTTTTTGTCAGCCGGCACCAGGAAGCAAATGCTTGGTGCACACACACGTACTGGGGATCTCAGTGCATGAACGAAGATGCGGATGTGTAAGTGCGGACCGGCCTTGTTCTGATGTCTGTTCATAGCTGAACTGTCAGCGTCAAACCGACCGTCTTCAGCATATTCCTAGTTCTTCGTGGTGAGAAGTCAGAACCCTCTCTTGCTAGTTTGAAAGATACAGTGGGTTGTTCTCAACTGCACTGACCCTACAGTGCAGTCAGACACCAGACCTGTCCGTCTCGGACAGACACTGCCTTTTGATCAGCCCCCGCCTCCTCCCGGTGGCCTCTGGTTTCCCACTGTTCCCTCGACGTCCATGCGGCCAACTCTTAGACTGCACACGAGTCAGACCACGCAACATCAGCGCCTGTGCCTGCCGGACTTCACTCACTGTCCGCCAGGCTGCCATCACGAATGGCGAGCCTCGTCTTTCTTAGGCCTGAGGAGTGCGCTGCTGTGTGTGATGACCGCCGGTATCTGCTGTACTCATTCACCCACCCACGGGCATGGAGGTCGACCCCATACCTGGGCTTTTATGAACAGTGCTGCAGTATGCGTGGTGCGGATGTCTCTTCCACATACTAATTCCTTGACCTTTGGATGTATGCCCAGTAGTGAGCTTGCTGGATGGTAGTTGTAACTTTTTAAGGCCCCCTCCCTGCTGTGTTCCATAATGACTGTACCAATCAATACCCTTATCCAGTCTCTTACTGACAGTCCCGGTGTTTGTACCATGTCTAATCGGGCTGAGGGATGAAATCCGTAGTTGTGGAACAGTCCCATATGTAACTCCTGTGTGTAACATTCAGTCTGTGGCCTTGATTTGGTTACAGAGAATCTGAGGCAAAATTCCCCGCAGCCCTCTTTCCTGACGTGTCAGGATTCTGGGCAATCGTGTAAGGGGAGCAGGCTGAACTTTCCAATCTGATGACTTCCATAATTTGTATTAGACTAGCCTGATTTTTTCTCTTCTTCAATCTCATGTTTACGTTTCTATCTTTGTCAGCCGAGAGTTAGATTTTGGCTCCCGGTATAGTGGGTGAGAAAGTGAATCGTGTGTTGCCACCTATAGGCGGGAAAGCAATTAGACGTGTTTATAACAGAAAAGCCTAACCTAAAACGAGTTCTTATCCCAGCTGCCACAATCACCATCCTCAAACCTTCCACCCAACTATTAACCTACTCAGTGTGGAGGTCGTCCTGACAGATGCCCCAGCCCCCGCATACGCGGTGAACTGCACCCCAACCACTCCGCCAGTCACTACCGGCAGCTTATCAAACACCGGCCTTGGGAAACTTCTCGCCTTCTCACAGCTGGGGGAGCCGGTCAGCCACTGCCCGGCCGTCCCCTGGCCCGCGGTCCTGTCTCGGTCCCCTCCGGAGTGGGAGCGGGGAGCCCGAGCACGCCTGGGCCGACAGCACCCCACCGCCGTGACGGCAGGCTCGGTGCTGTGCTGCTCTGTACTGACCAGGTCTGTTTCTCTATTCTTTGCAGAGTGCAGCCGCCGCTCCCAGCCCCGTGCTAGGAAACATCCCCCCGGGAGATGGCATGCCAGTAGGTCCTGTGCCACCAGGCTTCTTCCAGGTACTGAAGGCCGAGGCCGGGCGCCTGTGGGCCTCAGTGGAGGTCACGGAGGAGGAGGAGGGAGAGGAGGAGGGGAGGGGAGGGGGAGGGGCGTGGTCGCTCCTAACGGAATGCGGCGCTGGGCACCAGCTCCCAGGGTTCAGACAGCCTCTGCTGTGCTGCCCTTCCTTCCTGCGTTTCTTTGTTAGTTAATTAATTAATTCATTAAGCCATTTCATCCCTCAGTTAAAAAGGAAAAGGAGTTGAAATGGAAATTAGCCTGGTAACTGTAGTAAATATCTGTGGGAGAAGAAGCTGGAGCTAATGTTCTGGGAGACATGGGTTTTGAACTATCCTATTCCACAGACCAAACATACAAGATTTGGCTGCGCTGCTGACTTATCAAAAATTACAGACTGCATCAAGATAACTTTGGAAAATCATGGGCAGGGAATTTAGCTCAGTGGCACCATGCCTGCATTGCAAGCCCAAGGTCCTGAGTTCGATCCCCAGTACCGGAAAAAAAAGAAAGAAAAGAAATGAAAATCATCTCTGTGTCTTTTAAGTTGCAGTTTAATTAATATCATTACATAATATTTTAAGATCAGATTTTCAAATAGATTCATTAGTATTTCAAAATTTCATTTTTCAGCGACAATGATAATGATTTTAGAATTATGAGACATAACTTTGTAATTTTATTTACATCTTAAACCTGACAGTATTCTAAATCAAGCCAACCAGATTCTGAAATTTATTTTTATACATAATTTTATAATGTTCTTTGAGAAAATTTAGACTTTAGAAGTTAAGAACCAGAGTTGGAAAGTATCATAGGAATTAGCATAATATGCTATATTGTTAATAAATTAAGTGCTTATAAGAAAATTTGTCACTTCCGTTTTTAGAGTTTCAGAGTCCTTGATAATCATGTTAGTTAACCCATACCCTAATTGTAGGGTACTTATAAATGTGAAAATGGAGAAATAAAAATTATAAGTAATTTTGCAAAGTGCATCAATTGAATTAAAGGGTCTTAATTAGGACCTAGTACCAACTGTGGTCTTTTAGGACGTGCTTATTTGCTCAGCTGCTCCTATATTAATACTCAAGTAGTGCAGAATATTTAAGAGACTTCTTAAAGCTCAGTCTCTGTCTCAGGGGCCCTTTCTTATAATCTAAGAACAGATTATAATGTTGGTTATTAATTAAACAGCCACTATTTAAGATAAAGATAATAGCAGCTAACAGTAACTGTTTCCTGTCTACTGTGGCTTGTTCTAAATGCTGTGCGTATGTAAACGTGTAATCCCCACAGTAACCCTAGGTGTGAAGCGTGCATTGTCATCATTCTCACTGCAGATGGACAAACACTTTAGCTAACTGAGTCTCACAGACCGAGAAGGGGATGGAGCTGGAATTCAAATCGAGGAGTCTGCACTGAGGCCACTAAACTTAGCTTTGAAAGTTCGTCGTTGAATGTTGTTTGTGAAATATTTCCAGCTATTTAATTTGGTCCTGGCACTCTCTCATTTCTCCAGCAGAGCAGCAGCTCGGGCTTAGGAGTAATCCGAGGCTTTGTCCATCCCAAGCGAGCACAGAGCTCTGCGGAGGGGGTTGTGGGCCGGAGGCCACGTCTCGCCCCAGTCACGCCAGGACTCTGGGCCCGCCCACTCACACGGTCATGGTTGGGAGTGTGCGTGCTTCTCGGCCTTCCTCTTTTTCTCAGTCTTTTTGCAAGAGTAGTTGAAACAGTTACCTTTGTTCTCCACGTGGTTAACACTTGAACCCACTGGATGCTGGGCACCGTGGGCGTCCGAGGACTGAGCAGGTGCCATGAGCGCCGCCAGAACCTCACTGTGAGGAGCCCATGTCTCAGGTCATAGAAAGAAAACAGCCCTGTGGTGCCCAAGAAGAGAGAAGCATCGAGTCCGCCTGAGGTGGGAGTGACGGGCTGGGAAGAGTGGCTCATCATGGAAAGCAGAGCAGCTAATCCAGAGGTGGGAGTGGTGCAAGGGAAGGCGAAGTCCCAGCCAGGCTAGGGAAGTGCAGGCCGAAGTCCTGGCTGTGCCTGGGATGCTGTGCACTGCTCTGCTGAGAAGCCTTAGGCCTGTCTGAAGTTCACGAGCCGAGGAGATCTCCCAGCGGCAGGAGCTGCCCAGCAGTGCATCCGGGCTTCGCAGGCGTCCAGAGTGTCTGCAGAGTCCCTGCCCTCCGAAGCCTGCTGCAGGGAAGGAGAAGAAAGACAGCGAGAGCATAGGAAGTCTAAAGAAGGCACCATTAGATGGGCAGACCATGTGCCTAGCATGGATCAGGCCACCAGGCCCCATTCCGAGGGAGGCAGGTTCAGCAAAGTATTGTCCAAGGGATAAATGAAATCCAAATGGGATCTGAAAATGAATTAGTGGCTAGAGAAAGAAGGGGAGAACATTCTAGGAAGAAGGAAAATAAGTCACAGAAACCCAGAGGGGAAAGAAGCAGAAACCAAGCACCCAGGCCTGCTGGGGCCTCCAGAGCCAGAGGGGGAGCAGCAGGCGCAGCTGAGGAGAGGGGCCTGAGGCAGAGTCTGACCTCATCCCAGGCAGAAGGAGCCGTTGGAGGCTGAGCCGTGGACATGTTGGTGTGTGCAGTGTCCAGCTAGTCAGGAGGAAGTGTGGTCAGCTCGGGTGTAGCCATCCAGGCAGATGGGAGGCTGGCCTCACTAAGAGAGGGGGCCATGGAGAGGCAAGGGCAGATTTCAGACAGGGAAGTCAGTGCAGAGGGTTGGGGAAGACAGCGCGGGAGAATGGCCTGGCTGTGGGGATCTAGTCCTAGCAAGGGGGCGTGCTATTTGCCGGCAGAGACCACAAAATGCACAACGGGCCTGGGGTGGGGAAGAGAGGTCCTACTGAGACTCGGGTTAGGCTGAGCTGCAAGTCTGAAGCCTAGGCTAGCAGGGCCTTCGGCACGGGGGCCAAGGAGAAAGCACAGGATGGAGAGGCAAGGCGGATGAGCACAGAGCTGCCGAAAACACTGACACTGAAGAACCGAGCAAGGGGACAGCAGCACGGGCCGCTGTGGAGTGGGTGCCGGGCTCTGGGGAGCGTGCTCATCACAGGCGCTGGAGAAGAGACTTCTGCGCCCATCCGAGGTCAAGGCAATGGATGGAAAGGAAGAAAGCTCATTGTTAGCTGTGCTGAGCCTTGGTGATTAATTGGATTGAAGGAGAAGAGAGAAAGTTGGAGAAATCAAGGATGACTCTGCTGCTCCTACTTTGGATCTCAGTAGAATTTTAGTGTCTTTATCTACGTAAGGGAGGACAAAAGGTTGAAGTTTTAGATACATTTGAGTTTGATGTTCAGAGCATCCCCACTTATCCAGAGGTAAGCTAACCCTAAATACTTTTCCCACCTAGTCACTGTTTAAATGTGTCTAGGCTCCTAGAAGTGCCCCTCAGAAATACTGACAAATTCAAACTTTGAGGAAGGACACATTATGGCTCTATCTTTTGGGACATGTAGTGATGGAATCCAGAGACTCCAGTATTTCCTAGATGTCAGCTGGGGTTTTCCTCAGTGATTGGCCTGTCCTTCACATGACTCTGTCCTTTAGGAATGCTGTTAATGTAGAGTAGCTGCCTTACGTGGGTAGAAATAGCAGCAGATAATCATAATTTGAGCCCAAAAACAAAATTCGAAAGCCATATTGTCCCCCAGGAGTGACCCAAGCTGAGGACCTCGTGGTGGATATCATTCCAGAGGTCTCAGTGATAATGCCCAAGGTCAGGCCAAGGGTGCCTGCCAGCGCCAGGACAGGAGGCTGGTAACAGCCGGCAAAACACAGGCTGTGGCCTCCCCAGTGCTTCTTCCAGAGGGCTGCCCGGGAGAGAGGGGCTGTCTAGGAAGCCAGGGCCGCAGAGACTGGGGGTCCTGGCCAAGAGACTGCTGCCGCTCTCCGGCTCCGCCCTGCACGCAGACGGGATGCCCCGAGGAACAGTTGCCCCCTTGCTGCTCACCTGTAGGTAGACTGGGCAGATATTTTAGATTTAGATTCTTAGAGAAAATGCAAAGCTTATTTGGGGACAGCTAAAATGGGAGTAGACCACAATAGAGATGAGCCCATTAGATTTGAATGCATAAATTAGGAATAATAATTTATAATCAGACACCAGATAAGCAGTTCTGAGTTCTATTCACTTTGTGAGCATATGGTGAATATTACACTGAAACAGTCCTCTAAAATAGAAAGCATGTTCCTTTTATTCCTGTTTAAATTACAGAGCAAGTGCTGCCTTTGCCATTGCAGGGATAGACTTAAATTCATCGCCAGGTGGGATCGTCACAAATTCTAAATTGATAGCAGCAACCACTCCTCCTCTCGTCATGATGAGGGCTCCACACACCTACCGGGCCGTCGTGGAAGGTGCTTTCAAGGCAGTGTCGTCTTCTCTGCGACACGCTCATGCTTAGACTTTGGTGCTTTTATTGAAATGTGCGCTTCCGTTGCTGAGCAGAACAGCTGAGAAAGCCCAGTGGGACTCGTGAATGTGGCAAAGAGGCCATCAGCATAGTGCAGCAAAGCCATGCAAAGCAAGACACATCCTCTTTCTTGGAGCCTTTTGTCACAGGGCGGTTTGTGTAGGAGTCCTGAAGATCCTGCAGAGAGTGGTGAACCACGCGAGGGCAGTGTTCCTAAGTCAGGGAGGCGGTTCTCAGGATCAGAGGGAGGCTAGGGGAAGTGCCCACGATGCGCCCGAGTATGGCGGCTTTGTGGGATGCAAGCCAGGACTGCGCCATGTGGTCAGCGAACACCAGGCCCAGGCGCCTGTCCCTGGGCAGGAGCCCCGGGCTGGCGTCTCACTGGCACTGAGAAGTCTGAGCTTGTAGTGGCAGTGTCAGTGTGAGGGTTACTCATCCTAGTGTCCACGCAAAAGGACAGGCAATAGCCTGGATGCTTCGATTTAACTGAAATAGGCCACGCTACTTCGCAGACCAGTTACATTTTCTTCTCATTTACGTATAGTGCTCAAAGTCATTAGGGAAATAGTCTACATAAAACAGTGGCAAAGCACTCTTGCGTTTCAAAAATTAGAATATTAACTTATCTTTTAAGAGTCTGTACAAAATACATATTTTATCCCATAAAATATAAGAGTTTAAGGATAAGTAACAGGCTTCTCTTGTGAACTGCTTATAGAAATTAAACCCATGTATATTTCTTCCTTCAACCACAGTATTCATGAGGGGTTAGTTTTTTCTTCTCTTTCCCTTTACCATGGAAAGTTTTCAAGGAGTGAACTGTACCTTGTTAATCGCTGTACGCACTAAACATATTAGCTGTGTGTGGTGGCACTCACTGGGGATCCCAGCCCTCAGGAAGGTGAGCTCCTCAGCCAGCCCGGGCTACACCATGAGACCCTGTCTCAGGCAACCAGAGCCCTGAGCGTATTCACATCTTTTATATAAAAACACAGTATCACCTTTTAATAGGTGCTGATATAGATGATATCTTTGAGTCTGTAACTAATATGGGATAAACTGATAAATACCTAGTTTTAAATTATAAAAGCCTATATTCATTTTTACCACTTCTTGTGTTTTGTTTTGATTATGTATATATATATAATATTCACTAGACCTTTAGTTTTCTTAACTGAATCTGTTGACAACAAATAATATATTGGTGTTGAATTGTAAATTTAAGGCTTGGATGTGAATATTATAAATACCTGTTAAAGTATACCAAGTAATTTAGTTTCACGCCAAGGTGGTCGTCCATATTTTAAAATCTAAACTGATCAAAACTCTAGCATCCTACAAAACGTGATGGGAATGGTTTTAAGTCACATTTTGTTCGTAGGGCTGGCGATAGCACTGGTGAGGCTGCTCTGCCATCTAGCGGTGGTTTGAGGTATCTCCGTTTGCTCAGGATCCAGTTGTCTATGGTTCTATTTTTAGTAAGACTGCACTGTAGCAAGCTGACCTAATGCTTTGCCATAGTAATAATACAAAAAAGGAAGAAAAAATAGGAAGAAATATGCCCTTTTCTCCACGCTGTTGCTGTTGATCAGAAAGCCTCTATATAAATGATATCCATAAACCAGCAGGAACAAAACAAAACCCAGAGTAATACAATAACCTTGGTATTTTAAAAGGAGCAGAACCAAAATGAATAGAAAAATATTTAATGTAACACTTGAATCTGAAAAACAAGAACAAATGTTTTTACAAGCTCTAGGATAAATGCTTCTGGGATGTAAATATGTATTTTATTTTTTCCAGAAATAAGTGCTATATTTTATAGATACCTTTCTATCAATATTCAATTCCTATTCAGGCTTTCTTAATCCAGCCATTTCATTATCAATAGCACCTGTTTTACCTTAAAATTTGTACACAGACTGTGATATTCTACAAGTGTTCTCAGTTGCCTTCTGTTACCCCCCTTGGCACTGTCCCCCTGGCACCTGGCCTTCCTCCTGTCATCCATGCCCATGGCTGCTGCAGAAATTGGAAGTTCTCTACATCCAGAGAACCTCTGCCCAGGACTCACAGCTGTCAGCTTACATCTTAAATAGTGAGCCCAAGATGAGTTATTATATCCTTTCTTCACTTGAATGAATAGTGTAGTGTACTGGAAGTCTCAAATAGTTAACATCAAAATATAGTATCTGGCTTTATCTATATGTATAGATAATAGGAATAGTATTTCTCAGAAGTATATACTCCACATTTAGGTAGTGGAGGTAGGGAAGTTTACTTATTTATCACAGCTCAAGCAATAAAAACTAAGTTTAATGTTTTTAAAAATATAATTTTGAATCTTTAAAGCATAGGGATTCTGAATGTTGAAAATAGAGCAAGTCTTTCCTTAGTATGAAGATAAAGGCAACTTAAAAAAATAAAGGTGCCTGACAGCTGCTGGCTTTGATAACGCTATCCTGCAGTTGTGGTAATAGTTTCTCTGGCCTTAACTATTAGAACAAATTAAAACCGCTCAGCTTGAATAACTAAATAAGCTTTCTTTAAAAAAACAAAACTGCAGCTCGCAGAAGTAAAGGCCCCACAGCAGTGAGGGAAGGGATGGGAACAGAAAGGCCAGCATCAGGTGTTGGGAGTCTCGCTTGGTCCTCCAGTGAGAACAGAGTGAAGACTTCTGTTAGAAATGAGACTGTGTTTATTATTTGTTTGTCCAAACGAGCATTTAGGAAAAAGTAAGACTGGCCGTCTGAGGTCAGGGTTTAGTTTCCCTTTCACTTTCATGCTTTTCCTGCAACCCAAAGGCATCTGAGTTTCAGTATGAAGCCACAGGATGCATTTCACAATCACTTCTGAGAGAAGTGCCCAACTATTTTTCAGGTAACTCAAAATTGTAGTTTTTTCTTTGGGAAACAGCCTATCATTGAAAATTCTTCCCAGAGTGCTTCAGTTTTTATTAAAGTCCCCTGATAAAAAGTATAGATAGAGCAATTTGTAAGTATGTGTGGCTATTTATAACACAATTTAGTTTTTTATTCATTGTTTGTTACAGAAACCAAAATGGTCAACATTCTTTGAAGAATTAGAGATAAGGAATGGATTGTTAAGTATATTATTAATTTCCTTGGTCATTGAGCTGGGATAGGTTGTCTGAAGTGTACAGTAAGAGGCCCTCAGCTTTGGAAAAACTACCTTATCACTAGGTGGTGTTCAGGAATAATTTTCCTCTTGTTCTATGTCAGGGGCTGACATACTTCCTGAAAAGGTCCCGATAGCGATATTTTAGGCTTTAGGGCCACATGGTCCCTGTGACAACCATTTGCCTATTTTGTCATACCTTAGACTCAACCATGGACACCGTGTGAATTCATGTGCATGGCTGTGTTCCAGTACAACTTTATTTACAAGAACAGATGAGGGCCCAGACTTGGTCCACTACTTGTTTTATATGGATATGATAAGAGGTAGCTCGTAAGAAATGCAAAGGTTCAAGGTCAATGTTTCTCCAAACATGTTAGGTGGACCTCGAACATGAGGCTCCTAGCAGTCACCCAGCTCCTTCTGTATCAGAATTCTTAGAGGTGGGTAGTGTGGGGCTAGAAACCCTTTGGCTTTATTATTGTTATTGGTTGTTTGTTTTAACAGATGAGTCTTACAAACTGATTTGAAAAACACTAAAATTGCCAAAGACATTCAACAACAGATATTTATTGTGCCCTCTCTAGACAAGATAACAGATATCAGCCTTGCCCTTGCAGAATTTCTAATATATTACATAGTGACGAGGGTTAAGGCAAACAAAATAAAAAGAAGAAATGAAAATTTTGGTTAGAGTGGCCAGAGAAAGACTGATGAAAAAGATGCCCATCTTAGTTTCTTTCTCATCATTGAGACACAATACCTGAGACCCACAGCTAGGGAGGAGGGGTTTATTTTGGTTTGGAGTTTGTAGAGTGTTCAGGCCATAGTCATCCAGCTCCAAGGCAGGGCGGTGAGGCAGAGAAACAGCTCAGGGCATGGAAGCAGGAGGCAGAGAAAGAGATCAAGGGAGGAGGAGGGAGAGACCCTGCCAGGCCACGCCCCCAGGGACCACCCACCTACTCCACCAGGCTTCAGTTCCCAACATTTAGCTATAAATTTGTCAGTAGCCAGTCCACCGATGAGTATCACAGGCGTGATCCAATCACCTCCCCAAGGCCTCACCTCTGAGCACATGAGGCTTTGGGGGGACCTCTCAATACAAGCCATGACAGTGTCAGTGAGTAAAAATTTGAAGGAAATGAGGATTCGAATCATGCAATACAGAGGAAGTGTGCAGGCCAAGAAACAAACAGATACAAGAGCCAAGTTCTGAACTTGACCATTGCTTTTCAAGGAATGATGAGAAGGTCCACTGGGGAGATGAAGTTGTAGAGAAGAGGAAGCCAGATCAAGAAGAACCTTGTAGTTCTTGTTGGAGACCGGGCTTTATTATTCATGAAGGATTTTGACAATTGTGGCCGCATGTTGAGCTTACTCCACAGGAGGACAGCGCAGAAACAGGAAGACCAGTCAGATGTCACTGCAGAATTTTGGCAAGAGATGCACCTGGATGGTAACAGTGGGGAGAAGATGAGTGAATTCTTGATCTGTTTTGAAACTAGAGCCAACAAGATTTCGTGATGGTTTGAATATGTGTTGGTGAGAAAATAAGACAAGTCAAGGATGACTTCAAGGTGTGTGGCCTATTCCTTTGGAAACAGTGGAGCTGATATTTACCAAAGTGTGTAAAACTTCAAGAAGAAGTGTGAGGAAGAGTTCCAGAAGCTTCTCTGTGAACACTGTAAGAGTAAGATGGCCACAAGACATGAAGTAGTACCGAGCGGGGGATGCGACAGCAAGAGTCCGGACATCCACGGTGGAGGCCTGCATTCCAGGGTAGTTTTGGGGTCACAGCTCACGGGCTTCACTCGAGCTGTGAGCCTGGAAGGCCATGCCAGCCTGGGTGCAGACAGAGACACTGCACGGTGACGGTGACATGTCCTGGGGTCGCAGCACAAAGGAGTCAGAAGGTGAAAAGGAACAGCAGAGAGCCATGAGGAGGAGCAGCCCGTGAGTAGGAAGGGAACAGGAGCCTGGTCCATGCCGGCCAAGGGAGGAAATGTTCAAGGAGGAGAATGACCCACTTGTCCAATGCTGCTGGCAGGCTTCAGTATCGAAGCAGACTCAGCACAACAGTGATTCCTATAAAAATCAGTTCTGTAGAAAGACTGCCTTAGGTCAGAGCTGAGCTTTAAGTGAGCTTTAACTATAGGCTTCGTGTTTACAGTTAAATCACGAGTGAATATGACAGTGTGATTTGTTTCCAGGGAGTGCCGAAGCACCTCAGTCTCTTTATCAGCATCCTTATCTCTGTGTGGGATTTGTTTTGGTTTGGTTTGGTTTTTTCTTTTGAGACAGGGTGTCCCTGTGTAGTTCAGGCTGGCCTTGAGCTCACAGCAACCCTCCTGCCTCAGCCTCCTGCGTGCCAGGATTACAGGTGTGCACCACCACGCCCAGCCTCTACATGGGGGTTGGAAAGGACTGCTGCTTAATCAGGGGCACTCCCCCACCCAGCAGGGCACCAGAAGGGTCCGGACGAAATGCTGGGGTGGTTTGGTTTGGTTTTTGCAGTGGACAGTTAAGTAAACTGAAGCACCTTCTCCCCCGCCCTCAGGTAGAGCCACTGCACAGATGTGAATATGAAAGGGTCAGGAAGATGAGAGGAACAGTTTTGCATTCTTTAATGAAAAGTTAGGTGTTTTGTAAACGTTACTAGGGTTTAGGTTAAATTGAATGGTCTGATTATCGATTCTAAATCACAAATCTCAAATATTTATTTTCACCTCCAAACTTATTTTTTTTAAGTGGGTTCATCTGTCGCTGTCTTCAGTCATTAGAGAAGGCAGCCAGGAGCAAGACAGGGCTTCTGTAGGACTGTAGCTCCTGGTCTTACTGACAAAAAGAACATCTATGTGTTGTGCGTATTTTTGTACATAAGTTGACTTAAGCAGATTATTACAATTTGTGTATAATGTTACTCAGACTTTCCTGGATTAGCGCAGCAGACAGCACAGTCCCTGTTCACAACAGGCTGTGTCACGTGTGTAGACAGTGCTGTAAAGCCGATAAAACAGGCTCCTCCAGAGAGTGCCCAGTGTTGATGCGTGCTCTGAGTCTGCATCAAAAGAACCAGCAGTTAGCATTGCCAAAATAACATTGGGAAGATTGGATCCCTTACTACTCTACAGTTATTTTATGTGAGTTCTTTTAATTAAGTGTTGGTGATGACAGAATATCTAGGATATATAGGAGATAAACTACACACTTATGCTATCAGCAGGAGATGCCAGCACAAGTGTGTTGTTTGGAAAGCAAAATTGGTTTGGTACTAGTTGGAAATAAAATGTGTTAATCAAGAGTGTCGTATTCACTGGGGTGTTAGTAATGTCTGATGGAGATGTTCATGAAAAACAGAAAAGAAAGGAAACAACTTAGGATGTATGAATTGTAGAGGAACTTTAAATTCATCTGATGTATAATTTATGCAGCATCATTACTTTTCTACAGAAACCTCATGAACCATATCATGGAATTATAAACATAAAACTATGTAAGCAATTCTTATATAAAATGTGGTTGAGATAAAATGAGTCAGATACACTAATGATTTTTCAAAATAATATTCTCAATATTACTGTGGATAGAACTTGACTGCAAGAAATTTAATACAAATTTTAAAAAGGTTTTACTTGTAGGTAAAATATAGAATGAAATATGTATAGAGAATATAATGTACAGATAGTTTAGTTTAACTAGAAATAGACATATAGGCCAGGGATTTAGCTCAGTGGCACTGCACCTGACTTGCAAGCCCAAGGTCCTGAGTTCCATCCCTGGGACCAAAAAAAAAAGGAAGAAAGAAATTAAAGGTAGACATATAATAAACAAAAAGTAATATTCTCTTTTTAAAAGTGTTTATGCTTTTGACTAAATCTTGTAGCAAGTGTATTTTTATTACCTTTCCAGGACTGAATAATTATGACCTATCATATCTATCTAAAACTTCAGTTTAGATTCTAGAGTAAATTCTATGTCATAGAATTATGTCTTGTTCCTGTAGCTGCTTAAAGTAGTATATTGAAATTGGCAGTGGAAAGATTAAATCTGGGCTCACAGCCCCTCTGCCCAGGATCCAGTGAAATGGATCTGTTGTCTCTCACGGAAGACGGCGCTATGCTGCCAGACCGCGGTCCACTTTGTGCCTCGTGCTCTGGCCTAAAGGTTAAGGGAAGCAGTTATCTGCGCTTTGGCAAATAACTATTTTCTTACAGGTTTCTGATCTAAAGACAGTTATTATGCTCAAAACGACATTATACTAAGAAAGTGTAGTGTGTAATGCTGAGCCTTTTCGTAATGGAAAGAGAATATGTTTTGAAGGCACATTTCTGAGACCTGGCCTGAGCATTATACACTTTTAAACCATAGTCCACTCTGAACAGACAAGGGTCCCAGGAGGAGATCTGCTGCCTGGAATCCTCACCAGTCCCACAGCTGCTCTGTGCTCGAGGACCAGGAAGTCTCCCTGGGTGCAGTCACCACACTTCCATACCTGCGTTACCCAAGGTTGTTCTGTACCAAGTGGGGCCTGCGAAATACCGCTACTCCAGAGAACTGCCTGAGAATCACTTTTAAAACCTGACACTTGGCCAGGTGTGGTGGTGCCTGCCTGTAATCCCAGCACTTAGGAGGCTGAGGCAAGAGGATTGCCTCGAGTTTGAGGCCAGCCTGGGATATGCATCGAGAGCCTGTCTCAAAAAAATAAAGAAATAAAAAATAAACCTGACACTCCAGAAATAGTTAGAAAGCTTGAAAGAAGTAGGAGAAAATAAAAAGCCTTGTGAATCATCCAAATTGTAAGTTCTCTCACATGTCATGAAAATGGATATTTTCATTTTAATTCAGTATTTTACTGGAGTGTCCAGCCCTTCCGTTCTTCTCTGGAAGATGTTACTTATCTTATTTAAGCAAGCAAGATTTTCCCTCCTGACTAGATATACTTATCAGCATTTTATCACCACATGGCCAGATACGCTGTTGGCGACAGTATGGTGACTCTTTACACTGTCAGTAGATGTTACTATGTTCAACAAGACGGGTGACTTGGCCCGATAGAACCCTGAGCAGGAGGCCCAGGCTGCACTGCATCTTTCGCTGGTTCTGACAGCCCTTCTTTCCTCAGCGTTGTTCCTCACTCAGCCAGTGAGCCAGCTAAGGAACCCAGCAGATATGGACTGGAAGCTTGCTCTGTGCGTTCCTGGGGTGTGCTGGAAGCTTCCTCCCCCTCCTTGAGAACCTCATTATGCGTTGTCACATTGTAATGAACATTTTATTAAAATAATGATACTCTTCTAATAGCATCACATCTATTTCCCACCTGCCGTCTCTTTCTTGTCAGCATTTATTTTAAAAACACAAATAAAGGTGTTAATGACTATATAGTATTAAAACACCACTAAACTGTTTTAAAAAAGAGAGGTGGAGCTTGCTAAATTAATTTTACTTCAGTTGTGGGCTTTCTTTTAGTCTAGGGAATCCAGAGGAAGTGCTAATTACTCCTTTATGTGCAAGTCACCTCGCTTACCTGC
Source organism: Heterocephalus glaber (assembly GCF_000247695.1). The sequence goes on along the minus strand of NW_004624743.1, from coordinate 1,974,307 downwards.
AGTATTGCCTTTGAGTGGTAGCCATGCCAAAGCGAAGTCCTCTGCACTAAGTGAACGGTCGCACAGGTGCAGGGGGCCTGACCAGAAGTGCCGTGCCAGGCGTTGACTTCTGGTCAGTGGGCCAGATGAGGGGGAAGCTCTCGCGGGTGTCATTGTATAAAGGTGTTCCTGGAGCAGCGAAGTGGAGGCACAAAGCTGACACAGCAGTTACGAACACTGGTACGTTTTATGTAAAATAAGGAGCTTGATTTAATAAACTCCAAAAAAAGTTCCTGCTCTAAAGTGTGTCAAAAAGACACATTCAAATAAGGTTATATAAGAAGTCACATTTTACTATAAATGAGTAACAACTTGTAAAATGTCAAGTGAGTCATTTCATAAAGTATAAAGTCATTTATTAAGTGAATGGTCATTTCCTAAATTGTTTTAAGTTTTTATTTTCTTAAAGTTGTTAATTTTATATTGCAGTCACTCAAGTTTTCTTTTTTAAACTCGGGAAGCAAATTTCACAAGAATAACTTTGTCCTCAAAAAAGTGCAAAATTACTTTAAATTAGAGAAGTCCTATGTAATTGTATGTTTCAGAATTATCTTGGGCTTCTAAGTTTTCCAAAGTATAAACTATTCTAAATATTCTTTCTCTCTATTCTAAAGAATTATCACTGATAACTCTTTTCATCATTGCTTTCTTCTAAAGTGTGCTCATAAATTAAAATATGGATATAAAACATATTTAAGTGATTGGCATTTTAAAGAAAGAATTTTTTATACTTTTTCATTATTTAAAATTGTCTTTATTATCACATTATATGTCAGGACCAAGATTTATAGAATTTCTAAAGCCAAGTTAAAATAGTCAAAATAAGTTAAAAGCTGATATATATGTTACTACATCAATATTAGAAATTCTAGGGAATGCTAGCATTAGTGTACAGGTTAATTACCTTGACGTTAAGTTAATTCCCTACTCTAATATTGTTTTGTGTTTTTTCCTCTGAAGTGAGTGTCCTTCCTATCAAATACTTACTATTCTATAGCATACTAAATCCTCCCTCATAAATCATATAAAGAAAACACCAAAGAATTAGAGGGAAAGGACCCTATGGAGAGTCTTCACAGAGAAAGTGACATTTAAACTCATACTTGGGGGATTAATAGAAATGTATTTGGCAGAGAAAGGAGAACACAGAGTGATCTTGAAGAAAAGAGAAGAAGAAAAGATGGATCATATTAATATACTTTTAGAAACTATGCAGACTTTTAGAAAATATTAACAAAATTAACCTTCAAACAATATATCATTTAAGATGTGCGGTTTTATCATATATGTCTTAACTGAAATGTTTAATGTAAAATGTTTCCTATCACTGTAATTTCACTGCCAGTGAGTTATTTGTAAAAGAATTCCACTGAATGATGTGGGACCCTCAGAGCAGAGAAGAACAGGACTGAGAACTCGATCTTCAGTTAGTGGAAGGGAAGAGAGCGAGCCAGCTCTGTCTAATTCTTAGGAATTGGAATGAAATACAAAGGCCTTAGGAAAGATCAAGAAGAAGACGGAAGCTATTACCTTCACTAGCAGAAACAGCACGGAATAAAGGAAAAAAATCTCCCTTCTAGGAAAGCAGAAGTTTAAAATTCCATGAATAATTTCTAGATATAATGGAAAATAAAAATCTTTTAAAATTTAATGACTCATTCTGAAATAAATTATAATTCTAAGTGGTGTAATTTTTTCTCTAAAAGACTGCTTGGAGGAAGTGAACTGGACACTTGTTTGTGTTTCTGTTACAGTATTTTTCCTTTCATTTTGTCATCAAATATTTACTGATTTTCTGATGGTATATATTTTTTATTCCTTCCCCCTTTACATTATCTCATTCCTTCTAGGGCGCCTTAGGCAGGCCACTATAATAAAAATACCATAGACTGGTATTATAGGGTAGAAACATACTCATCCAAATTCTAAAGGTTACAAAGCTCAAGGGCACGGCACCATCATCAGCTTGAGTTCCTTCCTGGTGAGGGCCGGCTTCCTGGTCTGCAGACCTTGGTATGTGCACTGCCACAGAGGCAGAGAGGTGGAGAGATCATCTTTCGTGCCCATCTGTGTACATATGTGTATCTCCTAATCCCATTCCTGAAGACATTCCTTTTGTGACCTAACTACTTCCAAAGGCTCCACCTCCAAATACCATCACACGGCGGGTTAGAGTTCAACACAGGATTTTGTGGGGACACAGACATTCAGTCCAGAGCATAGCATGCAGCTGAAATGTGTGGAAACAGGAATTTGTGTGAATGTAGTTTCCTCGTGCTGCCCAGTTCATCTTACCTGGTAAGCTCTGCCTCAGTTGGAAACGCTTGCAAAGCGCAGCCTTGGTTTTCAGTCAGGCAAGCACTCCATGTTCTACCAGGGAGGAGTATGCGATAGGACTTCTGCAGGAAGGCTCCAGATTGGAATCTTATTTTCTTTGGACTTTCGTCAATAATTTGCCATTTGGTGAACGGAACATTCTGTTTGCTCTAGATTAGTGAGCTGATGTGGAGAACAATGTTCCCAGAAGGTTGTTTCTCCTCTTAATTACAAGCCTGGGAACCCTGGTATCCAGTCACCCAGAACAGGGTCTCTGGATGTTTAGTAAACATTTGTTGAGGGAGCCAATTTCACCCACCTTCCCAACTGACTGCTGTTCTGTAAGGACTTCAGGAGTCACCTGAGTGCACTTCACCATCTGAAGGGTGAGAAAACTAAAAGGTCACTCATTGTATTAGCTCAAGGCCACTCTACTAATCAGCAGTGGTATAAAACCTAGAACCCAGGCTTCAACTCCCCCTCAAATGTCTTTTCTGTACACATTATAAATGAATAATTTTTCAAAATATTTGTTGCCCTAACTATTGAAAACAAACAAACAAACAAAAATAAACATCGTCCCCAATGCAGAGAGGAAGCACACTTTTGGAGACCAAGCTAGTGATACTGTTCAGGGAGTGGAAGTGTGGTGGCCCGCAGATAAAATGTGCGTTATCAGCTGATAGTCTCTGGACAGATTAACATTTTAGCATAAAAGAATTTAAATTTGTTTTAATATTTTGAATTACATTTGAAGGCAAATTGATTTCTAATAGTGAAGTCCAGATAGTAGCACACATGCTCTCCATTGCTCTGTGTTGCTGGCTCCGCGAGCTTATTCAGTTGGAAGTTAAATTCATACAGGTGAGGACCGGTCTGAATAGTAAGAGCTTATGTTATAGCAGCACTGATTTTATATTCAGCTACTTTATCCAAAGCAGCCTTTCCATTTTAAATAAAAGTAGATTTTTATCGAAATTTACTAGATTTTTGTCATTTTATGCTTTAATTGTATAGATACAAACTAGAGTTTATAAGTGATCTTCAATTTTTAACCTTTTTTGCCAAAAACATAAATTTGAGAAAGACATATAAGAAAAAATAAATGACTAAAAGCAGACCTTCTCACCCGTGAGTTGTTTTAGGGACCTGTGGTTCTCTAGCCTGATATGTCTTGGCCTTCCTTCCACCCTTGCCGGTCAGGTGGGAACATACAGGCAGCATTCCCCTTGCCATTGCTGGAGAACAAACAGCTCCCCTTCAGGCAATCCGTTAAGTTGACCTGTGACCCCGCTTTACATTCAGATGGACATACAAATCTCTAATGCTCTATTTCAAATAGCACACTTAATATTTATCTCAACATTTGGTATTTGGTAATATTTTCACATAATTTCTACCCTGTATTCCATTTTGAAGTGATTTTGTTATATATAGGAATTATCAGTAACCTATTTTTATTTGTCCATATTTCAGTAAATTGGTATTATCCTTTGAATTAGTGAATATATCATAAAATAGCATGTTGTAAAAAGAAATCAGCCATTACAAAACCAATGCCCCAATATCTAGTTATTAAAATTTAGGAGGGAGTCTTGAATTGAAGTGATTTTTTTACATAAAATTGAAAGACTTAAAAAGGAAAGAAAAAATAAGAGGAACAGCTTCTCGCTGGTAGTATATAGTTCACTTCTTAATCCAATTTAGGGTACATTTTCAGAGAGACAACTTTAATCAAATACATGAAAACTAAACCTTTTAGGTCAACTTTGTTAAAATTGGAAAATCTATTAAATGTTATCAGCTGTAGCTCACAGTACTCCCTGGATGACCCATTGTTTCTGTCCTGATAAAGTGAACTCTTGGGGACAGGAACAGTTGAGAAAGAGCCAGACTGCTCTCTTCGTTCCAGAGTCAGATCCCCCGAATGGTGTATGGAAGAAACTGAACGGCAGAAATTTCTTCGACTTTCATTTTTCAGGGATTTCTTTTAAAACAGCCATGGAAAACATGCATTGTCATGAACCACAGGCCTAATTTTCTGAAAATATTTGTAGGAGATACATTATAAATGTACAGTGCTCTAAACTTGTCTTGCCCGAGGAATTTTACACAGATGTATTATGTATTGAGGTATAATTAAACAAAATGATAATTGTTTTGATATTTTAGAAAAAGATAATAAAATTGGGATTTTGAATAATTTAATACAAATAATAATTTGATGCCCAAATCTAAGTGATTAAAGTAGTCTCCTTCTTTTCAACACTGGACAGACACTGGGGGCACTGTTAAGGGTCTGGACTAGAAGATTTCACACAGCTTGGGGAGCCCCTGCTAATCCGACCACATAAATAAACTTGGCTTTCACTACGAGACCATTCTTTCTCTTATTGAATATATGCACTTCATAATCTGCTAGGTCAAAGGGTGTGAAGAAATTTTAATTTTAAAATTTATAATCAATATTGAATCACAACAAACCCATAATAAGAGAAAACCAAAACTTTTTTCTGTCTGCAAGTGACCCCTGGAAAAGAAATTTCTTTGCCATGTTAAATCTACAAAACAAATAATTAATTTGACAATTTTGAAATTAGAAAAGAAAATTGATAATCAAACTTTAAAATTTAGTCAAAAGTATATATTCAGAATTTAACTTGTATAATAAAATAGCCGGTGGATCTTCTCCTGAAGTCTTTATTGAGATTCAGTTGCCTCTTTCTTAATCTTATTTTTTTTCAATTAGATGTCATTATCTTAATGAGTTTTTTTAATTTTACTGTAATTATTTTAGTATCTTTGAGATTTCTACATTTTCTTTGGAAAACTTTCTACTGAAAGCAGCCACAAAGTAAATTGATTTATGTTTTGTATTAATTCTAAGCTTTTTAAGTCATTTCTTTTCAGATCTGAATTTTACAATGTGCTCTTTTCTGTTTTGTTTGTTTGCTTTGCCTTATTAGCCTTTTATGTCACCTCGGTACCCTGGAGGTCCCCGGCCCCCTCTGAGGATACCTAATCAGGTAAGATCACAGCTACTTGTTACATTGTTTTCTTTAATCAATAAAGATCTTGAAAGTATCATAGTGTCTTTTATTCTATAAAAACATAAAATTAGCCAGGCTGATGGTGAAGGCCATAATCCTAGACCGAGAGGCTGAGGCAAGAGTTTCGCTGCAAGTCCAGTCCCAGCCTGGGATACGTAGTCGAGGCCCTGTCGAAAAAGAGAAAGAAAATGTGTGTCCTTTCTCTACTCCACATCCTGCTACTTCTAGTAACCTTTCTCGTATACGTCCAGTAGTACATGGTCTACTGCCAGGGCTGGCCTGTCGCGGGGCTGTGTAGTGCACAGCCACAGCGATCCGTTTATTTCTCGCCTGTGGCTGCTTTTACTCTCCGACAGGCTTGAGCGGTTAGACAGAGAGCACGTGTGGCTGCAGCCACAGTTACAGCAGTGAAAAAGGAGAGACAACTTTGATGTTGTCTGAGTCTTTACAGAATAACTTTGCTTACACTTTCAAGTATATTTTAAAGATTTATATAATTTGGATAAATGCTGATTATCCTCCCATTAAAAGATGATAATGAGATATTCTATAAATATAGTTTGCTTTACTTTCATATACTATAGCTTCAGTGTCATGGCTCTAATGTTTAATTAAATTCTGTCTGGTTACAGTGGCATAACAAGGAAATCATTAGCTGCTTCTAGAAGAGTTTGTTATATAAATAAATAAATAAATATGTAACAATGGATCTTCCTTTTTTTTTTTTGGTACTGGAGATCGAACTCGGGACCTTGCGCTTGCGAGGCAGGCACCAGAACCACTGAGCTAAATCCCCGGCCCCTTCTTCCAATTTTTTAATTATTAGAGTTCTAAAGTTTTGTGATGTTTTGTTCTCAGACTTTTTGAAAATCAACATCATAAGTATTTATTTGCCAAAGAGACTAAAGCACAATTTTTATTTGCAAAGAGTTATAGTTTAATTTTAGTTTATAGCAGTGTGTATGTTTTTTTACACAAAGGTGTGTGTGTATATATACAAAAAATACTATGTGTTTAAACTTAAAAATTTATTTTGATAAAAGACACATTGCCATTAATTATCCCTCAAAATAGTTTCCTCGTTTTAAACATATTCATCACATTGTTCTTGCCACTTTCTGAAGCAGTTCTGGAGCCTTCTTTCCCGAATGTCTTTGTGAGATGTGATCAAAAATATGGTGACTGCCCTCCACACCCTTACTGAAATCACGTGTGTCTCTGAAGCTTCCCGCCTTTGCTGGTATTTTCTGCTTCTGATGCACAGAGGGAGCGGCAGCACCCGGGGAGAAACTGAGGCAGAAGCTATGCTGGGTTGTCCTCCCACTGGCAGTGGGGGCACTGTTCTTGTACAGACTGAATCTCCCTGCAGTGCACTGGGCCAAGGGACATGGCAGGAAAGGGGACAGAGAAGTTCACAGGTACCCATGATCCAACTAGGGGACTGGGTTTTCTCTGTGGGAGAACTGTGTGTGTCGAGGTCAGATCTACTTATATAGGTATCTGCATCTTTTAAATTTCGTGTGTATAAAGAGTGGAAATTTGCAACTTTCATTGGAGTCTTCATAATGTTTCAAACACACTATCCTGAATTTGTACATTGTGTAGGTCTAGGGAAATGTGCAGTTCTCGTGTGCATATTTTAGCAGACTATATTGACTATGTATTCCATACCATTAATGAAAATGTGATCGAACTGTGGGAATTGCACTCCCGTGACACTGTGAAAATGTCTGCCATGCATAAAGACTGCACCAGGTTTCCTGTTCATAGGCAGTCAGAGTGTAACCCACACTTGAGAAGAGGTCAGAGGGAGGAGGTGAAATTGTGAATGTGGATCGTTTGAGTGATCTAAGAATATGTCATGTCTTTGAGGTTTATAAAGAAGCGATTAAAAAGCTGAAGGTAATAGTTAATGCATAGGCTCTCTTTCCACAATAATGTTTAAGATTTCACCTAAGTGTATTTTAAAACAATTGTATCTTTATGAGTGGTTCCTTTTGATCCATCTCTCTGCCCCTGAATGCACATAGATGTTTAGTTTGACTTTATCTATTCAAACATCTATTGTCCAAGGAATCTACATTTATGCTATTTTATAAAATAATCATGTTAGTAGCTTAAATAATATTATTTAAGGAAAATTATCCTACTTAGAAGTATGACTTTTCCAAACATAAACATCATTCTTTGATTTCATTATGTAGTCATTAAAGTAGAATTAGACTTAGTATCTATGATTAATTGGAATGATGTATATAAAAGGAAAAATATTAAAATATTTTAAAATTTAGTTCTCGTTTAAGTTGATCATAATCTAATGACATGTTTCCTTAGTAGATTGTATCTAGGAAAACAGGAAGGGCAACATTGGCCTCATTAGTGATATTGACTAGTCATAAAGAGTATGTGAAACCTATCTAAGAAAGAGACCTTTCACAATTTATAACTACTAATTATTCAGCTATAGATTTTCTGTTTCTTGAAATGTTTTTATGGTTCTGAACTAAATCCATAATGGTTAATACTGTTTATGTGTTTATAGGCCTGGGGTTTTGGAAAGTGATATGTCACTATGTTGAAAAAATGTAGGAACAGGTATTAGTGTCCAAAATGATGAAAAGAAAACCCAATTACAGAAGTATACAATGTAGCAGAGAATAAATATACATGAAGAAATATGTGAAACATGGACATTAAGTCCACAAAACATATTTGTACAATTTCACGCTGAAATTTGTCCCCTCTCAGAAGGGGCCTATTGATTTCATTCATAACGTGGAGCAGAACATGTCTTTGTCTTTCTCAGGGGAAATTCTCAAATCAGAAGGCTTCATGGTATTTATTGAACATGATATTGAGGCAGCCAGAAGTACAGAGACTGGTAATGAGAGGAGTGGCACTTGATTTGATTCTGTGGAGTTTTGAAAATTTATACTCTATTTCTCACCATTCCTGAAACATCAACTGATCTATGAATTAAGATAATATACATCAACGCTCTTGTACCTTCTATATACTACAGTTGGATTTGGTGATCTATAAACATGCTACGTCTGATCATTCTACTCATCCTAAATGATCGCTGTTCAATAATAGCTGAGTGGCTAAATGAATCACGATGCATTTAAAACACTACGCAGGTAGTAAAAGGCATGATAGAATTAAATCTAGTGATATACTAAAGAATGTGTATGTTTCCAAATATAAAAAAGAAAGTAAAAAACATGTAAGTATATCACCTTCCCTACCTAAACATATGAACTCAGAGAATCAGAGAATTTATTTCATTCATCTGCCCCCCACACACACACACAATTATACTCACATTTGCCAAAAGCAAAACAAAATAAAAGATATTTTTGGATGATGGGATTATGAGTAATTCCCCTTTATAAAAATTTCAGTATTTTAAAAAATTCCTTTTAGTAGGTGTTATACATGTGAGATAAATGAAGGTATAAATATTTTATTCTTCTGGTAATTTAATATATAGGGTTATCCTTTATTAATATTTAATGGGCACTTCCTATAAGGTAAGATAAAAATATAATGGATGTTAAGGATAAGCAAATTTTTAAAAGACTTCATGACTTTTAAATAGGGAAAAATATTAGCAGGCATTGGAAGAGAGAAAAAGTTTAGACATTTACTCATATACTGAAAATAAATTGCCCGTATCCTCATGTAACCAAGACTTGCATTTCAAACAAACTACACACTTAGTCTCAATCCCATGTTCTCTTTTTCAAGATAAACATTTCTCTACCAGTAATTTTTTATTGTAAAATTTTCACACGTAGAGTTTGACTTTTAGGGATATCCACATGAAACATAAGGAACTCTAGCTGCAAAAAGAGAAATATATTCTATTGAAAAATGTAGGAGAAGTCTGATAGCCACAATTGTAAGGAGAAGGCTTTGAGAATCTCTAACTTTAAAATTTAAATAGATAGTGCCTATTTAAAACAAATTAGTCGGCCAGACATAGTGATGTAAACCTGTAATCCCAGCACTCAGGAGGCTGAGGCAGGAGGATCACCAGGAGTATAACATCAGCCTGGGCTACGAAGTAAGTTCAGGGCCAGCCTGAACTACAAAGCAAGACCCTGTCTCAAAAAACCACAATAATAATTATTATTATTAATTAATTGAACTAATGATTAATAATAAAAAGCATAAAGTAACTTCTTTGACCAAATCAAAATATTAGTATCTCTTTATTTTTAGATAATTATATTAACATATGTAAATTATTTGACATCTGATGACACTGCATTAAAAGCATATTATTTCCTTATGACTGAATTTTTTTTAATTAAATTCTTTTATTGGTACATTGTAGGTATACAACACAATTACATTTCTCATTGGGAATTGTACCTTTACATA
>NW_004624743.1:1899591-1958778 GCF_000247695.1 Heterocephalus glaber | reverse complement strand
GACCTTGGTAGGGTGTGGGCAGACCTCATGACTGAATTTTGAGTGGATCCTGGGAGGAAGTGTGTGTGTGTGTGTGTGTGTGTGTGTGTGTGTGTGTTTCCAATTGTTTTCTGCCTTTATAGAGTAACAGAAGCTTAAAAATTCAAAATTTCCAGAAGAAGAAAATAAATTCTCCCTTCCACAGGAAGGAAAGTTTACAGTGAACCCTAAGCTAGTAAACCCTAAGGCAGTTTAAGTTGTGGTTATGTGGAGATTTGTGAAAGTGTTTGATCCTCCTGCCCAAGTGTCCCTCCCAGTTCCAGTGCTTGACCTCAGGTACATCCCCTTCACATAGAAGCCAGTGCAGAGTCCCCTGCTTTCATTCACAGGCTCCCAAGATCTCTCCCGAGATTAACCAGAGTCGTGGAGGCTCACTGTGTACCGGGCACCATTCTCTGGGGTGGGGACCCATCAGGGGCTGAGTAATGGCAATCCCTTCTCCAGCAGAGCCCATGTGGCCCCAGAGCTCTCTGGGCTGCGGAGATGTCTCGGGTGCAGGCACACGCAGTGGCTTCGGTGTTTTGAGCACTTTTAAGCACTTGAAACGTGACTAGTGTGTCTTCATCGATTCTGTTTAAATTTGAAAAACCACATATAGCAAAGGGCTATACCCTTCCTGTCACAGCTGCAGCAGTTCAAATACTGAAAAAAGTAAGTGAACATATGTATCAACTGGCAAGTTGTGCTGTAAGGACAAACATCTTCCTACACTGAATATAACTTCCTGTATTTTAATATCATCTCTATTGATATCACCTGTTTTCAGAAAGCAGAAAGTGGTGGCGGTGCTGCTGAAGGACCTGTGTGTGTGAAGCCCCAGCCGCATGCAGCCCTGAACAGGGCACCTTTAGGGCTCTGGTTTCCTTACTGTGGCAGAAGAGAGCAGACGCAGATGTTTCTAATGTCACTTCTAGTTCTGATATTTCTTTATTACTGCACCCTACTTTATCTCATATAATTAGAGGGCCCATTAGCTCTATTGCTAACGCTGAGAAGTCCGTATTCTGGTATTTCTCATCATCGGTGAGCATTCAGCACGTGTGTGCACCAGAGTGGAAGTGCCGAGAGGCCTTACTGTGGGAACCCTGATACAGCCTGTGATGTTGACTACATAGTTCTTTCATGAAGCCAGCAGCTCCTCTCTGTAGTTATTTGGTTTTGATAAAATGTTACATTATTTCATTTAATTTAAAGCCTTGCATTTAAGGCTTCTCGTAAAGACTTTCAGAGTAGGTTGACGTAATTCTAAGCCCTGACTCTGCTCACAAATACTAGTATATAGCCATGGACAAATCAGCAAACAGCTAATGTGTTAAACTTTGATTTCTCATTATCAGAATTAATAATAATAGCCCAATAGCATTGTTGTGAGCATTGACTGAATGGAATAACAAATACAGAGAGTTTAGCACAATTCCTGGCACAGATACACAAATTTACAGTGTATGTTATTCTTCAGACTGTTGTCTTTAAGAATCCTCAAGGACAGGGGATGTAGCTCAGTAGTGCCACCGCCTGCCTCACAAGCACAAGGTCCCGAGTTCGATCCCCAGTACCGAAAAAAAAAAAAAGAATCCTCAAGATTAGTTTATACTATTTTTTGCCACAGAGATTTTTATAGAACAAACATCATGTGCCCAACATGCTAACTAGCGAAACAAGTCTGAGTGGAGTACATTTAACATGTTAAAAACATAGAAATCCTCCCAACCACAAGGTGTATAAGTTTATTTCTTTGGTATGAAGGGTGTAAAGAATGCAGTCATGATGCCCCTGCTCATACACAAAGGTAACCATTTAGCAGTCACAGGAATCATAAAAAATGTTTTCGAAGTTAAACATTTGACTTACACTAAAATACAAACACTGATGACTCAGTAATTAAATTTAGACGAAGATACTCATTTTGAAAGACAGCTTGACACTAAAAATTTTGTGAGGATGCTTTATTTTTAAGTGATGAGTAGAAGTGAGAAAGATTTGTCAACTGTTCTCATATTCTAAGATAATCTAGAAAAAGTAAAATTTTGAAGAAAACAGTTGCCAGCAGCGGGAAAGCCCTGTTGCCTACAGAGCAGCTTGGAGATCTAGTGGTGAGACCAGGGTGTGTCACAAAGTACTAGGGGCCGTAGGAGAGCAAGGACTTCCGGTTCACAGCGGAAGAAGTGTTTAGCCCTATCTTTCCTGTCTTCCTTTCTTCATGACTTTGGACCAGGTTGGCCACTTTTCCTTCTTGGAACTCTCCTCATGTGTTTTGAGGAAATATGATTTTGGTCCCCTTCCTAATTTCAGCTCAGTGTTCTTTCTTACCTTTTGGATATTTTAAGAGAATTAAATCTTTCATCTTCTTCCTTTTCATTCTTTGAAGTTTATTCCATGGGTATGACTTTATCACTAATGATGCTTTACATTAGCCAATCTGAATCCTATTCCTTTTATCCTACCAATAAGTGTGTATCGCTCTGTGGCAGTAGAGTTGGCAACAAGGACTAAAACAGCAAGCCCAGATAGTGTGCAGTTCTAGGAAAGTGAGCAGAGGAGCCACTGTGCCCACCCCCTTTACGAGGGCATCCAGGGGCTACACAGGAGCCCCACAGAGATAGCAAGGAGGCCAGTGTAGGTGGGCGCAGCTCTATGGGCAAATAAATACACTGAGTAGGTAAGTAAGGAAATGTATTGAGGGTATAGAGAGCCGGTTTCCTGCTTTTGGAGATTTACAGACCTAGAAAGGAAGAAGGCTAAAAACAACTCCAGAGTATCAGATTTGACTCAGAGATGCTGATTTTATACCGTGCATATCTGCAGATACAAAGTTCATCCTAGATCTGTATGAGCGTGCATATGTGTGTGTGTGTGTCCACATACACAAGTGTAGACTGCCAAGCTCACTGCTTACTGTGGCTGTCCCAGCACCAGGTCTCCGTGCTTACATGCTGTCCTCCACTAGAGGAGTCAAGGGCCTCCGGAGAAGGAGCTGCCACCAGGGCTGGCCAGAAAAAGGATGAGTGAACGTAGGACATTTTACACCAGAAAAGGAGGAGAAAAATGCTCCGGAAATGATGAGGTTGTGTCGGAAAGACCTAGGGCTAGCGTGAAGGTCTTCCCACTCACCAGGCCTGGGATAATTTAAACGCTGGAATAAATGATGCTAATAGATTACAACCCATTGAGTGAAAAATAGAAATCGAAGAGCAAGTGAGAAAATAAAGAGGCCATGGCTGGTGGGTGGGTAAAGAATTGGTGAGCCTGGGCCGGGGATGTAGCTCAGTGGTTCCGCCACCTGCCTCACAAGCACGAGGTCCTGAGTTTGATCCCCGGTACCAAAAAAAAAGAAAAAGTATTGGTGAGGCTGTGCAATAAACAATTTCAGAATAGTTGAGGTAATAAAAGTAATCAGTGACAAAGAGGGAAAGAGTGGCTTTCTGTGTAGAAACCCGGCGGGCACCACACAGCCCAGTGGCAGAGGCTGACGTCGGTGGGGTGCATCCGCCCGCCGCACTCGGGGTAACACCTTGAGGAGAGCACCTGTCATTTCTGGTCTTTTCCCGCTGTGAAAATAGGACCTGCACCAAGGCAGGAGGGAACATCCAATACAAAGGCTTATTTCCTTCGAAACCGTTGAAGACACAATAAAAAGAGACATAGGCATGAACACTAAGAATTGTTCCTGTTAGAGAGCACGAAGAGACGTGAGGATGAACTGCAACGTATTTCCATGATGTTCTGACACCAAAAAGAAACCTTGTGGGGGGTGGCGAAACTTAAATCAGCTCTGTGGCCTGGATGGCAGCACTGGGCCTATGGGTTTGCCAATCTGAAATGCTGCATGGCATTGTGGAGACTTCGCCTGCTTGGGGAGCTGTGTTGCACCAATCTGTGAAAAGGCACCGTGTCTGAGGCATGCACACTGGTTCTGGTTTACACTAGGTCAGTGGTGGAGAGGCCGGGGCGGGAAGAAGAGGCGATGGGGCGAATGTGCACTATTACCGGCAGGGGAGGGTGGTCCGGGCATGGGGAATGTCTTTGCACTCTTCATGAGTTTTTTCTGTAGGCTTGGAAATTATTCTTTTAAACGCAAACACACACGTAAGGAGGACTGGGTTTACAGGGGAATTGTGTTAGGAAGTGACCCCTGGACTGAGATCTAAAGGTTATCAGAGGTGACCACATAAGGGTCTGCAAGCTCCCCGAGAGATGGGCACTCAAGAAACTCGTTGGATGTGCTTGTAAGCAGCACATTCCAGGAGCTGCAGAAGCGGGGCTGGGGTTGCAGCACAGTAGAGGAGCCCTTGCTCAGCATGTGTGAGGCCAGGGCCGATCCCTGGCGCCGCCCCAAAGAAATTATAAAACTGGTTGAGAAATTGCACTGACTACAGCATCCAAAATGATAACAATTTAAAAAGCCGTTCTGATCTGGGCGTGCCAGAACATTAATGTTAAGCATCTGCTGAACTATTTCACTAAGTGCGTAAGGTTTCCCTGCTTTAATCAGGGATTCTGCTAGGAATCACCACCAGTTTTTGGGATTCTGAGTGTGTGCAGAAGCTCATGGCATCAGCTGTCACCTAACCCTGCTCTATGGGTCTCTCACACATGTGTGTGGATCCCGTGATGCAGTCCGGGTCTCAGCAAAAACCCAACCACATCCATTTCCATCTTTTTCAGTTCTGCTTCCCTTTATCCATACAGCCAAGTTGTGTGAACTTAATTGATATATTTTTAAAATAGTTTCTAAGAAAAAATACACCAAAAAATTCATTGAACTCTTAGGTATCAAAAGAGTGAAATATTCTGTAAAAATGTCTCATTTGTAAGAGGCAAAATCAGTCATTTCCGCGCCCTAAGCAAATTGTACTTCTGAGGAAGAAATGGCATGCTTTTGCCTAGACTGCTATTCTCCCCAAATGCTTATTGTATGTGCCACAAAACTGGGCACAGTAGAATCTTTCTAGAGCCCAAGAACGTATATTAAGCATATAGAGCTATAAAATTTATAAATTAATGTGAAATATAGAAGTCTTGAAAAACACTGAAACATTACGTTTTTCAGGAATTTAAGATGTTTTGAAGTACTCACTTAATGAAGAGTCACAGTGTTGGTTTCATTTTGTTTCACTAAATTGCTAGGCACTTGGAGGCGTCCCAGGAAGCCAGCCATTACTCCCCAGCGGCATGGACCCCACGCGACAGCAAGGTGACTGGAGGAGCCGTGAGATTGGGGAGGGACACCTGTGTTTCTTCAGGAAAATTTCATTTGTAAAATCTTCCATAATTTTACCAACTGTGATTTTGACAGTAACAGGGCTAAGTCGTTTTGGCCAGCTCTTACTTATGCATAATAGTTCAGATGGTTGGTGATAATAAAAAAACCAAAATACATAAATGTCTAAAATTCCCCATCTTAACCAATAACTGCTAAAACTTTATAGAAGACTTCTAACAAGTAGGAACCTACCTGATTATATCGCGTAGGACTTCCTCTGCCTCTCTCAGTAGAGGGTAAGGTGAGGTGATGGAAGGAACCAGGGTACTGATGCTGCCTTACCTCACACCCACCTCCCACGGAGACCAGTCAGCTGATGGACAAGGCGCTGTCCTGGCTCCCAGGGAGAGAGCAGGGACACCACGCCAGAGGCGGGGGTTCATCCAGACATCAGAGGAGAGCAGCGGGTGGTGGCTGGAGGTGGGGAGGGGCCACGGAAGCCACGGTCAGAGGCGTCCTCACCAGGTCACTTGGTACCTGAGGTCACACCTGCGAGGGTGGAGGCCCACTCCAGCTTAGCCTCGAGGTGGGACTTGCTGACATCCTCATCCTCTTTCAGGACATCCGAACATGGCTGGGCCAATGCAGAGAATGACACCCCCGAGAGGAATGGTGCCCTTGGGGCCACAGGTAAGCAATCAGCGCGATGCCCGGGCTGGCATCCACCTGTGTTCCACGGAACCACATGGGTTGTTGGTGCATTGTTAGTGCATGTGATGAGGTCATCAGCTACACTGGTCCTGAGTTGTAGCCCAGCGTAGGGCACATGTTGAGCAAGTGTTAGGCCCTGGGTACGGTCCCCAGCGCACACGCACACTCATGCACGCACACATACACACACACACAAGTCCTGATATACATCCTTGTTAGGACCCTGAAGATAGAATATTTGTGACATTTCCAAATTACTGTAACAACAAACTGTATTTTAACAAGTTGCTATCATATATGCTTTAGTTTATTTGGGAAAACATAATGTATAGAAATATATTATAATAATTATTATAAAAAGATAACTTACACTGTTAGCTATGTTAAGGAAGTGGTTAAGTTAAAACTTAGTTAATTGAAAATATTAAGTAGAATGAACATAAAATATATTTCTATAAATCCTTTAAAGAATGCTATTGAAAATTTATTATATACAACCATATTTCTTTATAAAATAGGAAAACAGTACAGAACTATTTAGAACTAAAGATTAAAACGTGTCTTACTGAACAAGGATAACACTACTGCTACACTATCAGATGTAATCCAACTTTTACTGTCAGAATTTCCCAAAAGAATACACTGGGGCTAAATGTGTCCTAACTCTTGGTAATATTTTAAGCCTGCTATTCCAGGATATCATTTATTTAGCTAAAACATCATTTTGTCTCAGAAAAATTTCTTAAGGTAGGAATTAATTTTATTATGTTTAACTTTAAAGAAGACTAATCCAAAATCCAGAATTTGAAATTTTTACCTCCTGCCTGGGTCAGAAGTTAGCATGTCCTAAAGCTGGCATTAATAAGCATTGTGAGTGATAGTTTTGGTAAATTGTTTCATGTTCCTACTTTTAAAGAATCAAATTGAGTTTTTATTGTATCCCCAATGGAGTTAAAGAATTAAGAACTCACCACTCAAATGATATGATGTAGACCTAGGAGTTTTTAACCAACATACAGTAATGTGACTAAATAGAAACATGAGGTTCACGTGACCTAGTCTCTCAGAGACCCTGTGTCACATGAAAAGCTTCCTACATAAACACACACAACTGCCCCGAGCTGCTCTCCCCTATGTATTTCCTTAAGTCTTATAAAACTCTCATTTAAATATTTAAAAATTTTCCCTATTTCTATTCATATTAGGAAGGATGGTTTGTCTTAACCAGCTGTCATTAGGCTATCAATAGCAGTTAGGATTTATAAGATCTATAGGATATTTCATTGACTAAATGGACTTTTTAGTAAACTCTTCCACCACTAACATGGCTGTGCAGAATTTAAAGGATTTCTTCCCAAAAGATTGTCTTAAGATACATTTAAAATACACATAAGAACTTTATGCCTATAATTTAATTAGCATTCTTCTTTCAGCTCACTTGTTTTTTTAGCTCTTTAAGCTTTTGTTATTCCCAAAATATTACTAGTATTAGTGCTTCATACTTTAAAAATTAGGTCTTGTTTTATTAGTCATTTTTGCAGTGTTTGAAGAGGTAACCAATGCTTGTGTAAACTATGTGAACATTTAAATCTCATTTGAAAATGGAGAAGTAAAAAGCATAGTAATATTTATGCTTTATATCTAAAGATCTATGTTATAAGTAAATTGAACAGATAATAAAAATCTATTTCTATTGAGTAATCTCTAACTGATGAGTTTAATAACTAAGTTTATTGTATGTGAATATTGTCTTTACATTTTCAAGCTCAAAAGAAATAGTTTATTTCTTCCACTTAGATTGGCAGTATCCTTGCTATCTATTTCAGTATAATATGCAAAAAATAAAGTGTGAATTGGTATGAATTCATCTCAGAGACCAGAAATATCATTAATAAATTTTTAAGCTCACAGTATGCAAAGTAACAGGTGCTAGAGAAAATTGTGTATCATAGAATACATAATACTTCAGTGAAAACAGGAATCACATTCATATGAATGGTACCACAGCAAACAAGAAAGGTAAAACCCTTTGGAGTGGGAGGAATCTTATGACATCCATACTTCCTAACACTGCCACGGAAAATTCATGCGCGGTGAACTGTGAAGTCTGTGAGAAAGGTTAGCTGTGCGTAGCTCAACTCCTACAGCAGACGTTGGGCCATCCATAGTCCTCCGCAGGACAGTCACTGTGCCTGCCCAGCTCTACTGCAGAAAGCCCCTCAGGTGCTGTCTCCAGCTTTAGCGCAAACACAGCATACACCTCTTTTTTCATAGGTGCTGCTTCTGTAAGTTTTGTTTTGGGGTTTTTTTGGCTTAAAATCAGTGTGGTGAAGGGAAACAGTAGTTAATTAATGGAACAACTGAACCCCTAAACAAAGAAATATAAGTGACTCTTGAATCATGCTGATTCAGGCAGAGGGCACATGTAGAACACAGTAAATGTGTGATGAGCACTTATCGCATAAATGAAGAAATCAGTCTGCCCCAAATCCGGCAAATACTTCCCATCCCTTCATCTGTTTGGAACTAAGTATAGTAAGAGTACGTGACTTTAAATTGATATCAATATCCTCTCAATTGAAAAGCAAAATAATATGTGTAATCAAGAAAAAGATCTAATAACATATTTGAAGTCATTTTTTTCTACTTGCTTTTGTAATAAGATACAAATTAAGCTAGCTTGAGTTTGTAAGCTCAGCAAGATGATTTACAGAAAAATTCACTAAAAGTACCTATTTCTCGTTCCACCAAAAATCTGAAAGATAAAGAATGAAGATATGTCATGCACATGACCCAATTCCACATGATGAATGTGATCATATGCACTGCAAACATGGGCTAATAAAAATTAAAATTAAAAAGTTACATACAAGTAGGATTTCTAGATCAGATAGTTGCTCAGGGCAGAGAAACGGGGAAATGACAAAACATATAATAGGCTCTCTTTTTATCTGTAAACTCATTCTACATAGTGAACCAATTCTGTGTTTTCAGATCTAACATGGTGTTAGAATTCAGCTCAGTACAGGAAAAACTTCCTAGGAATTATACCGTCCAATCATGGAAAGCGTTTTATAAACCTTCTCAGCAGAGCCCGAACAGCCATTCTGTCAGGAACACTGCATTGGAAGAGAGATTAGACCAGATGGAATTGCGTAGTTGCCATCAGCTTTGAAATTCAGTGATTCTAAATTAGCTCTTCCCATTCTTTGTTGATACCACTTGGAAAGCAGTTGTTATTCTTTCTTTTCTCCCTAATTTCTTTTTGCTTTAGATGATTCACAAAATGAAAATATTTTCTAAATCTATCAAGTATGTACTGTTTTGAATAATCTCTTACTTGCTGTGACAATTCAGTTTAATCAGGCAATCATTTATTGAAGGCTCACTATGTGCCAAACATTGTACTTGAGCATTAAGTATATAAAGATGAATAAAAATCAGTGCTCTGTTGTCAGGGTACTTACTACTTAGTGGGATACACAGATACATCTAAACTATCATATAATAGGGAGAGTCTAGAGAGAAGATGTACACGCTTTCTGTGCAGTGACCAAGGAATCACTACATAAACAATCAAGTAATTCTGTTAGCATTGAGGACTCATTGGAATCCAGTAAGAAGAGGACTCATTTAAGTTGTATTAGCAATGGTAAAGAAGATGTAACAGCTACGATTTTAAACAAAAGGACCATGCTTTTCATTCATCAAGCAGTATGATAGGTGCTTTATAGTTTATCCTTCTGTCAGGAGGATAATAGCATCACTGTACAGATAAGGAAGCTAAAATTGGGCTATCACTGGGCAAATCACTGGCCCAAGATCACACAGAAAGAAAAGGCGAGTGAGGGACACAGAGCTATTGGAGTAGAGATTCAAACCAATGTATTTCTATGTCCAAAACTGTAAAGAAAATTAATGTTCTCCTTGATAAGATAAAACACAGGTCTTCTAAGATTAAATAGTAAGGGGAGAGTTTTCTTGTGAAGTATTCTAGTTTAATTTACCATTCAGAGTTCGTTTCCAGTGAATATCCTTTTTCTCAAACCCTCTGCCAATACTGCTGGCATCACTAGGTATGACCCAGAGAGCAAGGGAAGTACTCATCCTTTAACCAAGGCTCGGGTGTGGGCAGAAACCACCCCACAGCACCCACACTGGGACATTTAAATAAGACTTTCTCACAGGAAAAGCAAGTGAGAACAGCACATAACTAAGGGATTTCACTGATGAAGTGAGTCCTTCTCTCTGAGGTTAATAGACCCTTTCTCACTGATTTATTTCCTTGTCATCTTAGCACCTACTACAAAGAGAAAGGCCAAGGAAGACAAGTTAGCATGAGTATAAAAGTGTACTGTGTGTTTTTGAACTTGCAGAAACCCAGTAGGTTCGCTAGAATACCATTGGGAGTAGAATGAAGGAGAAAACTGAAGGAGATAAAGGCAGAGGAGACAGCTGGGACTGAGCTGGGAATGACCCCAGAGAGCCACACTGGAGGACCTCAGGCTCCCTGCCTGGTAGCTGGGTCAGTATAGCTGTAAGAAGGTAATTCAAGGGGACACGGAGAACAGAGGAGGAGCAGAGAGAGTGAGGTAGACCAGCAGTTTCATACCTGGCAGCGAGCAGTAGTAAGGGGAAGGAAAGCACTGTTTCAAGAGGTCTTCACAGGTAGAATCTGTAGAGTGTGGTGCCAGACTGAATGTGGGGATTGAAAGAAAAGGAAGGAACATCAAGGAACTCTCAGAGAGACCTGGGCCACACTACTGTGTGGAAGGTGGTGCGCAGAACTCCCTGAGAAAGGAGATGCGGGGGATTCCTCAGGAGGGTAACACCGATGTTGCCAGGAGGTAGCATCCAGGTGGAACCGAGTTCTGTGACCTTAAACATGTGAGTTATCTAGGGGCTTAGCAAGATTCCACGATAAAATATAAAGATCTGGATTCCTAATGTGTAAATAATTGGTGGAAAAATAGTACCAGATAAGATTGCCCCTAAATATGTATTTATGGAAAAGAATTCTGTAGCTAGAACTTGGAGGAAAGCAGCACTTAAAGAGTTAGCAAAATAAAAGCAGCCAGCAGTGAAAAGAGTATTCGAACAGTAGTGTCAGAAAGCCAAGTGTGAACGTCATGGAGCGTCAGGCATACGAACTCGGTAATGCTCAGTCCCGTTACAGGTCCTTATGGCAGCTAAACTAAGCTAACAGGATATGTATGTTAAATGCTGAAATGTTTTTCATCCTCCGATTGGACGTAATAGATGTTAAATCAAGTTCATTTGATTGTACAATTCATGCATGTGTATTTTGAGTATACATTACTTTCCATGCATTTTGGATATTTGCAAGGATTCGTGCATTTGTATGTTGGATTGTGATTTGGTGAGAAGTTTATCTGTTTTGTATTCTTCAGTTTTTTTCAGACTTCATGTAATTGTTTTGGGTCTGATGATTTCAAGCCCTTTGAATAAATTTTTTTCTCTAAAAACACAATTTTTGATTTATGAAGTGTTTTATTTGAAAAGGTTCCCTAATGTGCCGATATTGGGAGATTAATAAAGATATGTTGAATATTAATACCTTAATCACTTAGCGTGCTCTTGTGATCTTCCATATTCATGTAGTTTTATAAAGACACAAACCAAAGTAACTGTTAAAATAGAAGCAAAAGTTCAGAGTGGACCTTTCAGAGAATGAATTACACAGGCCTCAGCCAGTCGGGAGTTGTGTAGGGAAATCATTAACCTGCTCTCCTTTCTTCCCCCTCCTCTTTGGTTTTGTTTTTTTGTTTTGTGGTAGTCTGACCCTTGGTTATCATTACAGAACTATGGAGGTGCAATGAGACCCCCACTGAATGCTTTAGGTGGCCCCGGGATGCCTGGCATGAACATGTAAGCAAAGAGCTCTGTTATTCTGTACAGTGACATGTTCTCTCTTCTCAAGTCTTCTGAGATGACACCAGTTTGTCAAGCAAGTCGAGACCTCACTGTCTGTGTAGTGTAACAGTGAACAAAACGTGAGCTGCAGTGTTCAATTCATTGCCACAACCCAATCTCCTCTGCTTTCTTCCTTTTGTGCAAAGCTTTCATTTTCCGTTTTCAGGTGCCGCTCGAGATGACCTTTGTCCTATTTCTTTGTATCCACCGTGCAGTCTCGGTACGGAGTGTGTAGAGAGTGTGAAGAGATGCCGACACCGAGACCATGGCCCAGACCGTAGTGTGTCATGGGCCTCATTCTGGCGAATACAAGTGCTTCCACAGTGAAGTTTTTAACTATATAAGCTTGTCTTTCTTCACTTTTGCTTTGTTGGGCCCATTCTCAATCCAGCAGGAATTCCCTCTGGTAGCCTCTTGTGTATGAAAGAGCTTTCCATGGGCGAAGGATGTAAAGAGGCAACAGAAAAATTTTTTTTGGAAAGACCTTTCAAACCCAAATGGAAAGTCTGTTTCTATCAGCCAATGCAGTACAGTTTGTCGGGGAGTTTTTACTGATTTCTCAGTGTCCAGCTTGCCCTCAGCATCATATCCGCAGGCATTTGCTGATACCTTTCCCCAGTTCACCCGAAGACATCCCCCCTTGTGAACTAACTAGAGGAAGCTACTAGAAATAAATGTTTTGCGTGGGTATTTTCTCAAACTCATTTTACTTAAGTCCCTGTTTTAATTACCTAATGTCAAATTAGATAACTGCTGTCATTTAATGACATTAAAGATATACTGTGAAAGAAGTTCTTTTGATGTATGTAGGATTTTTTTTAAGTTTCTGAAACCACTTTCATAGAATGCAGTTTTGCCTAAAATTGAAAATAGGTTAATAGCTGGTTACCAGCCAGACTCAAAACTAATGGAAGAGGGGAGGGAGAAAGTAGGTCAGATTTTCCCTTACCATCTTTTCTACTTTTAAAATAAAAATGGATAGAGATGAAATCTGACTCTTCTTGAATTTCTCAAAGGTACAGCATTTTATTACCGGTTGCAAAAAAAAAAAGAATGAATAATGTTTTGTGCTTGTGTCAAAAGCTGACACTATTACTGACGGGATGGAGAAGTATGTAAAGTTTACCTGAGGGTCTCACTTTCCCATCCAAACTGTTTTAAGGAGTATAAATATGAATACGATCGACGCAGGATTATTATTAAGAATGTATCTAATATCATTTTGTATATTACTCTGCACTATAATGGCCATATGGCTAACTTTAGATCAACCTATTTTGCTAGTGCAGAAAATTTCTTTTCATGTGACAATTAAGAGTCACAAGTAGCTGCTTAAAATTATCCAATTCCTTTCTAATTTCCTTTTTTAAATGTACGGATGTATATAGTTAGGAGTACATTTAAGTCTCTGAGACTATGAAGGCTAAAAATAAGGCTGAAATTTTGATTGTGATTATTTTTGCTGACATTTGGCTGTGGGTTTCTTATTTAAGTATTCCAAGATATTTTTAAAGCTTTTCAATTTATATAACATTTTGCTATTATATAATTTCTGTTTCTCAATGAAATTTTAAGTCTTAAAGACTCTAATTTCTGTTATGTTACTATTTCCTTTTATTTGTAGTTTTATATCATTTTCCATTTTCTAGAAATTAAAATTCCTTTCAAAAATAAGAAAAAATGTAAGTCCTTACATCCTTATATATTTAGAGAAGTAAATATTTTCCTCTCTTGAGAAATGACCCAAGTATGACAAGCAGAGAGAATAATGATTGTATTGACAGGGCCCCCAACAAAGCAAAAATTGAATTTTAAAAGACATAAAGAGTAAAACACGCTCTGTGTCCACTGCACTCAGTAGAGTAAGCTTAATTAGAATTCACTTCACAATTTATTATCTTTAAAACAAAGTAACTCTGTGTAATGGCAAACAAGTACTTCTAACTAGTATCAGTGGCTTTCTTCATGTCTTTTGTTATTATTTGATCTTTTATATATTGGGCCTACTTAAAAATTGAAGTAAAAAATAATCAGAATGGTATTATTTTATCTATGTCTTTAAACTATTTTAAAATATTTATGTGTTGAGAGAGTCATGTTTGGATGCCTCTTTCTTTCTTATTTGCTTTGAAAATACAATGACAGTCAAAAATGCCTAACCCTGAAAAGAAAATACCCAGCCATGGCCACTGAAGTAATTACAGTTAATACTCCATGCTGACAGCAGCTGTAACCGAAGTTCAATTAAAATTAAAAGTTTATTCTCAATATTTCTTTAACTGGTATTGTATCTTCAGAAGTCAAAGCCTAATGTTAGTTTAAGTGATTTAAAGTAGAATTTATGAATTATGGCCGAATTATAAATGTTTTCAAATGCATTATAGGTTATATTTTCAAAGTAACTTGAAATGTGGTACGTTGCTAAATTAATTACGTTTTTACAAATTTCCAAAGAATCCAGGATTAAGTATTAAAACATTTCCAATTCAACTTATAATACCTTGTTATTTTATGGACACTAAGAGGACAGAAGGTTTTCAAAGGATCTTGTTTTATACCTTATCCTGTAAAGTTATAAAGTGTGTGTAGTAATTTAAATGAGTGTGAATTACAGAAGAAAAGAGGAATTTTTGATGGTCATAGTTGCTTTGAGTCCATCAAAATCATCATCTTTACTAAGAAATGCAGACTTGTTTTAGGTTTTGTGCTTTTCAGCCAAGTGCAGTGGCCAGAGCTGCCTGAGAGGCTGGGGAAGGTTGGAGACCAGCCTGGGAAACTTAATGAAACCCTGGCTCACAATTTTAAAAAGGAAAACAAATACAATAAAAAAGGACTAAGCTGTAGCTCATCATTTTCTGGGTTCAACCTCCAGTACCACAAAAATTTTTTTAATTTTTCTCTTAATTTTTTACTGACACTGGCCTGATTCTATTTCAAATTATATTTACATAAAAATTTCCATTCAAAGTAATGTGCATGTAGATTATTTTCCTGATGATACCGATGGCTACAAAAGGAGGGGATTACAGAGTTTGAGAAGTTATTCCATGAAAATCGTTCACTAACTCATTTTATTCAGCACTGTCTGCAAAAACGTTTGTATATCAGTTATTATCACATTATCTCATAATAGGAAAATGAAGTATGAAATGCATGGTATACTGAAACTAGATTAGTATTTATTAGACAATTAAAATGCATAAAAGGTATTTTGTTATATATAACATAATAAATTTAACATTTAATTTAATGTTTATTGAATAAAAATTTTAGTTATTTTGACATTTGATTTAACATGTTCATTTATTAGACAAATTTTTTTAAAAAATATTCTTATCTAATACATCTTATGTAGTACTTTTTCAGTCATAATGTTTCAAAATTATGGGCTCGTTAGTTAAATATCATCGCTGAATATAAATTTTTGCAATGATACAGATTTTTTTATGTTACTTTAACATAAATATTTCCCAGTTTCCTTATTGTGTTTTAGTTTATGTCAAATCACGTGGCCAGATCCTACTCCACAGATGTTTTCCTTGATTAGCACATACCCTGTTTTGCATCATTCCATGTCCATCAGGACATTGAATCCCAGATGTGAAGTCCCGAAACCAGGCATTAATTTCAGGCATTAATCGTGAGATCCTTGTTGCCCCCCAAGTTAGGCAGCAGCCTCCTAAGAAGTACCAGGCCCTGCCCACTGCTGCCCACCCGGTTCTCCCGCTTCCCCTGCTCTGCAAGTCACATTGGGCAGAGCTGTGCTGGGCATCCTTAGCAGCTCTGATGACAGAACCCATGCCCCTTTCTGCTGCTTACACCCCTAGAGAACCCCAAAATAAAACTAAAAGTCCTAACTATTCCAAACAAACATGGGTACTGTAATAGCTGACTTGGACAGCTTCTCCATCCAACATTTAGTACTTTAGGCCTAAGGGTTCTAGAATAAGGGATGTATTTTTTAAATCAAACTTTTCACTATCTTAGCGGTTAGAGGAAAGGAGAATTTTGAGTAGTCTTAATTGCAGAAGAACAGCTGCGTTAGTCTGCTTTTCCTAAGACAGTGTTTATTCAGGTATATTTAGTACTACAACATAAGACCTTGATTTAATTAACTGGCCTTTGATTTTGTTTTAAAACATTTATGTCCTTATAAGGTATGGAATACAAAACACTCCCTGTCCTAAAGTGAAGTAATATGTTGGCATACATTAGCATAAAAGTCCTCATGTTTTTCTAAGATTTCTCCTAGCCACTACCTTAAATTAAAATTATGAAGATGACAAAGTGATTTCTTCACTTACATTAACTAAGTTATCCATGGCACTAAAAGATAGATTGATATGTAGTTATATAAAGTATTTGATACTCCATGATACTTTCTTTGAAAAGGAGACAACTTTAGATACCCTTTATGTACATTTGTTTATCTGTAGCTGAAAAAGAGCAGTCATTATCTAGATAAATGGAGACAGATATAATTCACAGTAAGTTTATTTGAATGAGCTACAGGTGGCTCTTATATTTGTGTCACAAGTTATAGTTTATATTTATTTCATTTACTACAGAAGTACCATACTGATTTAGATACATGTATGTACTATTTGTGTGATTAATATTTTTTGTTTTAAAAAATTTTTTTAATTTTAAAATAAAACTGGCCTTACTAAAAGTAGTTTTATTTGGGAGAAAAACTTTCATGGAATGTTTAACTTTTTTATTTAAGGAATAAAAAAAGCTATGAAAATATAAAGAAAATAATTTCAGTGTTGAACTAGAATTGCATAGTGACTAAACAATATTTTATGATTTGTTGTATGTAACTTAAAAAACATTAAAAGCATGGTTTAAAATTTCTTTTAACATCTAATTTTTAGGGGTCCAGGTGGTGGCAGACCTTGGCCAAACCCAACAAATGCCAATTCAGTGAGTATATATATAGAGACATATATAATTTTCTTTTGCACTTTGTAACATTTCACAAAAACAACACAAACTTGTTGCTTTGAAAACATTGAAATCCATTATATTAACCTCTTTAACCACACAAAAAGTTGTGTATATCTCTTAGGAAAATATGCATCGTTTTTATAACTATGTGATTTTTTTCACTTCAAGAGCTGATGGACACACGCATGCACTCTCTGTGGGTCAGAGACTCTCAGAAGTACAGCTGGGGTGTGTGCTGCAGGTGGACTGCGCCTGCCTCTGCAGCGGCGTGTGTGTCACAAAGCGGTCTGATCTTCTGTGAGCTGCGCGCACTCTCCCTGAGAGGGCGCCAGTGATACGGGGATGTTTCGTGCGCTCACTCCTGGCTGCGCTCTCGGGCTACCCCAAGAGGAGCTGTGAGAGAGGCTGTGTGCTGTAGCGAAGTCGCCACCCTCCCACTCCTGCTTCCTGACGCCTGGGAGCCCTCCACACCTGTGTGGCACTGCTTTGCTGCACACATATTTTTCTCTTATTACTGCCCCGTAAATGTATGTGCGGGTTGAGAATGGAGCTATCGGTCTTTCAATTCATATGATTCTGATTTCATGGTCCTAGAGATTCTTTTCCTTCTTGGTTTTGAGCTCGAGCTCTGCAGCCTGTGAGCCCACAGGGAATGCAGTGCCCCGCGCTTGTGCGGTGTGCGCGGCGCCAGGGTGCGAGGCGAGGCGCGTTGAGGCCGGACGGCTCATTAAAGCTCCCCTGCTGGAGAGCCAGGGACTTCGCTCAGTTGTTCCACCACCTGCCTCGCAAGCAGAAGGACCCAAGTTCAATCCCCGGTAACAAAGGAAAAAACTCACCTATTGTTTAAGGTTAATGCAAACCTCAAGAAAGTGGAAAATGAGGCGTGTGCAGTCTAGGGAAAACCACCCCAAATCCCCTGCAGAAATATTCTAAAGCAGAAATCACTTTCTTCTTAATAAAGTAAGTGTTGGATTTGTTAAGAAAATTTTTTAATTTGTTGTTGCCTGCTTTTCTCATAGTCTTAACAGCTATGAGATTCTCTAATTCAGTGAAGTTATTCGAGGTGGAAACGGTGATGCTGCTTGCGCTCCGGTCTTCGGCGAGCCCTTCCATGAGTCCCTAAAATACCCTTTTGCTGGGCTGTGTTCTATTGTGAGTGACTACGCCTCCGAAACTCTTTTAACTCTCCTCTGTGCCCTATGAGAGTCTGCATTTGTGTCTGTTTCTTGCTCTTTGCTGTAACCAGCTGATCTCTGGCTTGCACAGTTCAAAATACGCTTCTTTCAGCTTCCTATAAATGCTCATAAGGTTGTGCAAAGCTATTTTTATTTTATTGGTACATTTTAGATATGCAATACGATGACATTCGTCAATGGACATCTGTACCTGTACATAATCTCTCTTGATTCTTATTTTTCCCCCTTCCCCTGCCCTCCAACACCTCCATCCCTCCCTATTTGCAAAGGCTTTGTTTCCATTTTTTTCATTTTCTCATATTAATTCCATTCCCCTCTTTCCTGTCCCCCACAAAACTATTTTTATAACACTGAAAACTCAGTAGTTTGGGTACCGGAGTCTGGAAAGAGTTTCTATTATCTGCCTCTTTGTCCCCCCTTACTGAGGCGGGTCAGCTTCCCACCTAGAAGTAAGAGCCTCCTTCGCTCCCTCCTTCCCTCTGTTGCCCTGCACAAACCCTTTGATACACTTACCCAGTGCTGAGGGCCCCCAAAGCCACTCAGGAGGGGCAGTGGCTGGGGAGTGAATGCTAAGAATGGGGCTTTGTCCCCGGAGCATCCTCGCCAAGTGCGGGAGCAGGTGCAAAGGGAGCTCTGCAGTCTGGTGATTGTCAACTTTTAGGGACCCCCCCTCCCACATCTTCAGGATTCTGCGGAGCTGAGCACCATGGTCAGAGAAGGCTATGTATCAGACCAGCAGTTCTGAGAGGCTTTAGACCCGGAGAAACACCAGGAGCGAGAAGGGGCTGTGCACACCACGCTGCAGTCAGCCGGTCTGGAGTGGGATGTGGCCAGCCCAGCGGTGGGGAGCAGCGGCCTGCAGGTGTCTGGGGACATGTGAGGAGACAGCACCTCACTCGTGGTGTGGGGACCGGAGACAGTGGCCACCCCCGTGTGCGGAGGGAAGGCTTGCAGAGCTGGCGAGATCCTGGGAACTGGTGACCGTGTGGCAGGGGCGCAGGCCCAGTGCCACAGCAGCGAGCATGGAGGACTTTCCCAGTGCCACTGATTGTGCTGCAGTGCTCATCCGTGTTCTCAGGGCCAGGTTGTGCACATGTCCTGTGTGTATTTGACATTGCAGACGCTACTCGGTGCGTATCAGTAGAGGACATCTGTGTCTCATCCCGGCACCATATTACAGCAGGCTTTTTATTTTTGCTATTTTCGGGTATGCTTTCTGTTATTTGGAAGTAACTTCAGATTTACAGAAAACTTGCAAAGATGGTACAAAGAATTCCCATTCCTCCTTTCCCAGACTTCCATGCTGTGAAACATTTGCTTTATCATTTCCTCCCGTTACATAAACATGTTTTTTGGACACACTTAACATTCCCTAAAACTTTACCCCTACATACTTGAGTGTGTATTCCTAAAAACTAAGTCATTCTTTCCTAACTGCAAAGCAATCATCAAATAGGAGAATTTACACTGGTGTAATGCAATTTTCTAGTCTACAGACCTTCTTCAGAACTTGCCAGTTGTCTCTTGATATTTATAACAAAAGAGAGCCCCTTCTCCCACGTGTTGATCCACTGTGTCTCTGCCTCCGAACCTAGGGCCCTTCGGCAGCTGTTCTGAGTCTCTGAACCCTGCAGCTATGTTGCCTGCAGCCAGTTGCTGGGCTGGTTCATGTGATGCCCACTCACGATTAGACGTGCCATGTAAGTTTTGTGGAAACACCACAGAGGCAGCTCTGTGCTTTGCTGGGGCATCATTTCTGGAGGCACTGACCATCTGTCTTATCTCATGACTGGCCATGTTAATTTTGAACATTGGTTAAGGCCTTCCTCATCCAATTTCTAAAACTGCAAAACTACTGTTCTCTCCTTGGTTAATTAACTTGCAAACACGATTTAAAACTACAGGAGCTGGGCATGGTGGTGCATGCCTATAATCCCAGGACTCAGGAGGATCGCTGTTGAGTTCAAGGCCAGCCTGGGGTATATAGCAAGGCCATGTCTTAAAAAAAAATAATACAGGAAACGTGCTGTTTCTCCTTGTACCTTCATCAGGTATTTTTGGCATCCATTGGTGATTCTTAAATGAATCACCTTTTTTTTAAACCTCATTGGTTACCAAATAGACATTTTCTATTTTTGACTTTCCTGCTCCATGGGTTTCCTGCTCCATGAGTTGGTTTCCACTGTGACAAAGGATTTCTCTCTTCCTCGTTCCTCTTCGAGGAATGTTATATTCGGTGGGCTTAGAGCACTGAAATGGACCTTCAAGCTGGCCCAGGTGTCCTCATGGAACACGCCATGGTCTGAGCATGCAGGCTGTCCTGACCAGCCCAGCCCGAGCCCTGGAAAGGTCTTATAGGAAGAGTGGTGCTCAGAACCATGACAGCACAGCCCTGAGGCCCTGGAACTTGAGCGCACCGTGTGTCCACACTCGCACTGCACACTCCCACGGACACACACCCATGCATCTGCCCGCTGTCCACCAGGTGCTTCAGCCCCAGCCCACACCAGAGCTCGCCAGGTCCTGCTGCTATCCACATCTTCACACACTTCCCCAAGGGGAAACCCCTCCCGTTGGCAGCAGTAAACTCCTGAGTCGCCTCGCCAGCCACGGTATCGTCCTGTAACAGTGTTTTGGTCAAAGTTGGGTTTTGCCACTCTTTTATGACAGCAAGAGAAACATTTCTAAGGACAAATCTATGTTTGTAAATATGAATGCAAGTGCCTATTTTTAACCTCCTTAACTTTGAGAATGAGACCTCCTGGTCTCAGATTCTTGCCTGGAAGTTTATTTACAACCCTACCAATTCTAGTTTTTCCTCTTTTATCTTTTTCACAAGGAACTGTGTGCACTTTGGTTTGGCTACACAACAAGTACTAATCACTACCAAGCATTTTTATTGAAAAGAAATACTTTTCACCACAAAACACAGAAAATCAACCAAAAGCAATTCATCTGGGAAAAGATTACTGCTCTGTGTATCTGGAAAGTCCAGTTTTCCCTGTGACTTTGGACACACTTGGTTCCCAGAGTTCCAATCAGGTCATCGGGGCTTCTGTGTTACCCTCATCAGAGCAAGAAGCCAGAGTAAAGCTCCAGATTTATGCCAACAGAATAAAACTCTATCGGTTAAGCAAAAGAACTGAAAATAGCTCTTGCTCATTCGTGAAACAGCTGTATAGCATGCTGTCGGCAGACCCAGTCACACACAGACTCCCTGGCCCCATACAGACCATGTGGAGTGGAAGTAAGTGGATCCACTTCACCACAGAAGAGGGGAGACGTTCAGTACCGCATCGTGCTCTGTAACCTGCCAACTTGACAGGGAGAGGAAAGTAGGAGTTCCTGTAAGGGGAAAAGTGAGGTGCTGCTGTATTACAGCACTTCAGCTGGAGGGAAATAACTAATATGCTACTCCACTAGGTGCTCCTCTATAAAGGAGAGGCTCACTTTTTTAAAAGGGCACTGAAAAATAACATTATTTACCTTCCCACTGGCACAGATAATATTTTGTTGTTGCCCTTCCTGATTTCTAACTAACCAGGGAGTATAAGGTAGGGTGAGGCTTCACAGAGGAAGAAAATTTGCAGCCCAAGTCGGCCGCCAGGGTTTCCCTGGGCCTCCCTGCAGCAGCGTGACCATGGGCGCTAGGACTCCGAATGGTTCACTTGGGCCCTCGTGGCAGCTCTTGGATCCCAACTTCCTCATTTGTCAAACAACCGATTCTTGTAGTTCTATGATTCTGACCTTCCAGCTCTCTGATTTTGCTTATCTTCTACATCTCTGTATTTATCTTTCATTTCATCCTAATGGGTATTTTTTTATGATATATGGGGCAGAGTTAGAGGATCTGGGGATAAAGAGAAGGAGAAATTTGAACGTGATTTCAAGTCTTTGCATCCAAGTTTTTGGGAAACTTGTTATGACACAGCAGAGCTAGGAATGTAGGGGAAAGTCATCTCCAGAGGATAGAAAGGAGGTTTGGGTTTTTGGATGTTACATTTGCAGTATATTGGTAGAACACCATTGGTTTTTTCACTGTGTTTAGTGCACTCTTCTGTCATCACACTGAGCTAGGTGTGTTGTAATTGGAGTCTATGTTGTTAACCCTCAGCCAAGTGCTCTCTGATGGTCGACCAGCAGGTTATATATTCTTCCCTAGTAAGCTACTACTCCTGCTTTCTGCAGTGATTGTTGCAATTCTTTATTTGTCTCCCTGAGGCCTTTGTGTTATCTCTGGCCCCTTCTCTACCAACTAAAATTGTCTAATAGTTGACTGAAAAAATAATAAGGACAGTTGCACTTGAATCTCTTCAGATTCTACCCTCTACTTTCAATACCATCAGACCTTTAGTCCAAGCTCTTCCTGCGTGCCTCAGTCAGAGAAGTATTCTTCCTCTTCAGTGCTAACCCTTCCATTTTCTGTATTTCATCTCTTCTTCACATACCCTGCTTCTTTGCTCTTCCAAGTGAGCCTCCCATCTTTCTCTTTCATTGACTGGAACATCCCTCTAATGCTGAACCCGTGGACCACATCTCAAGACAGCCATCAGCCCAGGCCCTACCCCCGTGTAGAGTCAGAAGGGGTGGGTGGCAGACAGCTGCTCTCAGCTCTTCCTGGCTCGCAGGCCACCTCCCCATTGTCCTCTCTGTCCCCACCACTGCTCTAGACCATGAACTATGGGCCCGAGGCAGTACAGCTCCTGAAGCCACACAGGTGACAGATGAGGCTTTTGCGACTGACCTCCCTGTAGGGGAGCCACCCATCGATTTTGCCCGAGCCAGGCTGTGAGCTGTGCAGGCTGGGAAGAGTTAACCCCTCAATTGGTTCATTCTAAGAAGTGAGTCTGACTGAAGCTTACGTGACTCATAGAAGCACCTCAGCACCGAGGTAGCATGCAGGTTACCATGACCTTCCCACTAAAGCCCACAGCAGAGACCAGAGAAATGGCCTGTGATGCTCTGGGGCTCAATAGGAGATATCATAGTAGCCGAGGTCAGAGTAACTTGCACCCAAATTCCATTCCCAGGACTAAAACCTTCTTTACTAGAAGGACAAGGTTCTAATCACAACCCTATATTTTGTCTGTTCTCATCCTAATTCGAGAATGCTTTATCTTGTCCTTTACGCACCTTGCCTGCATTAGTATCCATAGCACCTGCACAACTGCATGTCCTCACACATAGTTCCCTTTTACCCCAGTCTTGATTACCAATAAAAATTAGTGGCTTGGACTGACCAGGGCCATTGCTGGTTGCTCAGCACTGGCCATCCTGGCTCCCCACTGTCTTCTTTAATTCTGACTTTGAGTCTTTCTTCAACCCTACATTGTGCACTGGGCAGGAGACTGGGACCCACTGCACAGGACTCCAGTACCTCCCAGCCCATTTCCACTCCCATCAAAGTCCTTATCTGAAGGACACGGGTGACCCACCTACCAGCCAAATAGGAGAGCTTAACTCTGTGTTCATCAGACTGACCTCTGAAACATTTGATTGCTTGTTTTTTTATAAATGTCTGTCAATTTCTTTCATTTTTCTCACTTTAATAATGTTTCTTTACTTTTCCATATTGTCACTCCAGTGCTCCCTTGAACTGTTTATTTTAGGGTGTGTCGTCTCAGGACAGCAGCAAGGCTTAAATTATCACAGCAATGTGGTGTTATTGTCTTCTAATTTCTATAAAAGAGCCTGTTTAAGAGCTTGATTTGAAGAAGAAAAGGGAATTTGTTGCCCACATCTGACCCCCACTCTGCATTTTTTAAATTATTTTCCCTTGCTAATTGGATAGGGAAAAGTGAGACCTGTATATCAGGTATTACCCATACCACATGAATATAGTAAACTATAATTTTTTAAAATGTACATAGTTTAGAAGTTTATCTATAAAGGTTGCTAGTTTGAAACATTCTGGTTTCCTGGCATTACCTTTCCAAGTATATATCTTTCTATTTACAGAACAAATCATTAGTATCAAGCCGTGTGTACAACTGACATGAAAGCCAATATAACTTGAAGCTGTGATTGTCTAAATCTCTCTGTCTAAAATCTTCATTTTTTTCCTATAGAGCCAAGACAATGTGCAGTTACTCAGTTCTCTATCACTTATAAAGCTATGGATTCCTTCATCTTTTACTGTCCTTTGTGATACTTTTGAAGAGTGGATAAAGTCAGCCCTGTTCCATCCCATGAATCAAAACATGTTTTTGTCTTGTTCATGTTCCAGATACCGTACTCCTCCGCCTCGCCTGGGAATTATGTAGTAAGTACATTCGAGTTTGTTTGCTCATAAGAATTGATGCTACATTTTATGGAGCAATGAAGTAGCTGTCCAGATGTTGAGAACCCCCTGTGTACTGGCCGAGAAGTGCACATCTTGAGTTGTTTTATCTCCCAGCCTCCGTACATATGCTGATGTTCATGAGCAAAACCATTATCAATCTGTCCAGAATTGCCCAGAGTTCTGGGTTTCACTCCAGCATATGTTTCAGAAGCCAGCGCTGTGCTCTCTTTCCAATTGCAGGGAGAGCATCCCCAGTTAGGAGAGGACGCTTGGATTCACAGCTCTTCCAGAGTGCAATGTGTACCCTCCTGGGTACGTTAAGCCTCCTCCCGATCACAAAGCGAATCCAGTAATTTGGAAAGATCTTTTAGTTTGTCACCATTCTTAGAAATTGAGAACACCTATTTTTCTCATTATTGTTTAATACATGCAAAATTTTTCCAGTAATCTGTAGACCTGAAGTTAAATTAGAAGGCTGAATATAAACTCTTGAACTCATAAATGACCTTGTCACCCTCAGCACATTATGACCTTGTCACATCTCAAGGCCGCCATAAAGAGTAATGTGTCTTGATATTTGTGAGGAAATGCCTCACAGAAAAGCATGGATAAAACGTAACAAGGAAAATCTATCCTGAAGGAATTTTAGGGGGGTTACCTCAGTGGTAGAGCATTTGACTAGAGGAATTTTAGGAGGGTTAGCCAACTGGACTGGGGAGGAGAGTGCATGGGAAGAAATCCAATGAGAATTTCACCCCACGCAGCAGTGTGCTGTTAACACAGTAAGAAGCACACATTGTCTTAGGCATGTGGACTTAATGTTCAGTGTTCCCGAGCATATAAACACAGGAAGTCTAACTTTCTTCAGTTTATATAAAAGTAAGAAAATCTGGGTAAAACTTGCTGTTTTCTTAAACATGAAATTATAGATTTTTATTTGAAAAGTAATTGAAGGTATTTTTTAAATAGCAAATACTGTACATACATTATTTGAAATAATTGGTAGGTCATGTTTACATACTCACAATAAAGTGAAAATTTTGCCGCATAAGAGTTAATTTGATCACTACCCATAGGGCATCTGAAAAATTCTGAGATGCATTGCCTGAGTGCCCACTGTGGGCTGCTGAGCGACTTCACAGTTCCCTAAGCTCTGGCTCCGACTGGTTGTGAACAGAAACTAAGGCAACCTCTCTCAGCAGCCTGTGGGGGCCAAATGTGCAGTGACCCCAGGAAGTGGCAGCAGTGTATCTTTATAAACTGTGAATCTCCAAATTCATATCTTTTGGGTTTTAAATATCTTTTTGGTTTCCTATGAGAACCAGTGATACAAAATGTAAGGAAATTGCAGTAAACTAAACACAAGTACACATTAATTATTTCTATTTTATGGGTTCATAAAGACTCCATTAAGTCGTTTCTCCTTAACCTCCTTACACCTGGTGTGATGAAGTTATGAGTAATACATTGATGTTTCAGGCTCATTGTTTTTGGAAACTTGTCAAAACAGACTCAACATGTTAAGATAAATTATGTCATGCATAATGTTGATTGCGCCTTAAAAGAAAATAAATTACAGAGAAAAGAGTTCCTTTATTTTTAAAAATTAAATGATTGTAGAGATGAGTCTAACTTCTATTCTGGTTTTCCTTACACTGTTTAATGAAATGCTGTATTCACCCTGACATCTGTGATTATTCAGGGTCCCCCCGGAGGCGGAGGCCCCCCAGGAACCCCCATCATGCCCAGCCCAGCAGGTACCGTAATCACACTGGCTACATGCACACTTGATCGGGGGAATAAGACCATGGATTGCAGACATCATTTTGAAATAAAGTTCGTAATGTTCATGATCTTGCAAGGGTTAGAGAAGTTGGGGAGAGACCGCAGCTAGGAAGGAGGAGAGTCCTTAAGAAACTATTTTCTAGTTACTTAGTCCTTTAGAAAATTGCCATTGTGCAGGTAACAGATTTAGTCAGTATGAATACTGTGTTGATTTATGTGAATTGCCCAATAATTTATCCAACTTAAAGATTCCTTGAAACTATGAAAAAGATCCAGATCTCACAGCCTAGCCAGTTTTTACATAAGTAAAACATTAAATGCACAGATCTATTTCAAATGGCCAGTCGGCCCCAGCACACCTGTCACCTAGGATGGGCATAGATGAGCTCACAGTAGCCCACCCACGCATCCACAGGAGTTTACTGAGTCACTAATAGATCCACTATGTAGTAGGAAGAGGTTCTTAAATCTTCTAAAGTATACTTAGTATACCCGTAATATTTCACATAATTATTTCCAATAATTTTATTCTTCTTGAGACTTTGATACAGACTATGACATGTGTTCAGAGATGGATGATGGCAGTGGCTGTCACCCTAGGAAGTGCCTCGGGTGACACAGACCCGGAGAGGCTCCTGCTGTGTGACTCCTGCAGCCCTAGTGCTAAAAGTGGTCAGAGATTCGGTCCCAGACTTGTGTACAGGGTGCTCATGCATTACACTCAGTAGTGAGACAGACTCAACCTTCAGTCCTAATTCAATTTTAGTGAAATTATTAATTTTTATGATATGTGATGTAATATAATTTAAATCCCATCAAAATTATTAGCAAAGAATTTTCAATGACATAGAAAAATAAATGCTCATGACTCGATATGTCACAATTGTGTTAGTATCCATATATGTCTGTATAGCAGAAATCTAAGAAGCATAAAAAGAAATATGCAAAAACTATCAATGATGACTTCTAATTAATGAAATAGATGGCAAACTTTTGTAAATAGATTTTTAGTTATGTTTTGCTGCTAAGTTCAAAACTAACTGGTTTGTTGAAATCTAAGGTATATGGATGTTTGAAATGTAAAATCAGTAATCATACCAGTAAAAATAACTTTTAAGTTTTGAACTTTTTATTTTCAAAAAATTTGATAGGGGCGGAGGTTTAGCTCAGTGGCTCCAGCACCTACCTGACAAGCACAAGTTCCTGAGTTTGATCTCTGGTTCCACACACACACACACACACACACACAAATTGATAATTACTTCACTCGCTCATTGCCCTATATTTATAAATATTTTATGGTCTCTATCCTAAGGGCATCTAGCTTCATTAGAAATGAAACAGAAATCACTTGAAGGTAGAATTATATGATGCCTACATTTACATTCTTACTGGGAAGTTCGTGTTGAATTTATGAAAGTAGCATGTGATTAATAAACACTTCACTACAGGAGTAAAGGCTGTTTGGACAGCCCTGGACATTGCAGGGCATAGGTGATCTTATCACTTCCTCCTTTCAGGTCAGAAATTGCCACCAATATATCTTTCTAGCATTTTGCATACTTTTTATACATGCATCCTTTATTAGACTTAATCCACTAATATTAAGCCAACACCCCCAGCTCCCAAAATAGGTGCAGAGCATCTGCTTTATTACAGAGCTCTTCTGTACATAAGAAAGAATCCAGACATTTCCTAGAAAATACCATCCTTTTTCCTATTACTGTTTTTTTTCTTTTGCAGATGAAATTATATTTTCCATTGGTTTTAAAAATGACAAATTTATCAAAGTTTTTCATACTTAAAGTACATAGCCCATTTTCCCTTTCACAATCAGTAAGACTATTTGCTACAGTTAAAAACCAATTTAAAGATTTCATGTGTTTGAAAATCTGTCCAAGATTCTCCAAAAGATAACTTTCCTTGTAGAGAATTTACCCCATTAGTTAAAAATAAGGTTGCAGAGAGTCACTGTCCAAGGTCAAAGATTGGTGAGACAGAGCCCTTTCCTTCTCTCAGTGAGTTAGGGTGGCCAAGCTGGATGGCGAAGGCAAATCCAACAAAGACAATCCTAACCCTAATGCAAGGTGGGCTCCATTTGTGGGGAGCCCCACGCACCCTGAAATGTCAGGACACAGAGCTATGGAAGAGGTGACATTTGAAAGGGGCCTTAAGGGCGAGAATCAGGCAGGTGGGCACCAGGGAGAAGAGGCTTGGAGGGAGAGGGCGAAGCACTGCGCGGGGGAAGCTGGTCCCAGGCAGGAAAGCACAGAGGCTGGCACCCAGGGCGGAGAAGGGCAGGACAGCAGCCGGGCCTCGCTGAGCTCCAGCCGTGTATCAGGACCGCTGGCACTCAGCTAAAGATGAAACCAGTCCTGAGGGTGACAGGTCACAGCCAGTGCATGACGCGCCACTGACGGCAGGGGCTGTGGGTGCAGGAAAGTTGCAAGCTCACTGCCGTGCCCTGAGGGTCGCACAGGAGCAGCGGTGACCCAGTGGTCTCATTCCCACCCAGGCTGCTGCCGGGAGAAGAGAGCGAGTCGTGCTTAACTTAGGTCCCACATCAGTGCGGAGCACACCTTCTCAAACACCCCTCCTTCCAAAACTACAGCTCCACCACATTTTGTGTAAGAAAAGTGTGTGACTGTAGGAAGACGAGCTGTATTTCAGAATTGATATTTCCTCGGTGTCACACAATTAGCGTTTCACTCCAAGTTTCACAGCGTAAGAACACATACTCAGAGACTTAACCAGAATTAAACACTAAACATGAAATGTAAATTTCAGAAATACTAAAAAATGTCACATATATTTACATGGGTATATTGCTAATTTTATTATAATGAATCAAGAATAAACTGAGTAAAAAATTATCAAACTTCATTTGGTGAAGGAATCTGGCTTTTATTTCCATTCCAGTTGGACTTGTTCTCATTTCCTTCTTTTGGAATTAAGCCAAGGTATTCTACCATAGCTTTTTTTTAAAAGCCTATTTTTAAAATTTCTGTACATGAAACCTAAAGAAATAGTGAAAACTGAAAAGCTACTGAATCTGGATTTTAAGAGCTTTTAGTCATATTTATGTGTCATTGCTTCCAGAAGTCAGGAAAATCGTGGTTTTTTTAAATTTACTGTAATGTAAATTTTTTTCAAGCAGTGTTGCTTAGTTCCAAGTCATTGAAGTGAGTGTTTCTCTTATACACCTGATTTATGACCTCACAGTGATAATTTGGGGGTTGGAAAACAACTGTCGTGTTGTTTCCAAACATCAGCAGTGACTGCCTCAGATGCTACTGCTAACCATATCTGTGTGCACCCAGATTCCCTTCAGCTGTTATTCTGAGATGACTTGGCCATAAATTATAAATAAAGATATTAACAAAGTAATATTTCGTTTCAGATTCAACCAACTCTGGAGACAACATGTATACTTTAATGAATGCAGTGCCTCCCGGACCTAACAGACCTAATGTAAATACGCTTTTCAAAATCCATGTGAAAACTTTCAATCTCTAAGTGCATTCCTCTTCCTGGATGTAGAGTAAACATTGTATTTTATTATCCAGGAATTTATTGGAGATCAGAAAAATTCTTTACATGCTCTGGGCTGAAAACAAACATACAGCATGTATATATATATACATATATATGTATGATTTTATGTCAATATAATTTAAATATGAAATTCGGCCTAATCAGTTACAAAATGTTGGTCTTTTATTCTGTTTCAATGCTTAATCATTAATACAATTTTTAAATGAAAAGTTACATATAATCATTATAATCATGAAAAGTTATATATAATCATTTTTTTCACCAGGTTTTTAGCATATCTATTTTCTTCATTGTGAGTTTTTTAATGGTGTTAAACTTGAAAATAGATTGCTGGATATGCTTGGGTTTTTTGAGATTACAAAATCTAGAGTTTAAATATGGAACTGAGGTAGTTCTACAGGAAGAATTTGCATGTTTGTTATAAGGCATATGGTTGTAATTTTTTTCCACAAAGGCTCATTGGAAAATAGTCATTTACAATTTAAGGGCTATGTGTTAACAGAAATACTTATGATGGATTACAGTTATTAAATAATCTAAATACAACTATAATATAGTTATAAAGCAATGTCAATAAACAATATAGCTATAAATATGTGTGTAACATTATACCTCACATATGCATATGTATACAAGATAGCTGAAACTGAAGAAAAATGGGAAGATATATATGCTATGTGTTAAACTAACCAAATATATATATACCTAGAGTCTGAGAATCTTCTAAAATACCCTGGAGCCAGACAGAAGGCTCAACCTGTGTAAATTCACTGGCTGTTGGGCTACAGCTCCAGTTTGTCAGCTTCCACCTAAACTATACTTTCTGATAAGAGCTGAATAACAACAGAGTTCAAAGTCATCCTCTTTGAGGTGGCAGTGAAAGGTACATATTCCAAGTAGTTCACTAAAATCAATATATATACTTTTTTTCCAGTACCAGGGATCAAACTCAGGACCTTGCGCTTGCGAGGCAGGCATGGCGCCACTAAGCTAAATCTCCAGCCCGCCATACGCTTTTAGATACTCAGTTTTAGGCAGTATAATTCTCGTTCCTCTGGGAAAATGTAGAAGCACATAAACAGCGTGTACGCCCAAGATGGCAGAAGGTCACCATGTCTCCACACACACGTGGTACTGCACAGGGTTGTCTGCTGAGGGCTGTGTTCACCCAAAGCTTTTATGATTGGTAACCACACTATCTGCACACACATGCACACACATGTACATACACAATGCACATACACACACACACACAGAGTACACCATATTCAGCATTTTGCACCATGCATCACAGAAGGAGTCCTCTTATGTACAAGAACCTTTAAGAGAAAATGTTTTCAGTAAGTTGCCTCATCCTGAATGTGTGATGACTATAGATAGCTTGTCTTCACACTGGGCTCCAGGTTTCCTCAGAAGTGTCCTAGGGAAGTGATGAGAAGCCAGAGT
Source organism: Heterocephalus glaber (assembly GCF_000247695.1). Next base: position 1,927,676 of record NW_004624743.1, on the reverse strand, counting down.
GAGCAGGCCATGGGCTTCCCATCTCCACCTCTATCGTGGCCCATCTGTTCACAGCTGTTCCATACCAGGCTCCCTTCATAAGATTTCACTTGAAAAGAAAAGAGAATTCCACTACTTCACAAAATGTTACATAAAACTGTGTAAACTGATTGTCATTGTCATTGAGCTGACAGTCGGGACTGCCAAGGTGAATTAGCTCTATTCAGCTATCTGTAAGGAGCTACATGTGTTTAACCTGTGTGATGAAATGACTGATTGGGCCCATTTGAACAAAGGGGGAGTGTATGCTAAGAAAAATGTTCGTGTTGGCATAATGACGTTAAATTATTCTTCTTAGTAAGCCAGTAATTTTAGCAGCTTCTAAGAACTAGATAGAAAAATTGCCAGTGTCGTAGGAGAGAATGCTCACCTTCTGGTTTGCATGGGAATGTATGCTTTCCGGTTAGGGGTCTCTAAACAAGAAAAATTCAGACCTAACTGAGGTTTAACTTGAGTATCCAGGACATCGAGAAGATGAGAGAAGTGGTGGGCGGACCAATTAGAGAACGCACAGGGTGAAAAAATGAAAATGAGTTGTGATCGTGTCTTGTAATGTCCGAGATAGATACTCCAACACTGAGATAAAATTGTTTTCCATGTGATCACCATTGTTTTCTTCATTTTTAAAATAGTTTCCAATGGGCCCTGGGTCGGATGGTCCCATGGGTGGATTAGGAGGAATGGAGTCACATCACATGAACGGCTCTCTAGGTAAGGATTTTGAACCTGATGGATAGACTAAATTAGAAACAAAACCTTACTCTCATGGTGGATGTTAGGGTCTGCACAGTTCTCCTATCTCCAGCTATGGCAGCTCTGCCCCAGCGTGGTATTTCAGCACACTGTGGTAGGCATGGTCTCTAGACATCTCTGGAGAACTGCCCTCAGCCATAGCCACAGTCTCTACCAACCCTGTCCCAGGCTAAGTGTCCTGGTCAGAGGAGGCCCTGCCCCTGGGATTGTGTCACTCTCGCTTCCCCCGGAGGACTGCAGTGTCCTCCCAGCTGGCTTCTCTGTCTCCAGCGGTCTGGGGACACAGTCTGGGAGGGAGGGATTTCAGTTCTCCACAGAAGTCCCTCTGCTTTGGCCCTCATGTTCCAGATAACCTGAGCCATTCCCTGTGAGACGAGCTGCTCACATCATCCTGATGATAAAGCTGTGTGTGACTGGGGTGAAAACCCGCCTCATACACGATGCCTTCTAACAAAGGAAGCCCCACACCCGCAGAGTGAACGATAGGCTCTGCAGTAGTGACAAATGCAGATGAGGGGCACGAAACTGACTAGGTTGCCATGCGCAGGACAGCGGTGCCTAGACTCACGAAGCTCATCTCCACGATTCTGGAAAAGATGACCACATTTGTGTTGGTGCAGGAAAGGTGGCTGCCATCGTGCTTGTCACCCGATGCAGAGTTTGCAAAGAAAAACAAAATTTGCCAAATCCTGTTTGCAAACCAAATTATTTGCAAACCGGTTGGTTAACCAAGGTACCACTGAATATCTTTAGGCAGAACAAATGCAAAATTAAATGAAAAAGTTCTCTTGTTTGTCCATGTTTAAGTGACACGGTTGAAACTAATTTAAAAGTTGACAGTGTGGACAGAGGGCTGTGATAATTTCCCCCCCTTTGGGAAAGGGTCTTTCACTTAAATTGAACAAACTATTCTTATGAACAATTTCAGTTACATACAGATTTCACTCCCCATGCAAGGCCGGGAAATGCTTCCACCTGATATTTTGAAAATCTGTATAACTTCTGTAATCCAGAAATGATTTGCAAACTATTGGCAGCACAGTGAGAGACATTTTTGCTTTCAAGGAGCCGTCCTTAGTTTGCTTAAATTTCCAAGTCTTGTTGTGCTGTTGCTGACCTGAACCAGCTGCAGCAGGTGAAGTTGAAATGTAAGGCCCGCTCCTTCCGCTGTGAGGCCGCAGAACAGGCTGACAGCCACCACGGCCGGCCCCACTGAGATGGTTTCCACCCTCACACGGCTCTGGGATGTGTTTACCGTTTATTTCACAACAGTTCACTGTCCAATTTTTTCATTTGTGAAGTCACAAAAAGAGGATGTCTTGACATAGTCAGAATGCTATTCGTTTATTCACCAGAATAGTTTCAAAAGAGTTTCGCACATGCTTGGCGCCTGGCTCATGTGAGCATCATTGCACATATTTACACATACACATGACTGCACATGCAGTCAGATTAATCATGTTAACCACTAACTTTATTTGTGATGTTGGTTAAATGCTGTCCTGTTAAAATATAATTTTTGCAAGGAAAACCATTAAAAATAAAAGTTTAAAATAAAATTAATATTGTTCCAAAGATCTGATTATTGTTTGTTACTTAATGTATGGATCAATTTCTTATGAGAAAAAATTAATATTAATTGTTCATTTTTCCCAAATTTTTTTAGTTTTTAATGTGAATATTTATTGCTGTCAATTTGTAATGTTCTTAACAATACTTTGCTTTTGTTATTATAGTAAAACATGGCTCCTAATAGTGTCAAATATCGCTACAAATGTAAATTTTTTAATTTATAATTTCTGAAAATAGGCGTGGAGATCTTTATATAAATTCCATACACATTTTAAATTTTAGTTGAATAGGGTGCATAATGGATCTCTGATATTTCACTTTCATGACTGTGGTAGCAATGGGTAGGCAGAATTCCTTTCATTTCCCATTAGATGTGGCTAATTCTCTTTACAGGAGTAATTTCTAAATGTTACCTTACCTAATAAAAGTCTTTCTTCTTATGTTTTTTTTTAGGCTCAGGAGATATGGACAGTATTTCCAAGGTGAGTCTTATGTGTTCTCTGTTTTATTTTTTATCTGTGTCTTCTTCTACATGAAACTGTTATCAAGATTATTAGAATGAGTGTGTAACTTTATGAATGTTCTTCTAGTACAGGAGATTGAAAGAATTCCAGTCATGATTAATTGGCTGTTAGAAATGTTAATGTCCATGATCTTCGGGAAGGGGGACTCTTTTAAGAATGTCCCTAAGCCTGCTATGATTCATATATTGGATATACTGTACATGATTAATGATTACTTCACACCCAAGTAATAACCAGTCTAGTCACATTGTGATATTACATACTTGTAAATTAAACTGACAGAGTTTAGATGATCTTTTGAAAATTTAAAGATGTCTGAAGCAAGTGGGAAGAAGTAAAGTTGAGAAAGTGGTTCTATAGGTTACAAGGGCATTGGATTTATATATTCATTTGGTCTTAAAAAAACCTTTATTGGACGATGTTGATATATGTAATCATTATTCTTGTTCCCAAAATAGAGTAAGAAAGTAATTAGAAGAAAATTATCTTAGTATAAACAGGAAAGTGTATGTGTCTGCATTTTTCTTCCTTCAATAATTTGAGTATCTAGAATGAATCTTTTGCTAAAATGCTGTATTTTTTTGGAAGAAATTTTTTAGGTCACAATGAATTTAAAATAGCTAAGAGCCAAATATATTTAGAATGCTTGATAAGAACTAATGATTAACTAGCACTAGAATGACTTTCTTAGAAGTTTGCTTTGTGTCAGTAAACAGGGAAGTTCATTATGGGGTGACTTTGCTTTTAATTCTATTTCTAATTTACAGTCATATATAATAAGGTGAAATTCCTGTTGCCAAGGAAAATAAAGTAAGATTCACTGAGCTACAAAACATTTTAAATTAAGACTTCAGCCTGAAAAAACAAGTTTTAAAGTTCAGTCCTGACATGTAACCTGCACCTGGCTGCCTGGCTCCCAGGTTCTGTAGGTGCCTTGGTGTCTGTTGTAGGAACAACTGGAAAGGTCTTTTCTCCCCAAAAATACCGAGATTTTTTAATGGGTAGTGGCCATCTCTGAGAAAGGGTAGGCACGAAGACCGTGTTCGGAGTGGATTCCTAACACAGCGGGGTCGCCCACGCTCCCTCAGGTCGTTCTCCTGAACTTTCCCTCGGAACCCAGACCAGTAGACAGCTGCAGACGGAAAGCTGCGTGCAAGTACTTGCTGATTTGCAAAGCACTGTACAGTTTCTAAGCGGAGCCATACCGGTGAATGAAAGGGCACCGTTTGATCGGCCTGCACGTCGACCTATCGCTGTTTCCAGGCCTCCTCCTGGGCACAGGGCTCAGGGCTGTGCCAGGCCCTGCTGCGAACCCGCGCCCGGTGAGCCCGGGTGAAAGCCATCCCTGGTCCCTCTCGGCCTCCGCGCCTGTGCGCCTGGGAGGCACGGGGCTCTGGGTGCGAGCGCGCTGTCCCGCGTTCACGCTCAGGCCGGGGTGCCCAGGCGGTGTGCTGGGCTCTGAGGGTCAGATGAGGGGACAGACCTGGTGTCTGCCCGCGAGGTTCAGCGTCCTGAGCGGCCAGAGAGGTTGTACGATGCCCAGGGCCCTCGCACAGCGAGGGCGCGCGGCTCCTCGGGCACTGGGGCGTCGCCTCCCGTCCCGTGCGGCCCGGCCGCCCTCCTCTGCGCTGCCCGGCCCGGCCCTGGCCCAGCTGTGCCCGGGGCGCTGTGTCTTAGCAGCAGCGCCTCGAGCCCCTTCTCCCCTTGTCTTCCAGCGCAGCCTCACTTTCCAGCCTCTTACCGACCGGAACACGGCCCGCTCGCTCTTCCCGGCTGCCTTTCCCATCCCGAGCTCAGCTGCCACTCTGAACATTCCTCTTCACTTTTTCCCTGGTCTCCTTCATTTCTGCCCCATTCTTTTCCTAGTCATTATTGTTTGTATCTCAAGATAACCTGGCCATCACCGCTCAGTAATTTTGTTCAAAATCCCGCTCAGGTCTCTAGCTGCTACATCTTTCTAATTCCCCAACTAAATCTGCATTTTATCAAGCACCAATATTGCATATTTCTAAAATTATTCCTCCCCCTCCACAGTTTCTTTGGGGGGCAGTACTAGGGCTGGAACGCAGGGGCCTTCACCCATGAGCTACATCCCCAGACCTTTTCATTTTATCTTGAGACAGCAGCTCATAAGTTGCCCGGGCTGCCCTTCAATTTACAAACCGTCCTCCCTCAGCCTCCTGAGTAGCTGGGAGGTTTGTGCCGCTATGCTTGGCCCTGCCCCTTTAAACACTGCTTCAGTGCTGCTTCGATTCTTCCTCCCCCTTTCTTGCTGTGTATGTTCCACTTATGTGTAAGATAGATAAGGACTCAACTGAGGATCACAGGTGCTGTTTGACTCTCTCCTGGGCTTAGTCTCTCAGCTGTGATGCAGAGCTGTAGGTCCCTGCCTCCTTCCTACAGTTGCTAAGGACGGGGTGAGCATGCGCCAGGGCTGTGAGGTGCCCCACACTCCGGCAGTCTTCCCTCCATGCGGGGCCTACAGCACCGCGAGGGGTGCACAGCGCGTCACCTGCGGTCCAACCGACTGTGCTGGGTCAGGGCCGAGCTGACCCCAAACTGCCGCCATGAGGACTGCCAAGCTGCTTCCTGGTTGAATGAGGCCTGAAGCGCCTTTCACTCCTTCTGCAGCTAAAACGTCCTCATTTCATCAATGAATGCAGAATATTTTCTCTTGCAGTTATTGCAGGAAATAGGATAGGAGAGCAGCAGGTGGTTTGTTTTTGAGAAGGAAAGCACCTACCAGAAGTTAGCTCACATTAAGCTCTGTCATGTTGATGTTTTTGAGTTTGAAACAAACTCCTCTGGGAAGGCAAGATTCGGTGCGATTGTAGCACGTTTAGTAAGATTGAGTCTTTCGAACCTGGAGCTTTCTGACTGGGAACCTCGTTCCCTGAGGACCTCACGAGGGAGCACAGGGCAGCCGTGGCCTGCACGCCCTCCGGTGTGGCGGCTGAGACCCCGCTCAGCCCAGCTGTGCCCAGACGGTGGCCGGCAGCAGAGTCCAGAACACACCCTGCAAAGCTCAGCCCGAGGCCTGGGAAACTCAGTCCCCAGTGGGGAGAGAGCTCCTGGGTTGATGTTTCTCTATTCTAACATAGCAGAGCCAGGTTGCTACTCACTTTCTTAACTTGAAATTTTGAAACTTTGAAACTTAAAGGTCTGGGACACTTTTTGAGACTAGGGGAAGAGACAACCTACTAATTAAGAGAGGCTATAAAGGGAGGCTTAAAGATAAAATTAAGAGACCTCAGAGCCCACAGCGTCTGAGAGGGAACATGGCCTCCTCAGACAGTGTGTGAGCCTCACTGCTTCTGTGACGTCACGACTGCTTGTTCAGACATGACCTCGCAGCTCGGGGGAAAGCTTCCCAGCCTGCAGACGGGGCAAGGACAACGGAGTAGAATCCCTTGAGGATGGCATCCGTAAAGCTTAACTGTATTTTAAACTAAGTTACTATTAGAGTACAGAGTAAGGCACTTATCCACTGAAATAAGAAATAGAGTTCACGTGCGTAGGGTAGCTAAAGCAACCCCGTCGATTCTTTTGGGATCCTTTTCCGCGCATGTGCTAAGCAGCTGCCCTGACTCGGTCCCGCCCGCCCGGATGGCCTGCACGCAACTCAGGGCCGCGCCCCGCCCCCTGCACTGGTGGTCTCCGAACCTCACCCTCGCTGCGTCCTCAGCAGGCCACACAGTGACCTCGGACAGGGCAGCGTCCCAAGACTCCTCATGTGAGGAACCGTTTGCATTCACAATATTTTGCAGGGGATACTTCAATTAAAAAAACAAACCAATCCAAAACATTTGTCCTTACCACTTCCAGCTTTTCCAGTGAGGGCCAAAGAACTGGACAGGAGCAGCTTCAGAGACCGCCCTTTCTTATTCTGTGTTGTGCCCTTTTCCACTCCCTCGGAACACCCTGTGTACCATCCCTCCCTTCCTCCCCCGCCCACAGCAGAGCAGAAGGCTGGGCCCCATGCTAGGAAGAGATCTCTTGGAAAACAGAATTAATAACAATACTGGAAGGACTCAGAAGCATTGCAGTATTGAAAATTCAATATCACTTTCAAATTCTAAGTAATTTTATGTCAGCGCTTTGAGTCAAGAACCAGATTCAAAGTTAGCTGAACTTTCCAAACTATGAGTGAAGAAATGACGCATGGCAGGTCAAGGAGAGACGTAAAGCAGCCAGCAGAGCAGACGCAGCGCCTCGGGCGCCTGGTGAAGGGTGATGGCACAGGAATGGAGAGCGTGCGTGTCCTGCAGATTGGACAGCGTGGCAGCGTCCCACTTCTGAGTGCGTTCTTAGATCTTCATACCTTCTGGTTAGATTATTGTTATCTCAATGTTACCATCTTCTCCATTCAATACAAAGGACAGAAGTCTGTCTTTACTAAAAAGACTTATAGGTGTTGGATCAGTCTTACAGCATTTTTATAAGACAAGTTTCCTTTTTGAGCTAAGTCAGCTTCATGATTCCTGTTTTCAAAACAATTTATTATTTAATCCCTTGAATAATGAATTCTAAAATAGTGGGTTTAGTTAAATTTGACTTAAATGCTCAAGTAAATAAGTTAAGCGATGCTGATTTCAAAGCACAGCTGCTTTTCTGTGTACTTGGGTAACTGTTAGGGAAAGAGACGAACAGAGCGAGCTCCTGGTGCTTCGAGGGGGCTCCGTGCTGGATTGTTGGCATGGACGCCTGCCGCTCCCGAGGCTCTGTTTTCAGATCCGCTCCCAGGTGCCCAGCGGGGCAGAGTCCTTCGTCCCCAGCAGCTCATCTGCCTCAGCTTCACGTCCTCCTGGGGAGAACTGTCAGGAAATGTCAGTGTTTATGACACACCTTTTATACTTAAATCGAAATCCTCCAGCACTTTTCTTTCAGAGAAATCTAAAAACTTAAAGGAATCTAAAAACTTAAAAGGAACCAATGGCTTTCTTTTAAAATAAATAAAAAGGCTTGATCCTGAAGTGGTTTTTTTCACCAGCCAAACGGGAAGAATTCCCCCGACACAGGTGTGGCACTGCAGAGACCACCGCGTGCCAGTGCGCCCCCCCCCCCAGGTTCTGGCTTCTGTCCCTGTCCTGGCCTGCTGCTCCGCGGAAGTGACACCTGACACCGGAGCGTTTAGATGGATTGGGAAGCAGCGCCTGCCAACGCTGTGTTTGGTGAGGCTGCCCCTAGCAGCCACTTTATCTGACAGGAAAGTTTCAAAGTGAATCTACTTTTAAACTAAGGACGGGAGAAGGCTCTAACGCAGCTGGTTCTTAGCCCCCTTTTCCTGTAGAAGCACGCATGGAATTCTCAGGTCCCGAGGCGTCTTTCTCGTTCTTAACCACGTTCGCTATCGTCCTGTCCTCCTTAGGGTTCATATCCGAAAGACAGTTGAACTAGTACGATCTGTAAGCTGCACAGAGAGTAAAGGGCGATGTCTGTGAAAGCGGCGACCCTTCCAAGTTTGATTAGCAGGATTACCGGGGAGCTCCGGCCCTCCTGGCTGCCGTGTGCCTGCAGCCCTCATCGGAGCCTGGCTGGGGGCATTTTAAACTCTCCGGAGCCCTAGAAACTGCAAGCTGAGGGTGGGAAACTGGATAAATATGATTCTGAAACTAGGAAAATGGCCGTGGAGGTGACTCGGGGAGTTGTCCTGTGTGCTTGTGCCTTGATTTTCACCAGGTGCGAGAAGCGAGGAGCGTGTGCGCTCACCGAGCTCAGCGTCGTGCGCTGCTGCGCTGCGCGAGCGTCAGCGGCCCAGGTGCGGCTTCTGAAGCAGAGTCCTCACCATTGCTTTGTTTCCAAATCTCGTTCACAGAATTCGCCCAATAACATGAGCCTGAGCAATCAGCCAGGCACTCCGAGGGATGACGGCGAGATGGGAGGCAATTTCCTAAACCCTTTCCAGAGCGAGAGTGTAAGTGTCTCCTCCGCGGCCTTATTGTCTCTGCGCCTTCTTTCCCAAGACCTTCTGTTCAGTAAATGCGTAAAGCCATCGTAACCGCTGCTCACCTAGGGCTCAGAAGGGTGCTCGTTTAAAAGTTTAAACATGCTTCAAGCAGAATTTCTTTGCGAAACATTTAAAAGTAAAGTTTTGCTTGTGCATTCCTGGGCTCACATCGCAGAAACGGTAATAACAGCTGCTTCCCAGAGAGCTTCCGGTAAAGCGCCCACCAGAAAGGGCTGCCTGTTGCTAGCAGGCCTGCTCTCAGCGCCCTCAGGCTGCCGAGGTCCTCTCTGGGTTGCCATCTCTCTTTCAGCACCCGACCGCTCTGGCCTCCGGCAGTGCTGTGGTCGCTGTGGCCCAGATGCTGCCCGCGCCGTTTCTCAGTGCCATGAAAGCGCCAAGCGGGCAAGCAGCGGCTTTCCCCAACCTCCGGAGAAGTGGGCAGGGCCAGAAGTGAGGCGGGAAAATTCACTCACACCTCGCGCCCTGGCAGTGCGGGTGCAGGACAGACCAAGACACAAGGAGTCCCGCACAGGGCAGTGACTTTGAAACTGTTGTTCACACTAGAAACGCCCGTGGGATTTTAGGAATACCTGTTCCCAAGCACATGCGCGCTGTTTCTTTCACTTGGTCGCAGCCTGCAGCCTCTGAGGGACAAGACATTTTCTCCCTTTACATTTTATCTGTTAACATCAGGAAAAACTGTTGAACTTTAGTTTGTTTTATTTCCAAGGTGTGTATAATTAGTGAGGCAAAGAAGATACATATCCATATAAAAAACCAAAAGCTCAGCTGTCATTGATGAGGAAATAGGAAAAATACGAGAAACGACATAGTTTAATAATTCTTGCAATATAGGAGTTGATGTTTCCGGATCCTGGTTCTTTCATGGGTTTACTGCAAGACTGGACGAATTAGTCATTTTCCTATGTCTACTTTATCTAATGAGAGACATTTATTTCCATTTTTGTGATTCTTCCAGCAATGAGGTAGTATAATATCCAGTGAGATACAGAATAAATCAATCCAATTTAGCATTTACTGAGCCTACTGTAGGCAAAGCACTAGGTTAAGGACAAGGTTTTTGAGATAAACATAGCACATGCCTGCCCCGAAAGTATGCAGCCCGCTAAGAAAGACAGGCGCTCACATAACTAACAAAAACCCCTCTTAGAATGGTAATGCTGTACTGTATCATACACAACAGCAGAGAAAGGAAATCAGCCTAAGGGTTCCCCAGCCGATGTGTGGTAAAGAAAATGTACACGTACATGCACACATCCACAATGAAATATTATTCAGCCATAAAAAAGAATGAAACCCTATTACTGCAGTGTGGATCCAACTGGAAGACACTGTGTTAAGTGAAACGAGATGCCACAGAAAGACAAGCACGCCCTGGCCTCGCTCACAGGTGGAAGCTGAGAGTAGAATGCCGACCACCAGAGCCAGAAGATGGGGCTGGCAGGCTGCTCAGTGGGTACTGGGCCAGTGCGGCACACAGCAGGGCCACTCTAGAGAATGGTGCTGCGCTGTGCACCGCAAACACAAAACCAGGAAGGATTCTGAGTGCTTTCACCGCAAAGAGATGGCTGTGTCTGAGGAGAAAGGTGTGTTGGACACACACTGTGTGTCCAGGTGTGGAAAGATCACATAGCTCTCCATGAATAAGTAGATTCTGTGTCGATTATAAACGTAGAATAAAAATTTAAAACATAAAAGCAATAGATACAAGCCACGTATTTTAAAAGTAAACATATTGAAGAGGGGCTTAAGAAACCTGTTTGAAGCAGGTTCCACGTGACTAACTTTAGGAGCAGGGACAAGAGGGACCTCGCCTTGGGTCACCGTTGGGCCGGGCTGTGGATTGGAGGAGCACTCAGTGGACTCGAGGACTCAAGGATCAACTCCTACAGAGCCGACACCAGCCCCCCACGTCAGTCCCAGCCGGCCTGTGCCTGTGGACCCCAGACCCTCCTGCGCGTGTGAGCATTAGCAAAGAGCAGGGCTCCCCCGCCTGGTCAGGCCGTCAGTGGAGGAATCAGACAGCAAAGCCGGCCTGCCCCTCCTTCCTCCCTGTCTCCTGCCCCAGCAGCGCAGTCACAGAAGGAAAAACGCCGGGGGCTGTGGAGAGCCGAGCCCGCCCCCGCACTCGCAGGAGCTGACCCTCGGTGAACGGTCACTGCTACCGGGGGTCTGGGTCACGCGGGCGGCCACACGTTTCTACTTAGGCCTCCTTAGTGAGCGGAGAAAGGAGAGGAGATGCAGGCGCACAGGCGGAAGGCTTTGCGGAGCTAAGCCAGAGATCACCTGTAATCATCATCGGCCAGGAAATGCAGAACTATTTAATGCACTCAGAAGGGAAACTTTCTAATGAAAAGGCAAATGCTGGTGTCTTGGGTGCCTGTTACAGTGGCCCGAAAGGCACGCGTCCTGAGCAGTCTGCCTTGGTACTGTGGCCCGCCCTTCACCTGAACCAAACCAGAAGCACCCAGGAAGGAGCCTGCATCTGCGGATGGCACACGTGCAGCTTCCTTTGGCAATAGGGAAACGAACACCCAGCCCCAGGTCAGGACCCCGCATGCCCAGCACAATGCACGGCGCAGGATGGGGCTCCAGAGAGGGCCCACGGGCAGCCTTCCCAGACAGGTTCCCAAACAAGGCCTTTCACTCCGAAAAAAACCAAAGACGCCCCCTAGTGTCCAAACTCCATAATAGGTTTTTGAAAGCACAGAGTACAAAATGACTAAATTTAAAAAACAGATCTTCATGCTTTTCCAGGGAAGAATTGATCTAATTTCCTGAATTACTTTAGAGAAATATTTCCTTATGTCATTGATAATCAGCTGAGTACAAATAATGCTAAAGTCTTAGTATCAGACAGGAATGGGAAACAGTGGTACAGGGTCTCTTACTGCCTTTTCCCCTTGATTTCTGCTGTTGTCCAGATTTTGGTGTAGTCACGTAAACATATTTTACTCTGTCTCAGAGAAGCAGAACTGTTCCTCATTCCCATTAAGAAAATAAAATGCAGAAGCTGAGACATAGAAATGTGGTAAAAACTAAGGGGTTCTTGAAGAGCATAAACAGGAATTTATAGCATTGTCCAGGGATCTAGTGCATACGACCTCTGTGCAGTGTACTGTGCACAAACCGGATGTAACAAGGGGAGAACACACACACCGGGGCAGGCAGTCTCAAAATGCATTTCACATGGACCTGCTCCCCATGACGCATATGATCAGTCTGTACTGCAAACAAACGTGTACTAATAAAAGTTAAAAGTAAAAGGTATTCCATCTAAAAGGTAAAATAAGTTGACCTGCATCTAAAATAACATCTTTAGCATTTACTGTCTTCACTAAACCAAACAGCAAAGCTGCTGAAAGTGCTGTGAGAGTCTTCTCCTCTGGGTGGTTGGGAAACAGGCAAGCTGCTGTGAGGAACTAGCCCAGGTTAAAAATGTTAATGGCTGGTAGTGTTAAGGGGTAATAGCAACCAATAAAAACAAACTATATGCAAATATATATGTTTGCATATATGTATCTTTTAACAAAGTATATTAGAATGAAAACAATTATATATATTTAACATTATTCCCTCATGCTTCCTGATCTCTATGAGTACACTGGAATAATACTTAGGAAGAAAACATTCACGCGCTTTTAAAACCTCAGTTCTTCATTCTATACAGTAAGTGAACTTTCACACTGGAAATAACTATGACTTACCCAGAAAGGGTTTTAAACATTTCTTTTGAGGTCCTTTCTGAAATGCTTTAGATAATCTTGCTGTTTCAATTTATTGACACAGTATATGCAATAAAATCTTTGTTCAGAAATAATGATTGATGATCTAGCTGTGCCGCTTAAATTTAAATTGATTAAGATTAAGCACCATGAATCTCAGTTCCTGACCTCCACTGCAGCACCTCGAGAGCCCTGTGGCCACCAGGGCTGGTGCTGTCCCACGCACGTCTTGGTGCTCATGGAGAGCCGGCTGGCTGCCACTCACTGAGTCACGGTTCTTACTGTAAATAATAGCACTGTAGAACGCATACGTTAAATTTCTCTCTGCATGTCTTCCCATATCTTCTGATTTTTCCTACTTTTTTACAATTTTAAACTTTGTATGAGTGCATGTTTGCAGTGCGTGATGATTGCATTCGTGGGGATCTGGTACACACATGCAATATCCATTTATTTTCTTGTTGCTTCTTCTTGCCCCTGAGAGGGAAATACCACAGGCTGTGGGTGGTTTGTGCTGTGACTGCACGGTGCCTGGGAGGAAGTGGGGGGATTCCCCTCCATCCAGCAAGGTGCAGGAGCCCACTCAGCAGCCCCTGTCTGCAGTTGTTGGAGGGGTGCTTTGCTTTGTTCTTTGGCCACTGTGGCCAGAAAGGAGGAGATGTTTGTCCTTAGACTGACCCTCCTTGCACTTCTTAAGCAACCCCCCCCCCAGGAGGACTGAACCCAGGGCCTTTGCACTGAGCTTCATCTCTAGCACTTTTATTATTATTATAGTTATTTTGAAACAGGGACTCGCTAAGTTGCCCAGGCTGGCCTCCAACTTGCAGTCCTCCTTAGCCTCCCAGAGTGCTGGGATTCTGGTTCAGTCTCCACTGTTTACACCCTGTGATCACTGTCATCCAGCAGAGGAGTCAGTCCAGCTACACGCTCAGCTTTCTTGTCCTGGAACAAAACCGTCAGCTATGAGGGGATCACTGCGTCCATCTTCCTCACTTCAGGCTGGGTCTGAAGGACAGACAGTTCCCTGTGGCCCCATGGTCCACCTCTGCCCAGGGGCGGCACATTCTGGGGTGACCTGGGGCTTGAAGGTCACCTCTGTGCTGCCCCAGGGACCTTCCACTCACGGAGACACGTCCTGACCTCAGCGCTGGCCTGGCCTCTCCCGGTCGGCAGCCCCTGTCCACTGATGGTGTGCAGTGTCCAGCTGTCCTGCACGTGCTCCCTCCCCAGAAAGGTCCCTGTGTGAGCTAAGCCTCGAGCCATCTCAGACCACCTGGAGTGCATCCTCTCTATCTGAGGGCCGCAGTCGTCAGTGGCTTGGTCAAAGGCATCGCCTTGCACTCTGGTCGCCATGGGTCCCAATAAAGCATTTCCAGTCGAATTTTAGCCCAGAACCCATTTTATCTGGAGCGCTGGCCTCTGGGGCTAGCCGCCTCTCCACCCAGCTCATAGCTCTGGAACTCTGCCGTCTGAAATAGCGGCCGCTTTCACAAAAGAAAAGGACCGAGAGACCAAGGGAGTGGAGGGGCAGGGGCTGAAACAGGAGGGTTGTGCTGTGGGCCTGCACCGCCCCACAGCGGTGTGAGCTCCACGCGCTACACATGCATTCATGCACACTTCCAGCATCAGTAACACATGGAGGAAGTGGTGGCCACTAGCTGTGTGTGGATATTTAAATGTAAGTAATTAAATCAAATCATGTTAACAATTTAGTTCCTCAGCTGCATGGGACCTGTCTGTCGCCCCAGGAAGTTCTGTGGGGAAGCGCTGCCACAGGCTGATGCCAACAGCATGAGCCAGATCAGCAGTTAGCAACGTGACTGCTCCGCCCGCCTTTCTAACCAGGTTTTGAGACCACCTTTTCCAGTTTCTGAAAGCCTGGTGACACTTGTCGGCCTCATGGAGCTGACAGCTAAGCTTGTCCTTCCCCTTACCCAAATGACCGAGACTTTTGTGGTCAGGAAGGGGGGAAGCAAACCTTCGGTATTTTCAGCATCTAAAGGGACATCTCGGGCAGCTGGGCATCGGTTTTGTTTGGATTCTCTCCATGTTCACTCCATTTATCGAGCACTTTGTATGGATCCAGGAGATACAGAGTTTTCAGTGTTTAATGATTAATTCTGCCAAAACTCCTGGGTACTATTATGAACCCATTTTCTTTGTTTAAAATGTTGGTTTTTAGCAGCCCGCCTTTGCAGTGCTTAGTGGTTTCGTTCGTCGTGGGGAGTTGGTGCATGCACAAAGCACATCTTCATTCTTTTCTTTAAATTAATTTCATGGGTACATTGTAGGTGTACAGTATAATGACATTCATCATTGGAAATTTGCACCTTTACATAGTCTCTCTTGGTTCTTATTTTTTCCCCTTCCCCCTGCCCTCCCTTCAACCCCTCCATTCCTCCCTATTTACAAAGGCTTTGTTTCCATTTTTTCATTTTCTCATATTAATCCCATTCCCTTCTTTCCTTTCCCCTGCCCCTCCCACTTCCTTCCCCTTTGCCCCTTTTCTTCCTATTTTACATTACCTATTATACCTTTTAGTCCTTATTTACACTTTCAGTTTCTCACACCAGAGAAACTATTCAGTATTTACATGTGTGTCCTATTTATTTCACTTCAGAGTTTTGCCTCAATGTGCATCCATTTAGTTATAACTGTCTCTAATTCCTCATGCTTTATGACTGAGTAGCACTCAGTTTTTTTAAATAAAATTTTCTTTATCCAGTCTCCAGTTGATGGGCACTTGGGCTGTATGCAAGTTTTACCTATCACAAACTGTGCCGCTATGAACATGGGCGCACATATAGTGCTGTGGTATGATTCTTTGAATTCTTTGGGGAAGATCCCCAGCAGAGCACACCTTCATTCTAAAACTTCACCATCTGTGTTGTGTCAGGAGGAACCTTCGTGGTCTGTAAGAGAACTACTGCTAAAATCCGGATTCCTCTTTCCCCAGTACTCTCCGAGCATGACGATGAGTGTGTGATGTGTCCCGCTCCCTCCCAGACCCAGGAGTCGCTCTCTGCCTCCTCCAGAACCTTCCCGTCACAGTGTACAGTGAACAGATCCAGTCGCACCAAGCCAACCCGTTTACTTCCTGCTCTCTCCCCTTTTTTGTGAAGAAAGCGGGTCCAAATGCGATTCAAACAACTGTACGGAGCGGCACAGTAGAATTGCCCGAGACCGAACTGCGAATAACTCTGTGTATGTATATGTGTGGGCAGAGGATGTATGGTATATGCGGTGTCATGCGGACATATACACATACATGCACCAACCCACGGGACATTGTAAAATATGACATGACATCTTACGTAGAAATAAGTAGGGACTTTTATTCCATTCTCTTTTTTTCACGTTTACATTTTAATTATTAAAAGTTGCTCCTGCCCCCTCCTTGAACTATTTTGTGCTGTGTATATCACTGCTTTATATAAGTTATTTTTTAAGGTGAACTCAGATGTTATGGTTTTGTAAATGTCTGCAATCATGGATAGGAATAAAATCGCTTCTTTGAGAGCTTTCATTACATTGTGTCTGATGCAAGTTATCCTGTGAGCCCCTCCATGTGCTGTGTCAAGACTTGGGAGAAAGTGTGTCTTCGTGCTTGGGTCACCACCGACTGGGAAAGGTATTGTTGTACTTTTTCTTTGAGGAAAGAAAACACTTCACAGAAGCGTCACTAGGGCTGCACACAGCACATTCCTGCAACAACTGCTTTAATGGAGTTCCTGATTGTTTGTCTTAGATGATGTGGAAATCATCAGTTAGCTCCAGTGACCCAGTCCACAGCTATAAAGTGACAGCTGTCATATTTTTAACAACGTGTTTTCTCTTTAACACAATAAAGCCCAGAAGTGATAACAAAACCATGGGCTTGAATCTGTGGCTCTTTTCCAGGCCTACTCGAGGTAGATGTTTAATGACTCGCCGGTGTGATACAGTATCTGACTTTGATTCAGGCTTCCTGTGAACAAAGGCCTGCAGCCGCGCACAGACACGTCGGAAGGAAGGCGCCTGTCAGCACAAGTGGAGAAAGAGTTTGGGGACCTCCAAGGGCTGCTAGAATCCTGCTGCTTCTACCCCAGGACTCTGCTAGCCATAGAGACCCTGCCCCTTCCGTGTCCCTCCACCAGAGCAGCAAGGGCCTGCTTGTATTCTAAAGCAAATACCACTAGTAACTTAGCTTCTTCCAGCCATGGAGTTCAGTGACATTGCGTGACTGACAATTCAGAAAGAGTGAAGAAATACTAAAAATAAAATTAAATTAATCCCTCAACAAAGCACCTTGCTCTGTACTTTCCAGGTCTCTGGGTTGTTATGTACAACAACACCGTGATAGTAGAGGGTGGGATATCCTAATCAAGACTCTGAAAGGTAACGTGAGGCTCTGTGTTCCAGTCATGACAGAACAACCACTGCTACACAGCTCTGTAGCCAACACCAGAGGCCGCAGAGCCTGCTGCAGCCTCACAGGGAGGAGCCCTCTCTCCCTGGGGCTCCCGGCCTCCGAAGTGGAAATTCGGCAATCTATTTGCCTGTTTATTCCCATGTGGCTTATCTCTCTTGAATCCATAATAATTTATTCCTCCTTAAAAATAAAGATTTCACTGTACATGTCAGGGATCCCAGACAGAGCTGTTGAGGGGAAAAGAATCAGGGTCAAATTTATGCTGCAGATTAAAACTGTGAGGAGATTGCAGTTAGTGGCTCATGGTGTCAGGCTCCAGAGACCTGTCTCGGACTCTTCAAAGGACAAGGTCTTCACCTCCAGCCAAGTAACTCCAGGTGGCACTGTTCAGACACCTGACTTACCAAGACCAGCAGTGACAGCTGCACAAAAACAGGCAGCCCTTTGATTGTGTGGAATCGCATAGTACTACAATTTTTAGACATTTTGTTGACTCGTCTCCATTGTTACTGATCTTGAATTTCTTTTATTTGCCTTCTGAGAAGATATTGTTTACTATCACAAAGAATCATGGACTTGATTTTTCTTGCTCTTATTTTGGAGGTAAACCTAGAATATGGATGGTATTATGGGCCCCGTTATTTCTAGCCTGTTTGGTCAAAAAGGTAAAATTTGTTTGTCTTTAAGATGTAGCAATCAATTCACCATAAGTATTTATTTCTTTTTTCCTTCTTGGAACCCAGATTTAAAATAATTATTTCAGATTTTTAAAATTTTCCTGAAATAGTTGAAAATTTATTTTTGAGGAGAAAATTATATTCAAGAAAACTGAAATATGAAAATGCTTACTTTTTATATCCAAATAATTTTCTCATGTACTGAGTATCTGCATTAATTTTTGTTCAGGTTTTGGATCATTTAACTTCATTTTTTCTTATGATAAAAACATTTAACATTTCTTTTATGTTTTCCATCGCTATAAATGTATTTGCGTTGGTCTCGATATGTGATGCCAGTTCCTAGGGTTTTTATGTACCTCGCCCACAGTGATAATATCAGCAGTTCTTGCCTACACTGAACTTGAAATACACACGTAAAACGTAGGTGAAAACATGAGCTCTTTTCACTCTGCTTATTGCAGCGAAACGCGCGTCCTCCTTCCCCAGCTGCGCTGACCTCACCGGCAACAGGGCTGTCCCTGGGCACGGGGCAGAGCGCACTGCTGACCGGGGGTGCCACAGTCTGGGGGCACCAGTGTCCCTGTAAGAATGCGGAAGCTTGGACTCCGCTGCCGAGGAATAGGAATTCTACAGTCAGGCATCCATCCGAGGTTAAGATTTCTCTACTGCCCAAAGACTCAGAAATCCATTCTGTTCCCTCAGCCATGGAAAGTGCCCGACATCCCTTTTCCTCCAGGAATGAAATGGGGAAACCCTTCCACTTCTGTGGTCGTGATTCTCTAAGATACCTGAACTCCGTCGCACTTCCTAGGGTCATTCGGTTAACCCGATTGCTTGAGTTTAAAAGACAGCAGGTGAAAGCCACAAAGCCCCCTCTGGGCCTGAGGAAGCCCCACCTGGGGCGCCTTTTCTCCCGCCCTTGGCGCTCAGAGCGGGTCCCTCGCCAGGGGGCGCTGCCGCCGCCCTTAATCCCATCCAGCAGCCCGGCTGGGCTCCTGCTGGGCTCCTTCCGGCCTTCTCCGTGGGTCCGGCCTCTCCCTTCTCCCTTCTCCAGCGGAAATGAGGTACAGACTGCACACTCACCTTCCCAGCCCTGGATGCTTCTCATCTCCCTGAAGTGCACAGTAATCGTAGTAGTCTTCCCAGGGGAAGTCATTACAGTTTTTGCTCCGTGATTATCACTGCTGATTCTAAGCAGTACCACAAATCATGGCTACTTGACTTTGGCACGCATAATAGCATTTGACACTGGTTTTTCCACTATGTACTATAATTCTTTTTCCTTGGAAACACTATTTGATACAAATAGGCCATAAATAGGTAATGTAAGAAGACGAAGTCCAATATGGGGGGAGTTGTCATGTATTTTTCAGAATTAGTCATTGTCTTTTATTTTTGTTTCTTATTTGCCATGAGGCACAGGAGTCTGTGTTTGCTTAAAGCAGTGATACCAAGGTCTTAAGCATTTGTAAGGATCTCCTTTGGTCTGTGAACTCTACCTTGAGAAATACTGTACAAGAGTGGTGAACCCGTTAATTACACTTCCGTTTTACATACTAAATGTGTGTGCGCTTGTGTGCTTGTGTTGGGGGTGGTAGCCACAAGTTTGCACACCAAACACTCTTACCCACTATGATCCCCACTATTCTATAGCTCCACTCATATATGTATATTAAGCGTAATTATTACGCTTTGGCTACTCCTCATCTCCGCGGTAAAAGAGCGGGTAGGAGAGCTGGACTGGAAAGAAGGCAGCCCTCTCAGAGCGATGGAGCCCCAGCCCAGGACTCACACCTGCGGGCCTTCTGAGGAGGGCGCCAGGTCTAAAGACAGGGGCTCAAGGAACCACTTCGTCCTTAGTCATCTCACTCATCTTGCCAGGCGCTGTGCAGCAATTCCAGTTTTTTGATGTACGCATTTGTTTATAAGAAATAAATTGGCATTATTCATTTATTTCACCAAAAGCTCTGACTTTACCCATGAACCATAACTCAGATTGAAAGGGATGACCTCCAAATGGAAAATATACCTGGGACCTCTTTCATTACTTTTCTAAACTGTATTTTAAAAAGAAACCCTCAGCTGAATAAGTCTCCCGAGCAGAATTCCCTGTTTGGTTGCCCGTTAGTTAGTGTCATCGGTTTTCCTCAATAGAAGAATAACTTCTGTAAGAAGTTTAAATGTGAATATTTTTGCTGTCTGTGTCTTTAATAATGAAATATAGTGCTATATATAGATATTATAAATGTTAAAGAGGGACACGGTGTTTTCATGGATGCAGTAAGTCTGTCTCTTCCCCTTTGCACATTCACTGGTTATTATCAGGATAAATGTTAGGTTCGTGCTGATTACCCTGGTCATTGAGCAGTACAACCTGTTCCTCAGACACTTAGCATTTCACTTTTAAGATGAGATATGCTGTTACCGTGACACAGATGAGTATGAATAGTCTCAGAAAACTGACATGAAAGATTTCTTCCCAGTTTGATCCCGCGTCCACTTTTGCATCAGGTGGCCTCATTCTTCTCAGAACACAACACGTTGTCAACCAAGTTTCCATCACGTCTTGGTAAAACTGTTCAGTTCAACAGAGTTAGCCGTCTGTTAATTCAAACAGTCTATCCAGTTTACAGGATTTGACAACAAACCTACTTTCAATTTTGCAGTACCTTTAAACTTCTCTTCATATGAATGACTGATCGGAATGTGTGTTTGGCTTTCTATTGGGTTGTATTTCAAAATGCTTTACTTTCCTTCCATTAAGACAAAGCTTACAAACAATATGTTAGGATGAAAAATTTAAGGAACATGCCACTCTTTCAAACATAAAAAATGGAGAAGTCTTTCTAAATAGAATTCTTTACTCATGATAGCCATATGCTTATTGAACTGTTTAATTTATCTAATTGTGATTTTAAGATGTTAAGATGTTTTCTTATTACATGTGTTAAATTGTTACCCATAATGTCTTCCTGGGAAAATTATTTGTAAGATTTTTATAAATGCACAATTTATGTATGAATATAATGGAATCTGGGGTGACTCAGTAATCTGCTATTCTTAATTCAATAGTGGTCACCAGCTATCTGACATGCTTTGTAAATTTGCCATCTGTGTGTGCACATATATGTGTATGCTCACATGCACATTACTGCATTTATCCTCACATGGATTTATCACTTAATGTTTTTGTAAAAGTACCTGAGCTACTCATGTAATGGGAAAGTTGCCATAAAGATGTACATACGCCCCTTAGTTTGGCAGATGTCTTCACATTTTATTTACAAATATATAGCTTTTCATTTGCAGTTTCTACCCTTTCATTTCTAGCCTCTATTTTGATACTTATTGGAAAAGTAAAGGAAATAATTTGTATGAAGCTAGCATCAATGTTTTCTGAATAACAAGTCAAAACACAGCTAATGTGGATATCTGTGCAGATAGAGTTGGACGTTATGCCTTATATAAAAACCCAGGATTTTATAATATCAGTATTTATATGCATTCAAGAAAAAGTCATGATATTTGACTGGCTGTGTGGTCAGATATACTTTGAAAGTCAAAAAAATTAATATTCTTAGCAAATAGATATCTGTTAATAGATAAAGTTTTAGTATTTTATTCCAAGTAGAACTACACGTCATACAGAAATCTGAAGTAATTACATAGATAATTCCTGCAAGATATTTTTCCTCAATTTCTTATCTTTCTGGTGAACTGTACAGATGTTTGCCTCAGTTTACCATAAACATTTGCCCAAATAAATTCTGAAGTAGATGCTGTGTACTGTTACACAGATGAATATGAGTATGGGGGGATCTATAATTGGAGTAAGATCCATCTTTAGATAGCAATGGAAATGCGTGCTTCATTTTTCAGCAAGTTGCTGAATACTGGTTCCACATCAGTAGTGTGGCCTTGAGTCTCCTGGCCCAGTGGGGGCACATTTGGGCACAGCGATCACAAAGGAAAGTGTTAGAGCCCACCAGCTTGCCCATCTGACCTAAGGTCAGACAGTCCCCAAGTAGCCTGGACCCCAAGGGCAGGTGCCAAGCCGGTGGTGCTGCTTCCTTGGCTTGGAAACAAGTGAAAGTCATGGAACCAAGCATTTTTCTGAAAGTTGTTGCTTCCACTATTTCTACTTGTGCAAAAGTGATGATTCGTGGTAGAAGCATTATGCAGATTCAGGGCAGGAATTGCTCGATGAGTAAAAGCCATCAGAGTCTGTTTAACTCCCTGCAGCTCCCTGTGCTGAATGAGCTAACAAACGAACAATCCAGACCTACCTGAAGGAGCCACGTGTCAGCCCCACAGCAGGTGTGCCCGGTACCCAAGGGTGCGTCCTCAGGCTTCGGGCACCCTGAAACAGTAAAGAATCCTTTATGTCAAAAGAGGATAAAATTAAAAACTACAGGTATTGTTCCCTACTCAACAACGTGATGAGAGTGTGGTGTGGCTTTTTAGAAAACGCGACAGCCAGAGGCAGTGCAGCTGAGGTGCTCAGTTTTCTCCCTGCTGGCAGAGCTCCCCCGGATCTGACTGCTGTGCTTTGCTGGCCAGGGCTGCATCTCCCCGCAAGCAGCAACTGCAGATTCCCCACAACACCGTGTCCACACCCGACCCTCCGAAAGTTTCTGCTGGCAAAGGGAATGGAACTCTCACTGCCTATTCACTGATAGTACATAAGAAAAATTTATTTCTAAGTGAGCTTTCAGTAAGAGATCAGTAATATATACTGTGTAAATTAATATTGATTACATAAAGGAATTCAGCATTGCTTGTATATTGTTTTAAAGAGAGAAATGGCTTATGAATTGAAAAATCAAAGTATTCTTTATACAGTCTTGTATTCCAGTGCTTGCTGTTGCCATCCAATTAGCCGTCATTCACTGAAGGGATATCACATCTCATGGTCTCAAACGTGTTTTATACAACATACATGTTGATCATTGAAAGTGATGCTAACTTTAATTTCAGAACTCTGCATGCTACTACCACGGTGATAATCAGCTACTAGCCACATTTTCCCATATTTGTTTCACATTTATTTGAGAGGTACCCACCTAGGCACATTTGTTTTTGATCAAATAAAAAATTCAAGAGTTCAACTTAAATCCACTGAAAAGATAATCCAACTACCACTTTTTAAAAATATAAGACTTATATGAGTGTGTTAAATGAAAATAGAAGCACTAGTAATTGGAAGAGATCTATCCCACCATAAAAGCCCTCAGATTAATGCCCAAATCAAACCTAAAATGCTAAGTAAAAGAGTTTTTGATAAGAAATTTGCTGAACCAAATAAGCAACTAAATGGAAACCAGAATAGGAGCCACAAGAAATGCGCATGAAAAGTAGATTGGGAAATCCACAGCCAAGATCCCTAAGATAATTAGCACCACAAAGTCAGACCATCAGCACATGCTAAGTATTGGTCATCTGTGTTTAAAATTTCATTTGTTTAGCAAAAATACCATTTAAAATAGAACAGTGATTTCAGGCTTTTCTCAAAAATTGTAGTCTTGTTGAAAAATACTTCAGGCAAAATTCTATGTCCAGTAAAGCTTAGTGTAGAATGTGAAACATCCGGGTTCCCACCTCTGTAGAGCCTACAGGCCATGCGCATTTCCCAAACGGCCCTCCTAAATCACTCTAGGGGCAGTGAAGCAGGGTGAAGGAAAGGTGGCCACTGTGTGGTGACCTTCGCTTTCCGGATGTTTGGAACCATGTGTGGCCCCGTGTTTACTGCTGTATTTTCATGTTCTAGACAGGTTTACATAACGTTTCTTTGCTGGAGAAGTTACTGCACCATGCATTTGCAAACAAGAATAGGAAATGTTTTCCCTTCCAGTCACTAGAAATACTTCACTGTTCTGCTGTTAGTGGGCACTTTAGAACATATGAAATGCAAATTGCAAAAGTGTATGTTCCGCCAAACTTTCATGTGCATTGGAAATTTGTTTAAAATAAATAAAAATCTTGCTGGTTTATTTGGCAGTGTTGAGTCTTGTCAAGTTTACTGTGACCTGAGATCTTAACACAAGGCCATAAAAATTGATATTCAGTTTGCCTTATGTGTGAATTAAATCCAGGAAGTGAATAAGCTTATCCAACTGAAGAGAAGTTTTGAAGCAGACATGTGATTAAATCAGAACTCTTCATGTGAGTGGCAAAAATTGATGTTCTTACCCCAATGAGTAGAAAAATCGGCATTTACTAAGATTAATGATTAATCACTAAACAGCCACACAGACTTCTAGTTCAGAAGTTAAATGCATACCAGTGAATTCTTAGCCTATTTTAGGGGATTCCTTCTTCCTAAAGATAAAATTTATACTCTAGACTTTATATTGTAGATTCCTTCACAGGAATCTCCATTCTGCTTGCCAGAAATAAGCTACAGGATTTCAACTTTTTTTTCAGTTGAAAACAAACAGCAACAGTTAAAACCCTGCAGATGCTTTTCTGTAAGAGAAACCTATTCACAAAGATAAGATTGGAAAAGTAGGGAGTTCATCAGAACTGCAGAAAATAAAGTAAGTTTAGCTTTGGAGACAGTATATACGTGCAGTGATTATTGATGTAGTTCAGCTTTCAAGATCTTTACAGTAAATACTTTCTTGTTTTACAAATTAATGTTAACATTTTCCCATTTGGGTTGAAAGATGATTAACTTAAATATTCACAATGTGCTGAGAGTTTAGTTACTTGCTACAGATTTTCATTCTCAGTGATTGTGTTAAAGGAGTATATTAAATTTTTTCAGGCTTAATTATGAGACAAATCAGTCAGCAATGTGAAGGACCTGGTTTCTGTGGATGTTCGTACGAGGAACCGTTTGCATGGAGAAATGGACCTGTGTGATTTGGAATGTAAACACAGCATTATAAAATTAGTTTCCCATTAGAATGTCATCACTCTCCTAAGAGTAATAGCCCCGGCGCTGAGATGCAAAAGAGCCTGTGCAAAGTCTCCTTTGACCTTGACAGTCCGGAAAGGAGATCAGAGAGAAGGCTGTTCTGGAGGGCCAGGGAGAGCCACTTACCTGCAGGGCCACCTCCTCTGGGCACCCTTGAGAGAGCTCTAGCTGCTCACCCACCTGAGCCCAGAATGCCCTTTCCCACCTCGACAGCTCTGACAGCCCATAGCACAGCAAGGCCTCTGATTTCTCTTTGTTTGTTTGGAAACAGGGTCTCACTATATAGTTCAGGGTGGCCTTGAACTCACTATGTAGCCCAGGCTGGCCTCAAACTTACAGTGATCCTCCTGCCTCAACCTCCCAAGTGCTAGGGTGACTGGCATGCACCACCACACCATACTTTTTTTTTTCAGTGCTGGGGACAGAACCCAGGCACATGCTAGGCAAATGCTATACCATTGAGCTATATCTCCAGCACCTCAAACCCACATTTAAAGCAAAAGAGATTGAAAGAATGTGGGGTACTGGGTGGAAATTTCAGCAAAGGAACAACAAAGCCCTTTTTCTTTCCACAATGAGCATGACATAGGAAAGGCTTGCAGTGAGTAGTGAAGAAATTAGTTGTTATGCATCATGCATTATCTTGACTAGCTGATCTCTAAAGATCGGTACGAAATTTACATACTTTGTGAGTGCAAATTCCCTCTCTCTGTCTCCTTCTTCATCTCCCTCTCTCTTCTCTCTCCTCGCAGAGTCTTGTTGTGTCTAGGACCCGCTCTTAGGCTTGCAGGTGAAGTTTTGTTTAGGATCATTGAGGCATTCATAGCTTCATAAGTAGCTGTAAGCTTGCAAGGATTCATGTGCTTCTCGAAATATACCTTTATTCTTAGGGAGGAATTCAGGCACTGGCAGGCACAGAGTCTGATCTCTTTTTGGAAGATTACTAAGACCAATAAAAAAAAGCCCCACCCCAGTGAAAAGATAGTTAACTGCAAGGCAAGCAATACCGACCTTAAAGCTGTGGCCAGTGCTAGTGGCTTCTCCCAATTACTGTCATCTTCCCTGTATGGATTATTACGCCTGATAAAAAGAATTTCTCAGTGGTGCTGGCGCCTGCCTCGCAAGCACAAGGTCCCGAGTTCAATCCCCGGTACCAAAAAAAAAAAAAAAAAAAAAGAATTTCGTTTCTGGAGTGGACAATCTTTCAAGATGTTGGCCTCAGGGCCAGCCATCACCCCTGTCTCTGCCCCAGGACCATTTTGTGCTCAAGCCCACACACACCTGCTCTTCCCAGCCTGTCCTCACAGCACCCTGCCACATCCCTGCAGTCCCGCTGTAACGGTGTTGGTAAACACTCAGAGCTCACCAGACAGCAGGTGCCCTCTCCAGTGGGTGCAGCACACCTTAGCATAGTGATGGCAAACCTATGTCATGCAGAGCCCTCTCTGTCAGCATGCAAACCAAGCCGAGCATCAGAGCAGCACCCACAGAGGCCATGCACATGCTCGGAAAGGAGTGGCAGCGCCAGGTGATGACGTCACGAGCTGCGACTCATTAGGCACAGCTCGAGCTCCTCGGAGCTTTCAAGTGGCGGTCAGTGTGCTGCCAAGGACATACATGTATTTGCTTGGACTGGTTGTGAGTTTTAATGCGTTCATTTTTGTTAACACAAGATTTTAGCTTTGAGTTTTCTTATGAAAAATTGAAATTTAATATCTAAGACTTATCAAAGATGTTTCAATCTAGAGATTGAGATTCTTTAATGTTGTGCTGCCCCCTCCCCCCCCCGGCATATTTGAATCTGCAGCACTATAGCTAGTTGTTTGTGAAGAATTTATAAACAAGAGCAAAGATTTATATATTTGCTTGGACTAGCTCTGATTTTAGCAGAAGGCCCTACAAGGTAGGAAGCACACTCAGATGTCTTTTTCAGAGCAGACCAAAAGGTGGTGGTCAGTGGAACACTGCCCCCTTGTGCTGGTGGTCAGCAAATTCAAGAGGAACCGCCCCTGAGAATCACGGCCATACGTTATTGATTCAGGAAATATCCAATTCTTTAGTGTTAACTACTGGTGTTAGCTATTTTTAGTATAGGGATAGATTTGTATTGGGTGCTTCATTTTTTTATTTTGTATTTTTGTAGACTCCAAGTCTTGAGCACCAAAAAATGACTACAATACAAAAGGCAAAATTGAAAACAGATAGTGGAGATCATTCCAAGAAGCTAGACAGTCATTTGGAGTGACGCTATGCAATAAGAAAGTGTTGTGTGTCACACATCAAGTGTCAGATGGCACTTTGACACCAAACACAAAGTGTTTCAGAACTTGGTGAAATGAAAAGGAAAGAGTTTCTTGAGGGGAAATTAAGGAAATGTCATTTCTAGTATCTTAGTTTTTGTAACTTCTTTCTAAAACAAATCATCTGACAGCTGCCAGCTTTCAGATTTCACTTTGCATAGCAAAACATGGTAAGCCTCTCTCTGGTGGGGACTTTGTCAAAATGGCCATGTTGTCTGGGAGTAATTCCTTTTTCATGTTTTCCCAAACGAGAGTAAAATTATACATCGCATCTCTGGGATACCACTTAACAGAAATACTGTTACAGATTGAGTCCTGTGCATGGCAAGTGATGCTCATCAGCATCTCACCACTGACTTACAAAAGGCAACCTGGTACTCCCTGTGCTTGGATGAAAGCACAGACATAAATAATCATGCAAGGCTAGCAGTAATTTTTCAGTGTGCTGCTGGTGACATCATGAGAGAAGAGCGGTGAAACTGGTAGCACTGCCTGGAAGAAGACAAGGGATGGACATCTACAGTGCTGTGATGGAGGCCTTTTTGTCACAGACATAAAACCAGAAACAGTGATTTCAGTTACTAGTGACAGAGCACCATGAATGGTGGAGGCAACATCTAGTTCATACAGTGCTTTGCTAAAGAAGCAAAACATCCAGTCATTCAGTTCTATTGTGTTGTGTATCAAGAAGCTCTTTGTCCCAGGGAAAACGCAAAACTTACACGGTATCCTCAAAGATGTCACACAAATGAATTACATTATGGCTCATGCTCTTAATTTTCAACAATTTCAAGCACTTCTTGATGAGGTTCAAGTACAGTATAATGCTTTACTTAGAAATTTAGAAAATTCACAACATTTGCAGACAATCCTACATGCCATCAGGAAATCTTCAAGGAATTTTCTAGTATCGTGGCAGCTGCGAAGGATAATTTTAGAAACAGATGTTTAAGTTCCTTAAGATGGGGACAACCCTGTGTTTTCTTACTTCTCTAGATAAAGCCAAATTTGAAGACCTTGATATTTTCTGCTTACACTGGTTAGATTTTGGAAATCTGGAAATGGAGCTATTGGAATTTCAAGAACGCTGTATCTGGAAAAATGAACTCTATGACCTGCGTGCAACACTTGAGAAGACAGAGTGTGAAGGGGGACAGAGGACGGCACAGTCGGTAGTTCTGAAAATGAAATCCT
>NW_004624743.1:1796836-1883255 GCF_000247695.1 Heterocephalus glaber | reverse complement strand
TGTGTTTACATTGGAATCGGCTCCTTGGTGGTCTTTGGGGACCTCGAAATCTGGGCACAACAAAATACACTCTGCTACTACTTACTGGAGATAGAGGATACACCTTTGAAGCTGAGTTTTTAAAACTAAAGGAGGGTGAGACCTGCCAAAATACTAAAGCCAACAGGCACTTGTTAAAATTCCTATTTACGGTTACCAAATGTTATGGATTGTTCTTAAAATTCAAATGAAAGACAGTGTATGTTAAAATATGGGCGAAAGCACAGTGATTACCATGCAGTACAAATGTAGCTCACGGACCAAGGAACTGTCACAAATTCAGGTCACCCAGGAAGAGTGGGCGCGTGGCTTGGATAACTAAAATCAATAGACTCGAAATTGTATTCTCCCGCTGACATACTCTATCATAACCCTAACACAGCACGCTTTTGCTCTTTTGTTCAAGCGGAGAAACACGCGGGAGTTTCCTGCGTCACAGCCTCGGTGGACGACATTCAGTTTGAGGAGGCGGCGAGGTGAGTAGCTCTCGGGCTCGGGCTCTTGGTTCATTTGCGGCGGCTGTGCGGCGCCTGTTTGTTTGGGCTCAGTGATCCTGTTTGTTAACAAAATAAATAACATTTGAGCAATCCAACTTCGACAAGATAGCACCACGAGGCCCGGTGTTAGCACTGTGAGTGCAGGTTCGGTCCACTTTGTTGAGATGTAACAGCCTTGGGTGGATTCTGGGGCAGTTCCTGACGGCTGCTTCTCCTCCTGAAGAATCACTAACGACAACAACTGTGTCTGTGGGGGTGAATTTCGTCCTTAGGTTCTGGGTAGGTACTGATTCGTCTGAAGAGAGGTAGTAAATTACGGAAAAGATTTTGTAGGTGAGATTGCTCATGTGCTTAACTAACGCTTAGTGTAAAAGGTTTCAAGATAAGTAATTCAAACATACGAGGGATGACCAAAATATACAGTGAATGTTGAAATTAAAAATCTTTATTAAAGTACAGTAAAAGACACATTGCCATTAAGCCACCTCAAAATATAAAAGTATATAACAGTAGAGAAAACAGTATGGTGTGAAAGATCAGGGCTCATTTAGAAAACAACATAATCATAGTCACTGTTTTTTGAAGTCACTTGATATAATCCTCTTCCACATGATTAAACTACTAACTCCACTGTACTTAAATTTATTTACTTCTTTTTAGGGTACTTCTTCTTTTTTTAAGTTGGTAATGTTAATTCTTTATTTTTTTATATTTTATTGGTTGTTTTTGGGGGGTTTTTTTGGTACTGGGGATCGACCTCGGGTCCTTGCCCTTGCAGGGCGGGCGGTGGAACCACTGAGCTAAATCCCCAGCCCATATTGGTACATTTTAGATATGCGTACTGATCACATTCATCATAAGGAATTTGTTCCTGTACATGTTATATCTTGATTCTTCTTTTGTTCCCATTCCCTTCCCCTCCCTTTTAGGATTCCTTTTCACTTCAATTTTATTTTGTTTTAGAATGTAAATCACATATGAGTGCAAGGCTCAAATTTGGAAAACAGATACATTTGACCCTAGCTTCTACCTAGGCCCCTCCCTCTCCATAAGTAAACACTGTTTGTTTCATGACTTATCCATTTGCTTTTTAAATGTAAGCAAATATTCCTGTGTATTTATAGCGTTTTAAAACAAATTTCAATGCTCTGTGTTAGCTGTGTCTAGATGTCCCTCAAAGCCTCATGAGGTCATGGGTGTGGTTTTCTCAGAGGTGGCTGGATCTAGAGAGTGTGGTGCCTGGGATTGAGGGCGTGTGATTACTAAACCAGTGCCTTGACTGGTTTGGCACGCCCTAATCCTGGTAGCTGGATGGAATATAAAAGGGGCAGAAAGACGTTGCTAAGGTCCCTTGCTTGCTTGCCTGCCTGCTTGCTGTCACCTGCCTGCTTGCTGTGGACCTTTTCCCCTCTTCAATCCCCCTCTGCCATGCCACCCTGCCTTGGAGCCTCTGCAAACTGAGCATTCCTCCTGCAACTGTGGGTGTTGGATATTTTCTATCAGTAGCAAGAAAAGTACTAAGACAGCTTTTCTCCACATCACTTTTGTCTCTTAATATTTTATCTAGAAAATCAGTCTGTAGCAATGTACTCATAGTTCTAATAGCTACATAGTACTCTACCGCGTAGATGCTGTCATGCTTCAGACCATGAATGACCCCACACTCTCACGCGTTTGGAAGGTGACTTGATCCTGAGGTGCTCTACTCACTGAGGGTGGATTCACCCAGTGGCAGTGTGAGACCTAAGTGACTCCATTCTAAAATCTGGTGGCATAAATTTCAGTTCTAAGAAAAACCACAAGATGTATTTTGACCACCTGCATGTGATAGTGTTCAGCTGTCCCCTAGGAACAGCTAATCAGTAGTTAGCAACCGTTTGCAGCTTGGGTGCGCAAGGCACAATCTATCCGGTTTAATTGCCAATCTAGAACCTTGCTGTAACCACTATAAAAACCCCTGCTGATTTGGAGTCGGGGCTCTCAATCTTGACCCGCTGCAGCGGTGATGGTTGGGAGTCCCTGCTCGAGCTTGAATAAACGACCCTCGTGTGTTTACATTGGAATCGGCTCCTTGGTGGTCTTTGGGGACCTCGAAATCTGGGCACAACAGCAGGATCAGCAGCCCGGTGTGCTGCTAGCTCAGGCCTGGTTACAGCTGGTCTGTAGGGTGCGTCTCCCTCCCAGCCCCTTTTCACTTTGCTTCTGGCCACCGAGGCCTAGGCAGCTCTCCTCTGCCCAGCCTCTCTGCCTCTCTGCCATGCTCTTTCTGCTGTGGAGCCCGCCGGCTGGGGCCTGTAACCACGAGCCCAGATCAAGCTCTACTCCTTTCCTTTGTGGGTGTTGGGTGCTGTGACTCAGTGATGGCAAAGTGGCTAAGACAGATGCCTTAGTTTCTCGAGCTGGTCCTGGTCAATGAGCATTTAGATCATTTCCAGTTTTTGCTATCACAAGTAATACTTCAACTGCAGGCTCGTGCAGATATATCGCAAATTCTTTTGCGTCTGTATTTTTGGGATAGATTCCCAAAATAGGCTTTCCGAGTCAAAGGGTAAAAGCACGTCGTTTACTAGACATTGCCACATTCCTCCCGGTGGGGTCTGTTATGTGGGCTGTGTCACTTTCTACGCTAGTAAAATGAGGCTAACAACTAATATGCCTGTGCTGGGATTCTAGATTTGCAACACAAACTTGTGACTTAATGCACACCTGCATGGATGTATTCCAGTTCTTTGGACTGCAGGGCTAGACTCTGACAGTACATAGAGCAGCCATGCCTGCGCCATGCCTCCATCAGGAGGGCTCTTTCCTCAGGGCAGCTGTCCTGCACACCCCGGGACCAGCCCTCTGCTTTGGCTAGAACAGGAGGCTGAGTAAGGGCATGTTGTCAGGCTTTGGACTCTGGCCAGGGGCGGCTGTCCCACCCTGTAAGACCGTTTCCGGATGTGAATGGAGCGGTGATAATGCCTGCCTTGCTGGATGCCTGCTTGGTGAGCGACGCATTGCTAGATATAATATGAAGCCTTCAGCACAGCGCCTGATTTACACACTGCGTGGATGAAGGGCAGCCGTCTTCACTAACATGGCCACCAGAGAAAGAGTACTTCGCTCAACTATGGACTAGGGGTTGTACTGTTAATGAACTTTCAATAATTCTTTTTTAACGTTTTAGACTTTCGCTGTTTACACACCCATGCACTACCCTCCTCAAAGTCCCCAGCTTTTTCCCGATTGTCACTGTACCTTACACCTTAGCTCAGTCTCAGGTTAATCATAACTCAGTGACTATTTGGTAAATGCAGGAGTTTGAAAAATCAATGATTCCTTTAGGAAGCTTGAATATGAAGAAGAGGAAAAGTCATGACACAGAATAGGTTTGAGGGAAAAGTTTTGAGAAGGAGAAGCCTTGAATATTTTCAAATTCTGAGAAAGAGCGCGAAGGGAGGAGGGTGAATGAGGAGAGAGGTGACCAGCAGGGCAGAGGGGAGAGAAGGAGAGGTGGTAGGCAGGGTGGGTGGGTCAGGCCATGGGTAAGGAAGGGGACAGGCCTGAGAGGACCTGGCTTTCTTCCTCTGAGACAGAAGACTGGATAAGACAGCGAGACTTTGAGTTCAGGGAGAAGGGCTGAGGCGGCTTCCTTTGGCAGACTCTTAACTTCTGCTTAGGTAAAGGGACCAGAAGTGACGAAGGGCCTGAACTTGAAGGTCGGGAGCGAATGGGTCATCTAGCAGCATCCAGGCCTGTACACCTCATGAAGCTGATCGGCTTGCCAGCTTGCTTCCCTGTGTATTGGTTTATCCATCGATCTATGCATTAACACTTAAAAATAAATGTCGCTTGCATAGGTTTGCCTGTGTGTTTGTCTGAATTTCCTTTGGGAAAGGAGCTGCTAAAGGGCAAAGTATCTGTTGCAAATTTGGAGTCTCCTTGCACGCAATCTTTGCAGAGTCCATTTCTGCCGTCAGTGTTGTAAGAGACTTACGGGGACCAGAATCTGTCCTTAAGCCTTGTCTTTTCTGTTATCATTAACCTGAGTTTTCCATGCACGAACATTATCAGTACTGTGCTTATTTCTGGATGTCACCCGCAAAGGCTCCGGCTCTCAGAGGCAGGGCTTGTGGAAGCTGATTGGATTATGGGGATACTACAGCTGCGTGATGTTGCGAGGCAGGGCCCGGTCAGCAGAGCCAGTCACTTGGAGGTGTGACCTGGAAAAGTACATCTTCTCCCCAACTCCTTCCTTTGTGCCCTGCTTCCTGGCCACCATGTGGTGGGCACCTTCCTCTGCCAGCCCCTCTGCCATGTTTTCTCCTTTGGAGCCTGCTGACCAAGGACTGAAACATGACCCCAAATGAAGTGCTCCTCCATTAAATTGTGGTGTTGGGATTGTGTCTCAGGGCAAGAAAGGAAGATGATCAGCATGTGGTACTACCTATGACACGTGTTTAAGGGCATTTTTACTCTGAAATGAAATGTGCTGAGAATACTGAGTTTTGTTTTGATTTTTTTTTTTACTAGAGTTGGGCAAGTTATAACCATCAAAGCCAAAGTTACTAGAGCCTTCAACACCAGCATGGAGGTAAGACTCCCCCTTTCCTTAGCTATGCCTGTTGGTGCTCATCTGTCCATTGTGTCGAGTACAGAGAGGGAGTTCTGTAATAACCCTTGCAGGTAGGGTGATTCTGAAGGCCACGCCTGCATGACCCAGCACAACACACCCAAAAGTGTATGTCCCTAATCACCCAGGTATCTCTCAAGACAGACAAACTGACAATCAAGGTTAACTGTCACATTGTGTTTAAACTATTTTCATTTAACATAATTATTGACATGATATGGTTTAAAACCATCATCTAGCTGTTTGTTTTCTATTTGTTCCATTATTTTTTGTTCCTTTTCCCCATCTTTTCCTGTAATTTTTAGTAATCCATCTTGTCTTCACATTGGTGTTTTAGTTGTATCTATTTATTTAAATTTTAGCAGTTGTTTTAGGGCTTACAAAATGCACATTTATCTGAGTCTACATTCAAATATTTGATTCCTTTAGGTATAGCTTAAAACCTAGTAGCAGTGGGCTTCCCTTCCTGGGTCTTCATCTTTGTGCTGTTATCATCACACCTTTCAACCCCACACATGTTACATATCCCACAACATGTTGTTATTATTTTTGCTTTACAGAGTCACTTTTTAAAAAGACTAAAAATGAGAGAAATGTATTTTATAGCTTGCTACATATTTGCCATTTCTGGTGCTTTTCGTTTCTTCATCCTCTTCAGATTCTCCTTTCTATCATTTCCCTTCTGTCTGAAGATACTCCTTTAACATTTCTTATACTGTTAATCTGGTGAAGGATTTTTCCAGCTTCTGTGTGGAAATTTCATTGTTTCCCTGTCATGTTTGAAAGATGTTTTCACTGGGTACCAGATACTGGCTTGACAGTGATTTTCCCATCTTGCAGTCCTTTAAAAAGTGTCTCCATTGTCTTTGGGTCTGCATAGTTTTCCAAGAAGTCTGTTGTTATTCTTACATTTGTTCCTCATCCATAGTATGTGTGTGTTTTTAAAATTTGGTTGCTTTGTATTTTCTTGCCACTAGTTTTCAGTATGATATACCTTGTGATTATCTTCACAATTAGTTTTGTTTGGGTTTTTTTAAGCTCCTAGATCTGTAGATTTATAGTTTCTAACAAATTTGGAATTCTTTTCAGCTATTCTGTCTTCATACATTTTTTTCTATGGCCTGCACTCTGTATTCTTTTAGAGTTTAGAATTTTAGGCTGCTGGTTAGTGTCCCACAGGTCACTGATACTCTGTTTCTATTTTGTGTGTATTTTTCACTCTCCCCTCCCTCTATATAATGGCCTTCAGTTTTACAGATCTTTATATTTGTAGTGTATTATCTGATTCTAATCTTACTGGGTATATTTTCATTTCAGATATTTTATTTTTCAGTCCCATTTGAGTGTCTTTTATATTTTGCATTTCTCTCTTCATTATGCTCATATGGAGTTGGCAAATAATACCCTGTGGACCCACTGTGTATTTTTATAAATAAATCTTAGCAGGGCACAGCCATGCCTGTTGCTTTCTGGTCAGTGTATGCTGCTGCCATGTTACATTAACAGAGTTGAATAGTTGTGACAGAGGCTGTGTGAGCACAAAGTTGAGGCATTTGCTGTCTTGCCTTGCCCTTTCACATGTTTGTTGACTCACGCTTCCATATTCTTGGGCTTATGGTACACATATATACTTGATGCTTTGATGTCCTTTTTTGTTAATGCCATCATTTCTGTCATTTGTTGTTCTGATTTTACTACCTTGCAACTAATGATTTTCTTAAGTCTAATCAGTTTTTATTTGATGGTAAGCACTGTAAATTTCACATTGTTTAGTAAGATTTTTGCTGTATTTCTGTAAGAAGAGTGTCAGACATTTACAGCTAAGTGGATGCACATTGAAATAAATAGGACACACATGTATAAATAACGAATAGTTTCTCTGGTGTGAGAAACTGAAAGTGTAAATAAGGACTAAATGTATAAGAGGTAATGTGAAATAGGAAGAAAACGGGCAAAGGGGAAGGAAGTGGGAGGGCTAGGGGAAAGGATAGAAGGGAATGGGATTAATAGGAGAAAATGGAAAAATAGGAACAAAATCTTTGTAAATAGGGAGGAATGGAGCGGTTGAAGGGAGGGCTGGGTAAGGGTGAAAAATAAGAACCAAGAGAGACTATGTAAAGGTGAAAATTTCCAATGATGAATGTCATTATATTGTATACCTAAAATGTACCAATGATTAGAATGAATAATTGATAATGTAGAATAGGAAGAAAAGGTCCAAAGGGGTAGGGGTAGTGGGAGGGGCAGGGGAAAGGAAAGAAGGGAAAGGAAAAATGGCGAGAAATGGAAAAAATGGAAATAAAGTCTTTGTAAATAGGGATGGGTGGAGGGCGTGAAGGGAGGGCTAGGAATGGGGATAAAATAAGAAAAAAAAAAAAAAGAGTGTCAGATTTTTTGCAGCAGGCTGATGTTCCTTCCAGATAAGTTTGAGCCTCAAAGGTCCCTTTTGATCTCTTCTGTGGAAGATGAACAAGTCTGTCTTCTAGGGCTAATTTAGTCCTTTCTCTCAGTTGGCATCTTTTGTGGTGTGTGTGTGTGTGTGTGCGTGTGTGTGTTGCATGTTCAGTGAGGTCAGGCTGGAGAGAACTCAGAAGATTCTCCACTGCATGTGACGGCTCGACTCATTCACATTGTTTATTTCTCAGAAGTTGTTCTTGGCTGAAGTTTGCTGAAGTTTCGCTCAGTGCGTGCTTAGGTTGGCATCAGCCCCAAGACTCACAGAGACCTATATTTGTATTTCTGGATTTCTTTCTTTCTGTAGCTCCCTCCTCTCTGCCATGCTGTCCCATAGCTGCCTCAATCACCTTGATTTCTGGCTCCTCCTATCAGCAAAGTTAGGTTTCCCCTCCCTGATGGTAGTCTGGGAATTACCTTCAGGTGAGAGCCCCCAAAAGGCAGGGTTCCTCTCCTTTGTTTCCCATTCCCCAAGAGCACAGTCTTGTATCTCTCATTTTCCTATGTGTGAAAATAGTTGCTGATACTTTGCCCAGTTTTCTAGTGTTCCAGTCTTTCTTGCATGGTATGGTGAAATTCCCCTTGCTTAGGTTTTGGTTGTTTTCAATCTGTTAGATATTTTATTTCATTTCCTGTTCACCATCTCCCTAAATTGGGAAGCTCTGTAGCATGAGGACGAGTTGGGGGATTGGGAATAGATGAGCTAAACATGGTTAATCCACATCTAGTTATTTTAGGATTTATCAGGCAAGTACTAATTTGTATTTTTAAGTGATTCATAGATTGTTACTTCTGTACATGATGTACCTGGTACAGAGGTGGAAATGGATGTTCTTTATCACTGATTGCACTGTGGTGCACTAAGATGCCTGACTCTGTCCATGACTCCAGGAAGACAGTATCACTTCAATCTAAAGATCAGTGCTAAGTGTACCCACCTCCCAGGGTAGGGATGTAGGCATGTAAGGGTGTACATGCCTGAGAGAAGGTGAACTTCAGAGCCCTTCACAGGAGGGTGGGGACAGGGGTCCAGTCCTGCACAGCATCCTCACAGGGTGTCTCAGCTACCTTCTCATGGCCCCAGAGGAGCAGAACGAGGAAGCACCACTGAAGATAACACAGCCAAGTCCTGCCTGTGCTATCCTGGTTGTAATGAGCAGAGGATAAAGGTTAAAAATACTTTGATACATCTCAGATATGACACACAAGATGGTCCTTAATACCTTGTTTTCAAAAGTGTATCTGCCAGCAATGAGACCAGAAAATGCTTGTCACATCATGCCAAATTATAACAGTTAGAATATAAATCTGTAAACACACTGTGATCATTAAGAGCATTTATACACATATATGCATTTATAGAATATATATTTCATATTTTATATGTATAACTGGAAAAGAATTCACTTAAAGATTAATAATATGTCTCTGGATGACTGGACTGCTGATAATATTTACTGTGAGGACTCAGATCCCATCATTTTTTCATGATAAATGTATATATTTCCTATTATTAGGAAAAAAGAGGTACTTGTCCGATTTTGTATAACATTTTTGAGAGAACAGTATTGGTTTAAAATTCATAAAAATGCTGGGCTGGGGATTTAGCTTAGTGGTGCCACCACCTGCCCCCGCAAGCGCAAGGACCCGAGTTCGATCCCCCAGTACCAAATAAATAAATAAATAAATAAATAAAAATGCTAATTTCATTTAAAAAAACCCAAAAGACAAGACTGATGCAGTGCATGGCCAAATCTTGACTGCTGCAACCGAGTTTGCCTTGGGGACAGAACAAAGTGTGTTTGTTGTTCCTTCCTGCAGATAAGTATCAAGGTCATGGTTCAGGACATGCTCACTGGCACTGAGAAGCTTGTGAGTGTCGCTTTCTCTACATTTGTGGCCAAACCAGTTGGAGAAGAAAAGGTAAGTCACTCATGTGAAGAACTCTTTCTTCATGTAGGTCAGGCGCACAGCAATAACTGCGTTAGAGTTGTTTCTTCTTACAGTGAGGCTCCCTTTCTCAAAATTTGTCATCACCGATGTTCACTGTAAAGCTATCTTTCTGTGATAACAGAGGAAAGAAGACATACTTTATTCATGAAAAAGAAAGCAATACAATTTTTAGCAGTACGGGGCCTTTGCACTGAACTACACCCCAGCCCTTTTCTTTTTTATTCTGAAAGAGGGTCTCACTAAGTTGCCTGAGTGGATCCTCCTGCCTCAGCCTCCTTCAGGGCTGGGATTACAGGAGTGCACTACTGTCCCCAGCTAAAATATTTAGTTTTAAATGACCCAACAGCCACATTAGTTTCTCAAATATATTGCTTACTGCTTCACTTCTTTCCTTTTGCAGTTATGTAACTCAAAATTGAATTAAAAGAAGTTTAAAAAGGAGCAATTTAGCAAGCAGTTGCCTGTTAGGATCCAATCATTTTCTTATATTCAAAGGAAAAATGCCAAAATTGCTGAGTTATTAAAGTTTAAAAAACAAGTCTTGGGCCATCTGGGGTAAAAACATCACCCTTCTGAGCACTGCTGGGTCCTGATGCGCAGGCCTGGCCCCCACGCGCTGCTCCTCTGTAGGCACAGGGAGGTCCTCACTCCCAGCCTTGTAGGTCGGTGCCTGGGGCGGGCCATTTACTCAGCATTATTGAAATGTAGGAGTTCCTCTGGAACATAAATGTTTCCCTCCAAGGCAGCTCCAGGCATGGGCACAGTGGCCTCTCCAGTTGGCCTGCGAAGTGACCAAAGTCCCTGCATCCCTCTGCACACTTTCTCCACAGTACTGGGCCAGGGGATGAATCCCAGCATGAGATCGCCAGCTGCTGCTCCCCTGGCACAGGTGCAGAGGTGGCGGCCTCCTGGGCACCCCGCTGCCACACACCCTGGGAACCCTCTAGTCTGGCCTGGCATTAACATGCTGCAGGGGAGATTCCTGCTGTCCCACTGCAGCTTTCCAAACCAAAATTCCCATCAGCTACTTACATTGCTTAAAGTGCACTTTCTGAGCCCTGTCAAAGATGCGCTGAGTTGGAATCATTGGGGTAAGAACAAAAGAGACCCCTCCAATAAAGACTCAGTCAAAAAATGAGCTTCGGAAATGCATAAACATTTCTCAGAAGAAGTATACGTGTCCGGTAAATAATGAAAAAATGTTCAGCATCGCTCGCCATTAGAGAAATGTAAACAAAAACAATGCCGAGATCCCATCTTACCCCCGAAGGAAGGGACGTGACCAAGAATCTGCACTTTGATAACGCCTCCCAAGGGTCCCACATCTGTGAACATCTAACACGTTGCTGTAGGTCTCGCCAAACCCAATGTTTTTCCGGGAATTTCTCCAAATCTCTAAACTCTGAGGAATGAGGGAATTACAGGGTGGATACAGAGTTCCATATCTGAACCAAGTGACAGGAGTGTGTACACATGGCCATCCCACACCTTCAGATGGAGGAGCAGGGTCATCCTCCCCCACCCAGGCCTCAGACTCCTCTTTCCCCAGGTATGTGACTTCTGCACCCATGCCTAGTCCTTGCCCAGTGAAGAACTGTCCAGATAGCCTTTCTGGGAAGTCAACACCTTGTGTTGTCCCTGTAACTAGTGACTCAAATAGCCTCACTTGCGAAGCACCTTCCCACACTAACTTCTGGTGCGGTCGGTAGCATTCTTGTCCAGTAGCTCTTCCTCCAGAGCACCATGCCAAAGGAATGGTTTGGTTTGAACCAACAGGACCAACTGGATCTTGGTCTAAAGTGAGTTTACTCCAGGACACAATTGGCAATGATTAACAAGTCTCAGTCATGGGTGAGACCACTGCAAGGCTGCAGAGAGGTTCATGGGGTCCACTCACCCCAGGCTTGCAGAAGCTGGAGGAGAAAGAAGCCACAGACCAACACCAGAGAGGCTCTGCTGCAGCTGACCCTAGCTCACAGGGTCCTTTGCAGTCATACATGTAGCTTAGGAGTCACCAAAATATCTGCAAGATGCCTTGGTTTCAGGACAACCAAAGCACAAGTTCACCGAGCGGTCTCTTATGTCTCACTAGCCATGCAGCTGAAACAAGACTACATAATGAGGTTAACCAACAGAAGCGATCAGTCTACATGTTCCCGACCAGATTGGACTTGGCAGTCCAGGGGAGCGTGGCCTTAAGCGGCCTAGGATGAATCACTGGCTTGTTTCTTGCCTATCTGGGCCCAGGGTCAGGACCAGACCCAGGTGTCCTTCTGCACAGGGTCAGCCAAGAGCCACCTGGGGAGGAGGAGGGGACTGAGCCCTGAGTACTCTGGCACTGGAGGTCCAGGAGGTCCAGGCTTCTGGAGGTCATTTGGTTTTGACACATCAGTCCTTCCAGTTGCTTAGTAGATGATGTTTTTACCAAGTGATGAAATCTCCAATTGGAAAGATCTCTTGTGCAAGATAATTTCTCCAGGTCCTCTCAATTCCCCCCCTTGACGTCTTATCTTTGCAAAAGATAGGAGACATTTCTTGATAAAAATTCGGTGGAGTCATAGTCTGTCTCCTTCCTCAATCAAAAGCATTTCATGTTTTCTAGTTCTGCTGAAAACATTTTTAAATCAAGAAAAATAAACAGGGATAATTTTTAAAGTACATCATATTAAATGAAAGAATAAGTAAACCTATGCTGATTTTTTAAAATTTAAAAATATTTTTTAGAAAATTTAGTATATGTTTCATGAAAATACCCTTAAATGCAGTGTTACAAATGCGTGTGGTGTACCATTTGTTTCTGTGAAATGTATGGTGTGCTTTTATAACTTAACAAGGCAATGAAAGACCAGTGTTTTTCTTTCTCTAGATTCATTTAAAACCAGTCAGACTCTTGACTGAACAAGATCGCGTGGAACACGATCTGGCTTCCGAGAGAAGGAAAGTTCGATTACAACATGAAGACACCTTTCAGAGCTTAATGCAGGAAAGCAGCAAGTTTGAAGGTCAGTAACGTCGTCATTCTAGGACTCCCCAATCAGGCAAGTGAAGGTGGATTTCACCTTACACTTCAGGCCCGTGCCACAGTGAACCCAGTGGCTGGAAAAGGCTGAGACTGGCCATTCTGCCAACAGTGGTGACACCCAAGTCCTCCCTGTGCTGGAGGATGTCAGGGGAGGGTGCGACCAAGGGACCGGGCAGTTGGTGATCCCTGCAATTCAGGACCGATGGGCGAACGAAGCCCTCTGGGTTGGAAAAGAGGTTTCCAAAGGTTTCTGCCTCAAGGAACTGAAGCTAGAAGAGCTGAGGGGGGAGCTCAAGGTCTAGGGCAATGGGAGAAACCGGGTCCTGAGCCCACACTCATCTAGGAGATCATCTCAGAGATCATCTGAGATCATCTCAGATCATCTCAGAGGGACAGTCAGGCCTAGGGGAAAGGGATGATTCGTCAAGCCTGTACTTCCAGGGCCTGAAGTGTTCTTTATTTGTCTACCACTGAAAGGGTAAGGCTACCCTAAGTTATTTTTACAGAAATGAAGCCTTTATCATCTATGACTATGCTCAGAGGAGCGAGTCTCCCTTTGAAAATATGTTTTAGATGCATTTTGCACAAGTAATTAGATAGCTGGACTGTGAGGACAGCCCGAAGGCAGACCAGACAACCGTGCTTAAAAAGCAAAACCCAGACAGCAGCAACCCCACATGAGTGCTGCCGCTGAATTCTCCCTGGGAAATCCCAGGAAAGGACGGAAATGAGAGACAGACCCTCGCCCAGCCTAACCCTCACCAGGTTTACACGCAGGTCTCCCAGGTGTCGGCAGAGAATGGCTGTGCACCAGTGTGACTTCCTAAAAACCCTGCTGTCCTCGTCGGAATTACCCTACCTGCATTTGTCAGGAGAAAGTAGGACGGTCCACTGGAAAGCCAAAAAGACTTGTCTAGTGAGGCCAGAAAAGACTTCTGGAGTCTGTGCACGTTTCTCCAGAGACCTTTGCGGGAATTTGCTTCTGCTGTAACTCGTGCTTCATCCAAACCACATGTCTCAAGATCATTCTCCACCCCCGAAACCTGGAACCGTGTAGGGCAAGCAGCTTCCCCTAGGAAAAGGTCTTGCTGTGTTGGGAGGGCTGGCCACCTTGGTCCAGTGCTTGCTAGAGGAAGTGAATATGTGATGATGGATAGGATTGTGTACAGCCGTGTGGACAGAACAGGCGGATGGATGGATGGTGGGTGGATGGTGGGTGGATGGATTGGTCATCTCCTTTCCTCTCAGCAGCAAGCAAGGAAAGAATAACACACTGCCTGCCTAGTTCTCTCCAACAGATATGTCCTAAATGCCCACCAGATGCCAAGAATAGGCTTGCTGCAAGAGGCAAAAGGAAGAACAATGCTCTCTTTGCTCTTGAAAATCTCATTGAGTGCAGAGAAAGACACACTAGTAGTTTCAAAATACTAGACAGGTATAGACTCGAAACACTGTGGATCCAGAGGAGGAGCTCTTAGAGGTTCAGGAAAGAGCTCTGGGGAGGCGAGATAAGCAAGTGACAGCATGAGCAAGGGCACTGTGGCACATGCCAGCAGGCTGTGGGCAGGGGCCACCTTCAGCCAAGACGGAAGCAGGTGGGCACTGAAGCGGCTGAGCTGTGAGTAGAAGCCTCCAGGGGGTGTGAAGGGGCTTGGCCTCTGCTGTGCCCAGCAGGAGCCCCTGGAGATGTGGAGCAGGGATGTGGCATGGTCAGTCTCACACTTAATCCGCTTGATACAGCCAGGGCCTAGGGAGGAGGCCAAGCATTGGTGAGGGTGCCTGACTTGGGCAGGGGTCGAAGGAGAGAAGAGGAAGGAGTCAGCACGTGCAGAGGTCAAATGGGCAGGGCAGGGTCACAGCCAGCCGGAGGGAAGGTGGCGAGGAAGGACAGGCGTGTGAGCAGCCGGGTGGGTGGTGACCTGGCCCGAGGGCTTGGTGAGGTGGTGACCGCTCAGTTTTAGGCCTGAGGGGTGGGCCAGGCCTGCAGACCCCACGAGGAAGAGCCCAGGTCAGGAGACAGTGGCTGAGAGGCGGCAGTTCAAACAGTCCGTGGCGTCACCCAGGGGAAGCCCGCAGCCATGGTGCTGGGCCAGCCTGCAGGACACGGTGTCTGAGAGGCACCGCAGGAGGAGGGAGGATGGACAGAGGCGTCGGGGGCTCGGGGGAAGGAGAGGGCAGGGCCCCAGCCCAGGGATTCACTAAGGAAGAAGTGAGCAGCCGTTGCATTCCAGGAAGCGAGGGGTAAGACCTGTCCCCGGGTTGGCATCCGTGAGGTCCCTGGTGACCCCGGCATGAGTGCACGTGGGGTGCAGGAGGGGGACACGGAGGTGACCGTGAAGCGGGTGGAGGAGACAGGGAGAGCAACAGCTTGTCATGGCTGCCACACTCCCAAGCCCAACTCAACTGTGCAGGAAGGTTTCTAAATCTGTGCGCCCAGGGGAGGCGGGTGGAGTCACGGGCTACCAGCCTTTGGCCGTGACAGCCACGTCCTCTGTCCTCTGCGGGGTGTGGGTGGAGAGGGCCACAGCGGCCACCAGAGCTCTGAGAGCAACAGGGCCACTCAGAGCCTCTGCTGCGAGGAAAACTGAGGAAACCGCTTGCTGTCCATACTGAGACTCCTGTTTCCTTAGCTCACAAGGCAAGGTAAATGGTGACCAAAGCAGACCCATAACTGGAGATGCTGAAGGTGCTCGCACGATGGGCTCGTGTTGGGCGAGGTGGGTAAGCGCAGAGGGATTGCTCAGAGCCGCAGGGCACAGGGGCCAAGCTGTGGTCCTCACTGTTAACATCCGCCTGTCCCTGTTCACAGGAGCCCTTGGACCCGACCGCTAAAACCTGGACTTTGGAATATTTTTATTTTTATTAGTAGATGTTTGCACCGCACAGTGATCTCATCCTCAAGGAGAGCTGGCGCGTGTACATGACACATCTGCAGTCTCTTTTCCAGCCCCCATCTCTCCGCCCCCTTCCCGTCTGCAAAAGCTCTATCTCCTTCACTCCTAGTACCTATCTTCTATTTTGCTCTTTATATTTTGAATTTCTCATAAGAGAACCATGGGATATTTAAGCTGTGGGTCTGATTTACGTCACTTACCATTATGGTCTCAAGGTGCATCCATTTTCCTACAGATGACTCAAGGTTATCCTTCTTTATGGCAGAGTAGTGCTCCATGGTGTGTAACCACCACGTTTTCTTTATCCCTTCACCTGTTGATGGACACACAGGCTGCTTCCCAGATTTAGCTGTGATGAGTTGTGCTGCTCTAAACGTGGTGTACTTCTGAAGACTGGGCTTGGGAGGAGCTCGGCTGCACAGGATGAAAGCGAGACCCATGGTGTCTGTGGATATGATTTATCATGTAAAGAACTGGAAGTGGAATGCTATTGGGTTTTAAGGAATGAAAAGGTATCCAAAGTATGATCCAGGAACACAGAGATAGCCAGGAAGCTTGGGCAGGGAATTTCTATGAAAAGTAGTGATTAAAATTCCAAGCTCGGTGAATGAATGAAACATTCAATATTAATAAACTGGATACTTTAACATTTATTTATTCATTTTTATTTTCTGATACTGGGCATTGAGCCCAGGGCCTTTGCACTGAACTACATCCCCAGCCCTTTTTAAATTTTTGTATGGATTTGAGACAGGATCCCAATTAATTTCCCAGGCTGGGCTCAAAATTGTAACCCTCCTGCCTCAGCCTCACAGAGTGCTGGAATTACAGACATAGGCCACCAAGCCTGGCTTGGGAAATATAACTGAAGGAATTACCCAAAATAGAGCCAGACAGGCACAGAGGCAGGAAATAGGCACGACAGGCCAGGAGGCGTAGAGCAGGCCGTGAGAGTCCAACGCAGCTAACTGAGGTGGGGGAGAAGTGATGTTCGAAGCAGATGACAGAGGCATTTCATTGAGAGATGACACGAGTGTGTAATGTACGTATGAAAAGAGGTTGGGCCTCATTAGTGAGCTGTGAAATGCAAATTATAACCAACACGAAGTACTATTTCACACCCACTAAACTGGAAAAAGTTCAGTGTCTGATAACACTGTGTAAGCAAAACTGGGGAGCAGTGGAGCTTTTGTAGACAGCTGACAGCAGGGCCTCAAAGTCCTGTGTGAACGGAAGGACGCGCGTGTGCAGCGAGTCAGCGAAGCGGAGCTCACCTGTCTGCTCTTATGATTGGGGGACCAGATCCAGGAAAATACTCATAATCCCTCACTGAAAGAGCTCAGGCTCTAGGGGCCCAGATAATAAAAGACCTCACAACTGAACATAAACCCAAGGCTGTGGGGGAAGGC
This sequence comes from Heterocephalus glaber, assembly GCF_000247695.1. Next base: position 1,866,372 of record NW_004624743.1, on the reverse strand, counting down.
CGTCCAGTGGGGCCCTCGTGCTGGGACAGGCTTTGGCCACCCAGGCAGGCCTCCCTGAGGAATTGGCCAGTGAGCTGGCCCAGCGCTGAGCCGAGGTGCACGGGACAGTGGTGCTGGGGGCTCACCAGGACAGCCACGAACAGCATCCGGATGGAGCAGGAGCGTTTCCTGGAGCAACCCAGAAAAGCCCATGCAGCTGGAGAGATGGGAGCGAGCTGCAGGCTGGACAGGAGCACAAGACTCGCAGACAGCCGGAAGGGTTGGGCTCCACACCCACACCGGAACTGTCCTACGCAACGTTCTCTTCACTGTTGCTGCAGGGTTTTGGTTTTGACCTTTGGTGTGTGATTTGGGGATGTGGTGGAGAAAAGTAGAAAGGGTTTGGGGTCAGCTCCCCAAGGATTAGGGAAAAAACAGAGGAAAATGTTGGCTTTTATCAAAATGAGGAAATTATCAACATGGCAATAAGTGAGTGTTTTCAGGAAGAGACTCAAGTAATCAATGGGACCAAAGGGAAAAAGAACTAAAAGACTACCAATTAATCATGAATGGAAGCTCTCCGAGAAGGGGGTGCAGTTCTCTGTGACCACACTTCCGGGCCGCCCAGCTGGGACCCATCCAGGGCTGGCCGTGCCGGTTCCCAGCACACGGAGGACGCGCTCGAGACGCCCTCTCAGCTCTGCCCCTGCTTCAGGCCCGGAAGGGTCCCCGATTTGATTTCTGCATCCTCCCCACCTCCCCGCAGCGACTCACTGGGTGACGCAGGATGCACAGCTGAGTCCCTGTGACCGCCCTGAGCCGGATCCAGGACTTCTCCGAGGCTCAGATAGAGACCAGTCTGTCTGTCAGTGCACGAAGCAGATGGGATTCAGAAGCTACGGGTGTGGGGAAGAAGAGCGGACCCTGACTTCCCTGCCCGCCCTGTGCTGCTCACCACAGGACAGCTCCGTGGTGCTGCTATCCCCAGGGTCCCTTCCCCAGCTCCTTTCTCTGTAATGGCCACAGGGGGTGTAACTGGTAAACAACAACGGCCCCCATGTAGAGCATGCGGCTCGAGAAGTTCTGCGTCAGTGTACACACGTGAGCCCAGACCCCAGCGTTCCCCCCCGGAACACCACCACCCCTGTGGAAATCAGCATGGGGATTCCCAAAAGACTGAAACGAGAAATTCCGTTCCATCCAGCAAAGTTAAAGACATCACATTACAGTGATCTATACACACCCATGTTTACAGCAGCACAATTTACAATAGCAAAATCTTGGAAGCAGCCTATATGTCCATCAACAGATGAATGGATAAAGAAAATGTGGTGTTTACACACAATGCAGCACTACTCTGCCATAAAGAAGGACAAACTTGACTCATTTGTAGGAAAATCGATGCACCTTGAGATCATAAGTGAAATAAATCAGACACAAGCTTAGATATCACATGGCTTCTCTTATATGAGAAACCCAAAATACAAACAAAATGAAAGAGCTAAAAACCACACAGATAACAGGAAACAGAGAGACAGATGTTTTGCAGATGGGAAGGGGACCAGGAGATAGGAGGGACTTAAGAATGAACACGAGTCACGCACGTGTACCAGCTCCCTGCCGAGGAACGCCAAGGCTGTGTACTCAGACACGGACTAGGAAAAATTAAAACCTCTCGGGTTTAAGCGGCGCTCCCTTCAGCCAAAGGCCAGTGGGCTTCTTGCTGGGTGCTGGGGTCTGCAGAAAGTCTGTCTGCTCTGCTGTCCTGTGCCCTCGCCCCTCGCCCCCGTGACTGTCCACCCTTCCCGGCACCGGGGAGCCCGCTCGCTCCCCAGACTGCACTTGCTGAGCACTCCCTGGCCTTCCCAAAGGCCCGGCGTGGGCTCCCTGCAGGGCCTGAGGAGCCCAGCAGGTCTCAGTCCACTCCCGTGCCCGATGTCGCCCTGCAGATCCCGTGTGCGACGAGGAGGCGGCGACAGGGACCAGCGGCACTGCCGTGCAGAGCATCGAGCTGGTGCTGCCGCCGCACGCGAACCACCACGGAAACACCTTCGGGGGCCAGGTCATGGCGTGGATGGAGAGCTCAGCCACCATCGCTGCAGGGTCCTCAGCTTTGGCAGGGCCTTGGGGGGAGGGGAGGGGACTAGAAGGCGTGGGAGATCCAGGTACCGGCCTTCCGGGATCAGGGCAGGGCAAAAACAGGCAAGGGTCGCCATTTATCAAAATGAGGGGACTTATTGGGCCCAGGATTTAGCTCAGTGGTTCTGCCGCCTGCTTTGCAAGTGCAAGGTCCGGAGTTCGATCCCCGGTACCAAAAAAAACAAACAAGGAAATTATTAACCATTTGCCCGCTTACCTTAGGGTTCTTCTTCCTTTAGTACAAAGATGACTGGTCCCGGGCTCACCAGTACAATGGAAATGACCGCTTGAATACTTTAATTATGAATGTTGATCTCATGACACTGAAACCGTGACAACATATGTGGCCAGGCAGGTGGGGAACAGAAATGGAAGGCACTTGTGCACTCAAACAGGAGTCCAGTTACAGACCTTCTTTATACAGGCAGTGTCCAATTAGGACTGACCTTTGTGGCGCTGGTTAAATCATTATGGCCAAAGACCTGGCTGAAAAATAAGAAGAGAGAGAGATAGGACTTAGAGAAATACGAAAACCCACTCAGCTCTAAGAAGGGCATTTTATCCATGACAGCGCCAGGTAGGAAACTGAGCAGCCTTATGAAAAAGCAGTGCTATGGAAATGCATATGAACAGGGCTTCCTTCTGATAATTTTTGTAATTACTGAAAATTAAATTTTTACCTCCCCCAAATTAAAAAAATATATATTACTGGTACATCCGTAGTTATGGCTATCATTAGAAGCCCGCAGTTGTCCTGTCCATAAACTGCACACGGATAAGAGAGCCTGCTTTGGAAACAAGGTTGCTGTCCTAATGAGGATAACTTTGACCTTGGACTCGCTCTGCTGCAGACGCTGAGCTATAGCTAAGCGTGCTGGGCTCCGCTCCCCCCTGCCCCCAGCGAGGGCACAGCTCTCTGGAGTAACTGGAATTTAACATGCAGGAAAATACGGCATTTCTGCACTTAAATATTCGTTATCGTGGTTTCCAACCCCACGCGCACAAGCTGTCAGTTGTGTGTCTTGTGGTCGTCTAGGCTTGGCTCAGGCATCCGGGTGCTTTTTATGTGGGAGAAAAGTTCGGCCTTTTGACCTGGGTTGACTGCAGGATGCTGCGCTGGGAGGATCAAGCGGCCCCTGCTGGCCGCTGCCTCTCTTCGTGCCCTCGCCAGCCTGCGAGTCACGGCCTCCTGGCACCAAGAGCAGCGGAAGGCTCCCGCGTCTTGGCCAAATCCCCGCCAGAGAAGTGCTGCTTCCCACACAACTGCAGCCCATGTACACAACTAGGCTCAGAAAGCACCGCCAGGGGACTTATTTCACTTTAGTTAAGAGTCTGAGCTGGGTGTGGTGGTGCACACCGTAATCCCAGCACTCAGGAGGCTGAGGCAGGAGGATCGACACCAGCCTGAGCTACCGTGAGTTCTAGGGCCCCTGAATTACAAAGCAAGGCCCTGTGTCACAAACAGAAAAAAGCAGTCAGGTTGCAGCGGGGCTGCCGCACCTGCTCAGTGAACTAACGGCGGTTTCCCTCCCCTTCCTGCGCCCAGCCGCCTGTGCCGAGGGCACCCCTTCCTGAAGTCCGTGGACATGTTCAAGTTCCGGGGTGCCTCCACCGTCGGGGACCGGCTGGTCTTCAGCGCCGTTGTCAACAACACGTTCCAGAGCTGGTAAGGCGCCCTTAGCCTTAGGCTGCTGCGCGGTGACCCGGCCTGGCGCAGGTGCGGCTATTTCTAGCTCGATTTAGAGGTGAAGGCAGGGACTGTTTCCTTTTTAATCTGTTTGTGTCGGCGCATCTCGCAGTGCATAGCGATTTCCTCCATCTCGGCCATGGAGAGCTGGTGTGCGCCTCACACACCTTCAATCGTTCGCATCCCTTCCCCACCCCTGCAACCTCCCTCCCCTTCTCTCCTGCAAAGGCCCTGCCTCTCTGTCTCCTGAGATTTATCTTTCATCTTGCTCTTTATTTATACTTTGAATTTCTCATGGAAGAGGAACCCTGTGACAGCTCAGCTCCTGAGTCTGATTTGTTTTACGTGACGATGCTCTCAAGGTGCCTCCATTTCCCTACAGATGACTGATGTGCATCCTTCTTCACAGCAGGAAACATGCTCTCTCTGGTTTTTTAAGCCTCTCTCTCTTGGGAATCCGTGGCCACACATTTGAACCCTGCTCTTCCTGGGCCCTCCTCATGCTGAGGGAACTGCAGTTGGTTGGGCTTTGGTCCCGTAAGGTGGCGGCAGCGCCTGCTGCCCCAGGACGGTTCTGCTCTGTGCCTGTCATCCTGGCCTAATTATTAATTCTCCCTCTCATTCTGCAAACAGTCCCAGTGGGCACATGTCCACCCGACTCATAGTGGACCTGTTTATTTACAGCACGGGCCCAAACTGCCTCCTGCTTGCTTTATTATTGTCAATACATAATGAAAGATTGCAGTTAGTATTCTTTCTTTTCAAATGTAAAAGCAAAATGAGTATCTTTGCTCCCTATTTTAACTTCAGCATTTGATTCTTTTAAGTTACAGAACTGTTACTCTCAGAGAAGAGAACTTGACTTTGTCACAATTTAACTTCCCCTACTCCATTACCAAAACGCAGGCTGTGATCCGACTTCACCCTGAATGTTCAGATAAACACATCTCGCCTGAATCCCCTCACAGCCCTCTGTTTACTTTGCGCACACTCATCCCATCCTCACCACTTTCTGCAGCAGCTCTGGAGTCCTCTTTCCTGAGTGTCTTTATGAGGTATGGTCAAAAATACAGTGACTAGGGTCCAGGATTTAGCTCAGCGGCACTGCACTTGCCTCACAAGTGCAAGGTCCCGAGTTCAGTCACTGGTACCAGAAAAAACAAAAACAAAATTCAGTGACTGCTGCTACCCTGCAGCACCTAGCAGGAAGGCAGCTCCTAAAAACAGGACGCTGTGTCCTCATCCACCTTATTCTCCAGATCTAGCACCTTGGGACTTCTGGCTCCTCCCCGAAGTCAAAATGACCAGGAAAGGTCAACGTTTTTTGTTTTTTGGTACCAGGGGTCAAACTCAGGACCTTGTGGTTGTAAGGCAGGCACTGGCACTACTGAGCTAAATCCCCGGCCCAAAGATCAATGTTTTGAATCAATTCAGGACACTAAAGACTGAAGTCTTTTCCTGTAATTTTTTTTTTTTTTGGTACTGGTGGATGGAACTCTTTCGGGGCAGGCGGCAGCACCACTGAGCTAAATCCTCGGCTCCTCCTGTAATCATTTCTTATTTCAATATCCATGCCATGCTTTGATCATGTGCGCATGTTCGTGAAAGTGTGTAGACACGAGGCCCCCTGTGGCCCTGGAAACGCTGTCGGGGCTTCCTGCAGCCGCATAGCACCCAAAGACAGGCTCCACTTGCTGTGCAGATTTGCTGCTGCCGGAGACCAGCCAGCCTCTGGAGAGCTGCTGCATGGAGGGCGGTGGGCAGGGAGGCCACCACCCACTGCTCTGTGCCACCGCCCGTGTCCCTTGCAGTGTGGAGGTCGGGGTGCGCGTGGAGGCCTTCAACTGTCAGGAGTGGGCCGCGGGCCGAGGCCGGCACATCAACAGCGCCTTCCTCATCTACACTGCTGTGGACCATGGGGAGGAGCCTGTCACCTTCCCCAAGATCAAACCCATTTCCAAGGTCGGTTGGCGCCATGGGTGCAGCAGGAACCACATCGGGCAGAGCCGTGCCTCGTCGCTCCTGCTCGGCCTCCGCCACACCTTTGCTGCTGCCCCTTTTCTGCCTAACAGAGTGGCACAGGCCTGTCCTGTCCTTTCTCCTCCTCCCCGCTCTCCTTTCTTCTGGTCTCCTCTCCTGCCCTCCCCTGTCCTCTCCTGCCCTGCCTTTTCCTTTTCTTCCCTCCCTCCCCTTTCTTTCCATGTCACCCTGGTGACCTGTTGGAGTGACAAGAGGCCCTGGCACCCTCACCTGTAGGCAGCCACGTGCTGCTGTGGGTGGGGTGTGGCCTCTGTGTCCCCTTCCTGAGTCCCATCTCTGCGGCCTTGTCCGCAGTCAGTGCCATGCCACAGTCATCCCCAGCGTCCCTCCCTGGCCCAGGGCTGCCCTTTCTCCGGGCCTGAGAGGCTGCTCTCTCATCCCAGTGGGAGACCTGCAGGCCCCTTTTTCCGCCTTCGCCTCTGTGGCTTCGGCAGGGCAGCCAGACCTGGGTCCCCATCACAGGGCAGCCGGGCCCCCAGTCCGCATTCCCACCGACTCCAGAAGGAGTTTAAGGACTGGAACTGAGATGCTAGAATCTGGCCCATTTTACTCTTCTTCCTAAAGGATGACTTCAGACGCTACCGGGGAGCAATCGCTCGCAAGAGAATTCGCCTGGGCAGGTGAGGGCCCCAGTGTGAGGACTCCCAGGACTGGTTCTGTAACAAATGCTCCCCATCAGGGAAAACCAGGTCTGAGGCCTGGAGGCCGAGAGGCTGCTGCCGGCTCTGCCACCAGCAAAGCAGCTTTAACACTGCCAGCCGTGGCTCTCAAAGGTGTCATGGTGACCATCGTGTGCCACATAAAGGGAAGAAAACCGATGCTAACGTGTTAAATCTTTTCCAGGAAATATGTTATTTCCCACAAAGAAGAGGTTCCCATCTCTACACACTGGGACACGAGCAAGCAGGTGAGAGTTTTACCATCCAGAGCTCGGCAGAGACGAGTCCTGACGAAAACAGGGCTCTGCTTGCCTGACCGACTCGGGCACCACACAGCTAGAAGGTGGCTGCAGCAGCCTCGGTTCAGTCTGAAACAGGACCTGGGCTCCGAGACCGGTTACAGCGGGCGTCCCGTCTCCTCTGCCGTCTGGGGCCCCTGCCACCAGCTGTGTGCCAACAGTTCTGTTCCGTGTGGCCTGGTGTCTCTCCCAGATTTGCGCGGAACATCATGCCCATGAGCTTGCGCTTTTATAAAACCGCAAAGTGGTGGTCATTTGAATAGTTATAAACAACATGTAAAGGGAAATCCGAGTTTACTTATTACTCATCAGTTATGAATCATAATCTCTGGGCATGGTGGTGCACGCCTGTGATCTCAGGACTGGGGAAGCTGAGGCAGGAGGCTCACCACGAGTTCAAAGCCAGCCTGAAGTACACAGCTAGACCCTGTCTCAAAAAGCCCCTAAAATTATTTTTAAAAATAAGTTTTAATGACTTAGGAAGGACAGTCTGTCTTTGCTCAGGACATCAGCTAAAATGACACCAATGTGCTAGGCCTACAGTTACGATGTCAGACTTTACCTGCAGAAGGGGAGATAGAAATGACGGCTGGGCTGCTGCAGCTCAGTTCTGAGCCCCGGAGATTCACTGTGTCAACAGCGCCTGTTCTCCAAGGGGAAAAGATCGGCCCCACATCTGGCCCTGGGCGCCCCGCTTTTCCCATCTTGTGTTCCAGGCATCCCTGAGCCAGGGCAACGTGGAGGCGCTCAGAGAGCTGGCGGCCAGACGCGGCTGGGAAGTGACCAGCGCTTTGGAAAAGGTAGGGTTGAGGGGCCTGGCTCCCCACTGGCGCCCTGTACCGGGTACCGACCGCGTCTCCGTGGAAACCATCCAGCGGCCTCGCCCTCCGCCCTCTAGGCGTAGTGTGGAGGGAGCCCCGCACCTGTGCCCACCGCCTGCCTCCAGGGGGCGCTGCTGCTCACGTCCCCCCGAGACTTCCCTCTCCTTAAGGCCACTCCTGACTTACTGATCTCCGCTCTGGGCTCCTTCTGTCACCTCTTCTTGGAACTTAATCTGACAGCACAGTCCACACCCTCCCCGGACGTCTGTTCCACAGTGAGTGGACTGACCTTACGCTTACGCAGCAGTTTGGGTTTCCTGTCTCCTTCCCTGCCTGGATGATAAACTTCCTACCCAAGACGCTCTGTCTCGCTCTCCGTCCCTCTGCCTGCAGCTCTCGGGGTTCTGCACGCGATCAGAGGTAAGAGCGAGCCAGCTCTGGGCCGTGAGGTACCAGCAGGCCCTGGGAAGCCCATGTTCGCGGGAACTGTGAGGTCTCTGAGGCCCACCTGGTCCCCACCGAGCCCCTGACCTCGGCTCGCGCGCAGGCTCTGGCTGTGTGCTCGAATCGTACAAGCGACGGCCGCGCGACAGCCCTGTGCTACACCGAGCGGCGTCTATGGGCGCGCTGTGTCCCGTTCGGAGGCTAGATCGCCTCACGCTGAAACCCAAGACCAGTCCGCCCTCTTGGCTGGGTGCACCCTGACTTTGACCCTTCTGCGTGCTTCGCTCTGCCCGGGGTCCGCTTCGCCTGCTGCCTCCTCTGCCCTGCTGAGCCCCTTCCGGTCCCCTCACTGCCCGGGGCAGTTCCCGCCGGGCTTCCACCTCTGCCTGGTTCCGTGATGCACACACGTCGGATTCTCTTTACCTCCCACGAAAGATGCCTCAAACTGTTTCCTTTCACGGTGCGGTGCGACTCTGGGCCCTGCATCATCAGGGCCCCTGAGCGGCCGGCAGCCCCATCTGGGAGGAGGCGGAAGCGCGCTTTCAGGGGAGGCCGGGCTGCCTTAAAACCTCAGCACCTGGGGGAGTTGTGGCGGGAAACAAACACAGCCACCAGGTTTTCCCGGTGTTGTAGAAAAGCTATCGATGGCGTCTTTATTTTTATATAATGGTTTAGTAGAGGATTATTAAAGAAACATTCTCGTGCTATCTGTATGGAGTCTGAATCCCTCCCTTAAAAAATTATATTTATGACAAAAATCTGATTTCAAAAGTCTGATTAAAAGTTTTTCTAAGGTGTCCTCTTTTCTCCCGTGTTTTGCAACTTTTATGGGTTTTTTGTATTTAGGGGTTGGTTTGTTTGTCTTTGAGACAAGGTCTTGCTTTGTAGTTCAGGCTGGCCTTGAGCTCACAGGGCCCTGCTTCAGCCCCCCAGTGCTGGAATTACAAGCATGCACCACCACACCCAGCTGTGTGTTTAACTGTGAAAACAGCTCCTGTGTTTTCTTCTGTCACCTTTTAGTTGAGTAATTTAGTTGAGACACAAGTGTCTGTTGGGAAACACGCTTATTTTGTTACTGCATGGGTGTGAGGAGGCTTCCCAGAGTGCAGACAGGGAGCCCTGCTCGGCCCCTCCACAGAATAAACTGTAGGTTCCCTGACTCCATCACGAGAAAAGAATTTTCAAGAGTTGTCAAAAAGAGAATTTAAAAGTCTGTACTCAGAGAGACTCGAATGTGGGCCTCAGAGAGAGGCCCTGTGCCCTGGAGCTGGTGTGTTTAGGGGGCAAGGTGTCCCCAAGATGGGTGACAGGCGTGTGTGTCCCGTTGTCTGTCCAGCCACCGCCTGGCGTGCCACCCGCTCCACAGTGAGCTTTCTTGATACAGGGAGAGCAGTTTACAGATGAGCAGCGCTGGCCCAGGCTTCTTGGGTCTTCAAGACCCTCAGGAATTTTTTTGAGTGAGTTTCCTGGAAGGGAAAGAGATCCAAATAACTTTTGTGTCCAGAAGCTACATTTATTCTTAAAAGTACAATTTTAAAATTATATATTTCTTGTCTCCTTTCTACATAGCTTTTCTTCCATGCTACCTCAATTTCAGGTTTTCAGGTAGACACAGTAGTACCTTGGTTCACAAACAAAAGTGTTCGGTAAATTTTGCTTCTGTTCACAAACTCGGCATCGGGCAATGAACTCACCCTTGACCACCTTTCCCAGATGGTGGAAGGAATCAAGTTCGTGAACCGAGGTACCACTGTCTTTATTTTCAATCGAAGCCTGATATTTGTAATGAAATTGGACAGTCCTTAAGATTTTAACTCATTTTATTTCCTATCTAAAATGGAATAATGCTAATAATACAAGAAGCAAGAGTTATAGTGTGGAAACCTCACACGTCTATGACACTGTGGAAGTTAACATTTATAACATAGCTTATTAACAAGTGGGAGACTAGTGTTTAAACGAGAAGGTCAGCTCATGAGCAGTTCGGAGTTCTGGAAGACAGCCACTCGGGACTCCAGGAGCCTGAATTCTTAGCTCCTGGATGTTTGGAGAAGGGTTTTGGAGGCCCAAGGTGCTTTCCAGGCAGTGCGGCAGCTCGGCTGAGTCTTCCTGGTGGAAATGAGGAGTGAGGGACTGGCTTTTTCTTTCCAAGTGGCTTTTTCTTTAAGGAGCAGCTGAGAATTCCGGGGGCAATTAGAGAATCACGTGGACAACACAGACCTCCAGAAGACCTCTGCCTGGGACAGGACACCAGTGCAGGAGCCAGCTCACAGGAGCTGGGGAGGGCCTGGGTGCAGAGCACCACCTGCCCCCTCCACCCTTTACCTGGTCATGATTCTCAGGTCCCTCCAAGGGAAATCAGGATTTCCCTGGGGTTCTGTAAAAACCAGTTTTAGCCCCCTTCCCACTGTGACACGCCTGCCCATACATTTCCAGAAATATTCTAAAACTTTGAGTTTAACCAAAAATCCCCAAGTCCAAATCCAAATAGAATCTCATTAGAATGAAGACAATACCACTAAAATATACTGCAAGCTAGTTCGGGCTTGCTTGTCTTCTCACAGCCTGTTGCCATGCAAGTGATTATAAGACAGCAAACTTCAACACTCACTTCAGAGCGCCCTGAAGGAGAAGGAGACAGAACGACCAGGAAGGAAGTGTGCTCTTACTTAAAGGAACATCTGTGCCTGTTGTCAACAACGCAGTAGAATGCCAGCTTGAGTGCAGGGAAGCCTCAGGGTTCGGTGCATGTCACACGCTCCCCAGGACGGGCCTCCACTTACCGAGGGAATCAGACGTGTGAGCCCAGGCACGGGTTTCCAGAAGGGTGAGCTTTGGTAGAAAACTCAAAGGAGGCTTTGTGCGGCTCACGGGCCACAGGGAAAGGTTGAGCCGGTTCTGAAGGTGGCTGTGGCAGCTCCTGTCCCCTTAGGCCCCTTATGACACACCTGATATCCCAGGAACGTGTCCTAACCCCAGCGCTGCCCCTGTGTCCTTCGGGGAAATGATGTGCTGGCCCGCCTAGCAGCCCAGTAATAGTTTTCTCTTGACCCTGGGCAGGGAAACATCATGAGGAGATTAAGGGAGAAGGCCTGATGTGCTTTATTTTTCATGAGACATCTGTTTGCACCATAATTATCTACCCTAAGTGACATATTGTGTACAAGACATAGGACTCTCATTCTGGCCCAGATTTCTGGACATCCCTGTATTCGAAGTGAAATTGCCACCGTTTGCATTGTTTTTATCCAGGTGACAAGATGCCTTAGCTCATATCCTCAGTCTAGCCAGGCATGATGGCCCACACCTGTAATCTTAGGAGGTGAGGCAGGAGGATCATCATGAGTTCGAGGCCAGCCTGGGATACCTAGTGAAACCTGTCTCAAAAAACAAACCAGGAGAAAAAGCAGTCTATGAATACAGGTATCTGTGTGTGGCTTTTAAAGTAAAATCATCATTTTTTTCTCTTGTAACTTCATTTTTCTTGTTAATATCTTTTAGATAAAAATATACACCCTGGAAGAGCAAGATGTCATATCAGTTTGGGTTGAAAAGCGTGTGAAAGGCCCAGCACACCTGGCTTATCATCTCTTGTCTGACTTCACGAAGCGACCGTTGTGGGACCCGCACTACACGTAAGAGCAAGTCGCTCCTCCTCCCTCTGACCGGCCTGTGACGTCACAGAGAGCCACTGTCCCACTGCCAAGCCGTCTTACTTGCTGGAGTGCTTTCCCAAGCTTGCCCCACATGACACACTGCACCGGGGCTGCTGACACCAGATGGGCATTATTCCGCTCACGTGAGCTCTGCGTTCCCTCGACATCTTTCCCCTGGTCTGCCGCAGTCCCACCCCTAAGCTCAAGGCGGACATTATTCCGGTGTCTGACATCTGCCTAGGAGTTCACACTGGCTGTCCAGAAGCAGGACCCGACTGGACTCCAGCTCTGCCAGGTGCTGAGGTCCACATCTTGGGCCTCCATACACAGCCCCCCTGCTCAGGAGGAAGGGATCCTGCAGGTCGCCCCACTCCCGACCCTTAATGGGAAGTTCCTCCTTCATCCTCGAAGCCTCACTCCCGGCAGGCAGCTGCTGGAGTGAGTCATGTCCTGAGGGAGCAGCACTCCTTCCTCACAGCAGCCTGTGCTCTTACCCTGCCACTTCCTGTATCCTCACCCCAAGCCAGTCTTCTCCAGCTTCCTTCCTCTCCTGGGACACCCTTCACCCTCTGCACCCACAGAAGGTTCTGCTTCTGCGAATCCAGCCAACCTTAGATCAAACATATTGGGGGAAATCATGTTTATACGGAACAAATACAGGCATTTGTTTATTGACTTTATTCCCTGAACAATCGAGTAGAACAACTACGTAGACAGCATTCACTTTGCATAAGTAATGCAGACATGATTTACAGCATACAGGAGGATATGCAGGGACTATATGGAAATACAAAGGCATTTTCTAGGAGGGATTTGAGCGTCCCCTAACTTTGGTGTCCATGGGGTTCCTGATCCTGATCCCACAGTGCTGAGGGGTGACCGTCCATGACCTGGACAGTGACACTGGCCCTGCGGCTGCCCCTCTTCTGAGAACCCTGCTGGGCCTCCTAGACACCTTGAGGAAAAAGAAGGGCCGCTGAGATGGGCTCCCTCTTTTATGTTATTATTTCCAAATTCAGGCAAGATAGAGGCTCATCTTTAAAATTCCTAAAACTCGCTGTGATTAATGCCATGTAGCAGACTGTCTGATACCCCTACGGTGGAGCATCTCTGAAGTGAGGCATTGTTTTTGTATGGATGCCTGAATACCACATCGTGGCCAAGGCCGCCGTGATAAAATATCCTGAGAGAGAGGAAGCCTTTACACATTTTCACATTCGTATTTGTATGTTTTCTGTAAGTACAAAGCCCTTAGGAAGAACAATGCCTAAAATTAGATGTTAATTATTTTCAGACGTTTCTTCTGAGATCTTTATGTCCCTTGACTTCCCGTCCAAACTGCACTGGAATGGATGGAGGAGGGGATTCAAACTTTCTGGTATGCGTCTGTGCTGGGCGCTGGGTCAGGTGTTCCCTTAGCCTACACAGCCAGCCTCCCACAGGTGCTCTTGTGTGCACATCGCAGAAGAAGTAACAAAGCGCCTTGCCAGAGGGGCCGCAGTCTGAGGTCGAAGCGAGCTGACTCCAGAGGCAGCTCCTTCCAGCAGCAACCCTTCACCTTGCAGTCCTTCGGGGGCTGTCTGTGTACTTCAGCAGGCCTCAGAGTGTCTTGCTGGATTCTAGAGAGAAACAGTCTTGCGGAAAACGGCTCAGTGCCCTTCTCCAAAGTCCTGAGGGCCGGCACCTGCTCCAGCACGCACGGCCCTGTTCCTTCTGAGAGCTCACTCTGTCAGGGAGAAGAGTGAGCCCTGACCACACTGCCTCCCACAGGTCCTGCAACCTCATAAGCCAGGTGAGTGAGGACGACCAGATCTATCACATCACCTGTCCTAAGGTGAATGGCGACAAACCCAAGGACTTAGTGGTACTCGTGTCACGAAGAAAGCCTCCCAAAGACGGGTGAGTGTATGCAGCTCCGGTGCCGTGCGTGGCAGGCCTGTGGAGTACAGCGTAGAAATGGAAAGCAGGGAGGGCAGCGTAGGCTTTTCTGGCTTTGAATGACACTCATTTGAATTTCTCTAGATGGATCTTTAGCTATCACTGAAAACAATCCTGTTCCAAGTGCTCCAGTGAGCCAGGCACCATGTGAGGATTCCAAAGCAGTTCCTTGTCCTCTTGTTTTGTATGGATGGAAACCCACATTTAACAAACCTTCGAAACAGCCCATTAACAACAAAAAAGCAATAAAAGACAAATGAATCCCAGAAGTGGGTTTACAATTCACAGAGTCTCAACCGGGCTGCACATCTGGTGGGACTCGCACCACTCAGAGCATGGTGTCTAAGGGACAGTGTCCCACGCAGTCCCGTGGATCGCACCACATGGATGTCAGAGTAGTGTCGTCCATCAGGTCAGAAGGCGTGAGACACCCTAAGCCCAACCCTGAGGTGCATCTCACAACTTCCGGCAAACCCATACTGCAGAGCAGTGTGCTGTCACTAAGAGGAGGAAGTCGCTATAGAAGCACTGATATAAAGACACCTCTAAAGGCTTCCTGTTAGCTGAAAAATTAAATGATAGGTCATATTTGTAAGATGAACGCAGGTGGGGAAATGGAATTGGAACTCAGTAGACTACAGGAAGACTTATTTTCTAGCCTGTAGCATTCTCTATTGTTTGGTGGTTCTTCAAAACAATGGGTGTTGTTTTTGTAATTTAAAAAAGAGAGGAGGCTGGAATCACAGCTCAGTTTGGAGACTGACTCAGCTTTGTGATGCTGTGCGTGTACATGTGATTCTTAGCAGCTGCTCCTGCAGCCCTGGCTCCTCTTCCCAGCCTCTGAATGTGGCCCCAGAGATTTCCTGACACAGACTGCTCGTCCAGAAGAGCTGGGTCTTCAGCGCCCCTCTTCTACCTGGATAAATAAATGAATTGCACTGTGGGTGGGGCTGTGGCTCTGTGGCAAAGCGCTTGTCTGGCCTGCAGGAGGCCTGGTTGGTTCCTCAGCACGACAAAGAAAGAAAAGCCTACGCTGCATTAACGGTGGGAAGGTGTTTCCTGACACATTCTCCACTTCCCACGAGAGGGTGGGACACGTGTTCTCATCTTTCAGGGACACCTACCTGGTGGCGGCGAAGTCAGTGGTCCTGCCGGCCATCCCACCGTCTCCGCGGTACAGCAGAGGCGAAGTGGTGTGTGCAGGTTTTCTCATCCAGCCCGCCGACAGCAGCTCCTGCACCGTGAGTTTGACGAAACGTCTGTTTAGTTTTCTCTGGCAGATGAGGGAGAAGCTCCTCGGTCCCCCAGATTTCGAATTAGTTGCAGTCCAGCATTTTGCATCCACACAAAGGGTTCCTACGGTCAGCTTTTCAGGGTCCAGTCCAGAAAGTCCCCAGCAGTTCCTGGCTGCAGCCTCCCCTGCACCAGCAAAATTCAGATTATTGCTCAGAAAGCTGTAGGCCAATCAGAAGCGAAAATGCTGTGATTTCTTTTGGAAACAGGTGTCTTACTTGAACCAGATGTCGGCTAGCATCCTCCCTTACTTTGCCGGAAATCTTGGTGGCTGGTCAAAATCCATCGAAGAAGCAGCAGCTTCTTGCATACAGTTCATAGAGAATGCTACTGATGATGCTGTCTTTTAAACGGTCAACTTTCAATTACCTGTCATTTAATTTCCCACTTTAATGCCAAGTACCCTTGCCAGGTGATGGACTCACAGAATGACTGACTTTCAGACCAAGAAAAATACAGTTAAGAGGTTGAAACCAAGCTGCATCTCAAGTCAAATCCCCATGATTTGACTTAGCATTGAAAGAGCTTTAAATTGTGTTAGAGGATCCGGGCTCTGCCTCTTCCAGGGCACAGAAGCTGGAAAACTGCCTGGATGCAAAACTGCCCATCTGTAAAGTGGTGCAAATTTAGTTTAAATTATCATAAGCTACACGGGGGCAATGTGTGCTCTGTTTGAAATTTTCCAAAGTGTACAATGATGATTTGCTGTAATTGATTAATGTATGGCATGGTTCCACGTGCAGCAGGTATCTGTCAGGGTGTCTGACAAGATGTATTACATGCTTTAGGGCTTCACATTAGGAAGGCATTAAAACATAATAGAATGTGATCAATTTTAGTAATGGACACTGCGTTTCTAGTGTCAACTTTACATATGTTCTAGGTGGCTGGCCGAGAAGTGTGGAGTGCTATGTACAGGCACAAAGTACCTGCAGAGCACACTGCCGCAGAGGGAGAGTGGCCCACCTGTGTGCCTCCTCCTAACTGTACAGCAGCACCTTGCCCCACCATGCTGTGATTTGTCTTCCAGAATATGTCGTTAGCCCCCTCGAGGGACAGCTTTCAGAAGGGGAAGGAGCTCTCCCCTGACTTAGAGCACTTAACAGGCTAGATACACCGAGCTCGTAGTTTGCCAAATCTTTCCCCCCTTTATTTGCGGTGTTGGGGATCAAACCCAGGGCCTGTGCCTGCTGGGCAAGCACTCTGCATGGAGCCCACCCTCAGCCTGTTTGCCAAGTCTCGACCTCTGCTCCCGTGTCTGCCTCCCTCCTACCTGCCACCACACAGCCCAGGCCTGCTCACGATTAGTTCTGCTGGTCTGTGGCAACAGGTCTTTGTGTACATGAACTTCGGGCTGTGCTACAATTTCATGAATTAATATCTGTATACAAGTAGATACATAAATTATAATGATTATTCATTACATGCCAGATGTAAAAAAAAAGATTTTTAGAATATTTTTACATTTTAAGAAAGGTGAAGAAAGGATCCTAACATTTCAGGCTTCCCCTGTACTTAAGATAAGTTTACATGCATCTCTCCATCTCGGTCTTCACTTTCCCGTCCTAGTCGGAGACACTGTCCTCCCTCACAGCAGGAACTTCCTGACTCCCGTGCGTGTGTGTGTGTGTGTGTGTGTGTGTGTGTGTGTGTTTCCTGCACTCCCATTTATTCTCCATTTAGCAGCCAGAATACCTAAAATGTTTGTACGAGCGCTCCCCTTCCTTCTGTAAAACTTCCTAAAGAGGAGAAAATTTGCCTCTGTATGGTCGGGTCGGGGTGGGAGCTTATGGAGCTGGGACAGAAGGACGAGTGACTGCTAACAGGTGTGGGTTTCCTTTGGGGTGATGAACATGCTCTGAAATTGACTGTGGTTACAGCTTCCCAGCATTATTATATACTAAAAATCACTGGACTTTACACTCTGGTCAATTGTATGGTAAGTGAATTATATTTCTATAAAGCTGTTATTTAAAAAACAATAACAACAGCTTTCCAGCAGAGCACATTCAGACTTGCGAACTAGGGACCTAGAGTCTGCTCTTCCAAGAACACTAGCAAAAACTGTCAAAATACATTTTTGTATAACTCTGGTAGTTAACAAAAGGCTTGGAATAATATAAGGAGCATTTATTCAAGAATGAGGCTTTAGCTCAGTAGTTTTGCTGAGTTTGATCCCCGGTACCAAAAAATAATAAAAATGAGGCTGAGTCTCGAGAAAAATGAGTTTTGTGGGATTTTAACTTATGCGCTTCCCATTTTGTGTTCCACCAGGCCCTCGGTGGCCTTAAACACCAGCAGCCTTCAACAGTCGCTATGAAAACAGCTAATGAGGAGCCATGGGAGAGGGCAAAATGATTTTGAAGCTCCTCTGGAAAAACCATCCCAAGAAAGTCTCCTCCTGTTTGTCCTTATCTGACCAGACTCAACGCTTGCTTAGTTGAGAAGAATTTGGAAAAAATGATCAGCACCAATTGTTTAACCTCACAGCTGCCAGGCATAGTGATACTAGCCCAGGCAAAGAAGCAGCTAGTCAGAAAACTCAAAAGAAAAATAAGAATAAGAAATCCCATACTGCTGGATCAGGAATAAGGCATATTAAGAGAGTAAAAGTCTCCAAATTTATCTAGAAATCCAACACAATCCCTACCAAAATCTCAACTGCCCCTCCACCCCATTTTTGCAGAAATTGATGAGTTGATCCTGATGGTAAGATTTATGTGGAAATGCATGGGGGTACAGAATAGCCAGATCAATCTTGGAAGAGAATAAATTAGAACTCATATTTCCTGAACTCAACACCTTCTACTAAGCTACAGTTATTAAAATGGTGTAATACTGGCCGAAGAATATGTATATAGAGCGATGGGATAGAATTGAAAGTCCAGAAGTACACCATTATATATATGCCTATTTATTTAAAAAAGGGGATCGAGATAATCCAGTGCAGAAAGAATAGTCTAAAATGTTCCACAACTGTGCGGGGACAACTGGATATCAACAAGCTAACAAATGATGTTCAGTCCCTACTTCAAGTCATATACCAAAAAGGAACTGAAGTTGAAGTGTAGACCTAAGTGTAAGGAATAAAACTAAAAACTCAGAAGAAAACATACACTTGAATCTAAATTGTGTGACCTTGAGTTCATAAAAGAATTCTTAGCCATAACATAAAAGCAAACACCAAAAGTTAAATAGCCAAGTTGAATTTCATCAAAATTTAAGACATTTGCATCTTGAAGGACACACTCAAGAAAATGAAAAGACCGCTCACAGAACAAAGGAAACATCTGCAAATCTTAAATCTGATAAGGGACTTACATACAAAGTATATAAAGAACTCATACAACTCCATAATAAACAATATAACTGTTTTTAAAATGGTGAATATTATGGAGGAACCATGAATGCATTATGTTAAGGGAAGAAAGGCAATCATAGAAGGCACATTGTATGATTTAATTTACATAAAGTGTCCAGAACATGCAAACCCAGAGAGATAGACAAGGAATCCGTGGCTGGAAAAGGTAGAAGCGGGAAACGACCCCATGTGGGTACAAGATTTCTTCTTGGGGTGCTAAGAGGCCCCTCCTTCACCACGCTTCCATCACACTCATGGCCTTGCTGTTCAGCAACCTCACACACCTCTGCGGCTCTCACGAACTCCTTCCTCTCCTAGATGCTCTTCTCCATCAACTGCATGGCTGATTCCTTCTTGTCTTTCACATCTCAGCTTAAAAATCATCCCCTTTGAGGCTTCCCCTCAACTACCCAATCTAAAGGAGCTACCTGGTCACTTGGCTAGTCTGCTAATTCCTTTTTATATCATTTATTCATTTAATCCACTATTCAAAAATGAGGATGCTTCTTACAAGCCAAGTACTTCTGAGATTATGGGGATGACCAAGGGACAAAATTTCTGCCCTCCTGTAATGGTATAAGTTGGTGGAGAGGGGACAAATAAATACATAATGTTAGGCAGAGATGTAAAGTATAGAGAAAAGCTAAAAAGAGTAAGAGAATGAAAAGCTATGAGGATTAGGGAAGGAAATGCTACAAGGGGTAATAAAAAATGTAGTGAATGTTTACATTTTTAAAAATTTTAATCCAATGAAAGACATATTGCCATGAATCCTCCTCAAAATTTTCCCCCTTGCTTTGAACACTTAGCACATTTTTCTTGCCACTTTCTGGAGCAGTTCTGAGTGCTTTCCTGAATGTCAGGTGTGATGAAAAATACAGTGAGTGCCGCTGCCGAGCGTCATCCAACAGAAAAGGCTCCTAAAAAACGTGACACTGCCCTCATCCACCTCATTCACTGGATCTGGCCCCGTGCAACTTCCGGCTCCACCCCAAAGTCACAATGACCAGGAAAGGAAAATGTTTTGAATCCATGCAGGACAGAGGCAGCCCCAACTGTGTCACTAAAGACCCTGAGGAAAAGGACTCCAGAACTGCTTCAGACAGTGGCCAGAATGTCAGGATAAGTGTGTTTGAGGCAAGGGGGGGATTTTGAGGGGATCTGTGGCATCATCTTTTATTGTAATAAATTCTCTTTTTTGGGGTGGGTGGGTACCAGGGATCGAACTCAGGACCTTGCACTGGCGAGGGAGGTGCAGTACCACTGAGCTAAATCCCCGGCCCTTACTGTAATAAATTTTTTAAAAAAGTAAGCACACACCTGTATTTTTCCGTGACACCTACTTTCTCTAAGGCTGCTGGCAGGCGACTGAGCTGGTCGTAAAGCAGACATTTGAAAAGAATAAGGCTGGCTGGTTGTGGGCATGGGGCTGTCCGGGAAAGCAGCATGAGAACCAAGGCTCCACACTTGGAACACAACGGTGTGGGAAAAGTGGAGACGAGCAGGGAGCGCCATCATTTTCCCCGAGGGAAGAGCTGAGGCGGTACGAAGCCATACTGAGCCCGAGGTGGCCGCAGAACACCGGGCAGGGGTGCCTGGCAGGCAAGTGAGAAGAGGGGCAGAGCTGGCAGACAGGTCTGGATGGAGTCAGGAGTCGCCCACAGCCAAGTGAATGACAAACTTTTAAGAAGAGATGAGGTTTACAAGCACCTCAGGGTAGGGTGCCCATCATCAGACTGGGATTCCAAGTATGTTACGAACTCAGCAGCAAGACCCGTGCTGGTGTTTCCCGAGTCTGGACTCCTTTCTTCCTCCCCAGCATCATGCACGTGACTAGGTCCCATCGATGGCCACAATCCCCGTGCCCAAGAAGGCCAGGAACGTAGTTTGCTTTCCTCCTCCAGCACTGCTAAGCTAGGGAAACAGCCAGCAACAACGGCTCAAGAAGCACCACTCAGGGTCTCAGGTCCCAGCCTGCGGTGCACTCCTGTCGCGAGTGTTTTCCCTGAGCACCCACAACCTATTTCTGCTGCCTTCATGAATTTATAGATCATTAAATGGAAGCACAGAGACCTAAGGAGGACAAAGCGAACACCAGCACCCCTGCCCCAAGGCTGCTGAGAAAGCACACAGGCACACCGCTGACAGCCATTAGCCCTGGGGACCTGGTCCTGAAAGGCGGTGACATTAGCTGCTGTGTCCACATCACGAGACTAAGGCAGAGTCACTCGAGACGCTGAGCAGTTATCTGTCATCATGTTTTCCTCTCACATTGCAAAGAAAAGAATGGCTCCTATTAAGATTAGAAATGTTGAGTTGTGCAGACATGAAAACAGAGAAGCGCTCCTTTCCTATTTGGTAAATATTTTGCTTTTGAGGCATCAGTAACTAATCACAGCTGTTTCCTTCAGTTGCAAATGATTCAATCAGGTAAAATTTCAGCTGAAACACACAAACCGCCAGTCATTCCATACTACAGTACAATGGTGACATCGAGCTGGTGCAGTGTATGTATTAAGTATGCATGTATTCATCAAATCAGACAAAGCAGCTAATGGGCCGCTGATTAGTGCTCAACTATTATGGTGACGCTTCCCTCTCACCCGGGCTCATCTGAAACATGCCGACAAATGTGCTTTCATTCTGGCCAAACCTGCACACTGAATTTTCGCTAGTCTTTCTCCCTTAAAGATCAAAGACACGAAAGAGACGCTGTTGAGATTTCATTCAATTTTAACAATTTTTTCATGTCAAAACTAAAATAAGAATTAAGCAAAATCCTAGTTTACCCCATGTAGGATTCATAAAACATTGTTATATCCATATCCATAAATAATAACAGTTCAATCTAGAATCAGATATTCAGAAAAATGAACAGTAAATGCATTTTATTCAATATTTTTAAAATAGATTTTTGTAGCAACTTATAAATAAATTTCTATTGCAATAACAAACTGTTTTTCGTTTTTTGTGTTTTTCTTAAATAAATTGGTATTTTGAACCAGGAGAACAATATAACCAAAAATTCATTTACAGACACAAAGCAGTATGCTTTGTTTAGGGATAATTCACTTTAATGCATAATTTTGCATTTTAAAAAGATGATTGTTACAATCAGGTGCATGACCACTTAGTTTGACTAAGTTCTGTCTGTTCAAAGAGGTCCTTTCAGAGAATCCACTTCAATCATCTTACACTTCTCTCCAGGAGAAGTACTCATTGGTGGACAGAGAACAGCAAACTGGTTGACTCCATGTGGACTAGCGCAGTATCTCCAACACAGGCTCAACTCAGAGGGCACCCAGCTCAAACTTGTAAAGTAGCCCCAGCTTGGAAAATACTGAGGTTGCAATTAATAATAGCATCAATCGTTACTAAAAATTCACAACCTTAGGTGTCTTTGTTTTGGGTTTCTGCACTGTAGGTGCATCCAAAATTTCTTCATAGTCTGCACTCATTCCCTTTGCCCAGCGACCAACGGTGACCACCCTATCTGTAAAGGAACAGAAAAGCCCGGATGTAAGAAAACGGTAATCAAACACACCCTCTCAGATCGCTCGTGGTGCTCTGAAATCAAGGGTTATAATCAATTACAGAACTGCTCACTTTCTTCTCCCTCCTTGTCATTATTCATGTCAAAACAAGCTCCTCACTGAACTGATAGCAATTTCTCATTCCAATTAGGGAAACGCTGCTACTGTTCAGCAATGCACAAACTGATGAGAAAGCTCTTCCATTCTTTCCCAGAGTTCATCATTACAGAGTCAATGAATTCCGAGAGTCAGTAAACATCGAGACTTATGAAGCATTCATTTTAAAAGCACAAGATTCCACCTGTGAAATTATACAACATCTGCTTGTCAGTCTTGTCGTCTGGGAAGTGGCAGTCCTCCCAGGAGGGAGAATTCAAATTCCACTTCATCACTTCAATCTCACTGCTACAGCGTGGTAAAGACTGCCTTCTCCTAGACAAGACCGTAAACAAGAACTCTTGGTTTCCAAATTTACATACTAGGGACAGGAAGTAAGAACACTGAGAGCTACAGTGTTGCACTGTGACTACAGGAAATGAAAACAAACGTGCTTAAGAAGCACTGACAGGCTACCCTATGGTCTTGATTTTTTTTAAATACAAGATTATCCAGGCAAACTAATAGAATGATGATCCCTGCTTTTTCTAAAGTTGGCTACAGGGCCGGGGATTTAGCTCAGTGGTTCCGACGCTTGCCTCGCAAGTGCAAGGTCCCGAGTTCAATCCTCGGTACCAAAAAGAACAGTCTGCTATAAGCATAGTGAACACTTACGAAGATTTTGATGAACAAGGCTAGTATTTCAGTAGAAAGAAAATAGCCAGATGCTATGTCGATAACACATTTTTAGTATTTTGGGCAGTTTCTGCTGCCAACTCTGAATTAAGTACACACAAAGCAAAGGCAGATACTCATCCTATGAACGTTGACATTTTATGCTTTGATTTTTCTCTTGGTGAACCAATACTTTCTATAAGCAATGGAACAGGCTCTATTATAATTAAACTCACAAGTTAGCAAACACAGGAATAAGATGCTTTAGAGAGCAGGGTCCTCTAAGGCTCCATGGCCTTTTTCTGAGACCAGGGGTATAATAGTTAACTGTGGCATCAGCTTGAGTAAGAAACGCCCAGCCGACAGGTTCAGCACAGTGGCGGGTGTCTGGATGACCAATTTACTGAAGAGGGACGCCCCACTCTGGGTTCGAGTGGCACCAACCACAAGGCTTGTGGCCTGGATGAATAAAAAGACAAAGGAGAGGGAGGGCTCACTTCTGCTCCTGAGGAGCTCCAGCCTTCACCACCGCCTTTGGATGTCCCTCTGGGCTTCCAGCCTAGCCTCCAGCTTCCTGACATGGACTCGCAGTGAGCGCCAGGCCTGTGACTTTCCACTGGACTGTCCAGCCCTTCCGCACTCTTCCACCCGACTCTGCGGACGGCCACCCTGTAGATCCTTTATATATCTGCGTTATGTTAATCTGTTCCTCTCGAGACCCCTAACTGATGCAAGGACCTAAGGCTCCTGACTCAGTACTGTCTACTGTGGACAGAGAAGAGCGTAAGGCAGGAAACAGCTTGTCTGAGATCGGGAGCAGCCCCGCAAGTTACTGACAGCAAAACCCAGTGAACACGCAGGGATTCCAAACTCACCCAAACGCTGATTTTCAGGGCAATCTTTCTTCAGATGTTCCACAGAGCCGCACACTTTGCACCCACCACCTAGTGAAGAGCAGCTCCGGTGAGTACCATCTCATACTTGGGGCTGACATTGTCTCAAAGCACTCTGGCTCATGCGGTCCTCACATCCTGGTCAGCTGTAAAGGTGGCTGGAGCCAGGAACCGAGGCCGGGGCCACCACCGCTACTAACAATTCGCTCTCCACTGTTCCTAACCTCGCTCAGCACCACGGCCTTCTGGGGAGAAGCAGGGAAGGGAGCCCGACGGCCGACCGCACCATGTCAGACAGCCAAGGCCTTGGTCCCTGGCACCTGTGGCCGGTGTCCTGTGTGGACGCTTTCTCCTGAGGGAGGACGGCCGGGTTCTCACTGCATGACTCAAAGGCAGGGAAGGAGCCTCACTGCTCTGTGCTGCAGACCAGACAGGGCAGGCACTACAAAAGGGATGGAGCCAACCCTGTTCCAGAGCCTTCCCTCTGCCAGGCACCCCAGCCCCCCAAAACACCCACGTCTCCTCCAAACAACATCCCAGGGCTGGAATTATAAAGCACACAGTCTATAAGATGAGCCTTTCCCTTGGTGGTCAAACACCGTGGTGCACAGTCAAGCACTGTCATCGTCACTCACGCTGTGGGTGACTTAGTTAGAAAAGTGGCTCTCTCCCAACACTGCCCTTCTCTGTTCTTTAAAACTCTGCTCACTTTGGTTGACCATTCAAAGTCATTTTTGCTGATCAGCTTGTTCTCTAGGCCCAGGCCTCCTTAGCCTTTCATAGGGCTTTGTAAACAGGAGAGGCACTCAATGACACAGGTAAACACCACAGTTCATCACAGGTGGGCATGCTGATCTAAGACGTGTCACCATTTCACGTACCTCTCACAAAGACAAAGGCTGTCACTCATGTGGGATCCACTGATCCTTTCCAATTTCAGATACAAAATTGTGAAAATATCTGCATCTTAGAATCAATGAAATAGGATTTTATCATCTTCGTTTGACAGGTGAGTTAACAGAGAAGTTCAGTGATGTGGCTGAAGTTCCCAGCTACTGCATGTGGTGCTAGGCTATCATCTATGTCTGAGGGCTCCAAAGCTAAGCTCTTTTGTTGGACTGCTCTGTGGGAGAACTCAGGGCACGGGACAAGCAGTGCCTAGAACCCAATGGCCCCAGCCATCACAGACAGCCACCGACTCCTGAAGCACCAGGCATCACTGACTTTCTTGAGGGCCCTTATGATGTCAGCTGGTTGCATGATCCCATGCCAGGTAAAGATGAAGGAAAAAATTCAGAAACGAAACTACTGCAAAACTGAAGAGCGTGCTCCACCCTGTTCTACCTCAGTGGTATGCAGGGCTGAAATTCAATGTCTAACACTGCTTTTTAAAGTCTTGTTGGAGTGTACGATAACGCCCCTGCTCTGGCTGTTTGAAAGTTTAGATTAAACACACTTTCACAGACAATGCTGAGCCAAGCACTGCTGGAAACACACACCGCAGTCTTCTGATTTACTACTGGATCGAGCCATGCTGTGTAACAAGCCCAGTACACACAGGAGCACTTGATAAAAATAGTGAAATTCACAAGGTTTTATTACATATCCGAGAGTTTATTCAAGACTGATTAAGACTGGGCACGATGCTGCAGGCCTGCAATCCCAGCACTGAGGAAGGCTGAGGTAGGAGGATCACAGGTTGGAACCATGCCTGGGCAATTTAGCAAGCCGAGAAAGAAAAAAATCAAAAGGGCTAAGAATGTAGCTCAAAACAGAGCACTTCCAGGTTCCATCCCCAGTACCACAGATGTAAACCGAGTCACAACTCCGCATGACACCTCGCTGGGTCTGAAACACCAGGGTAAAAGCACTCACCATCAGCATAAAGTCCTTTGGGATTGTCAGGACAGGATCGGGACAGGTGCCCCATCTCCCCACAAACAAAGCATTTTGCAAAA
Organism: Heterocephalus glaber; assembly: GCF_000247695.1. Next base: position 1,840,901 of record NW_004624743.1, on the reverse strand, counting down.
GGAAATTCACCTGTAAGAATCAACAATTCTTATGAAGTTGATGATGCATAAGCCACGTAATTCACATGACTTTAAAATACTCTGAAGAGAAAATGTATTTTTCCACATAAACTTGAAATTTAATTATGAGATTTCAAAATGTTAAGTGGCATGCTCGTAACAAATCTTAACCCCCCCCATACCCAACTGGCTATTCATTGGCCACTTTCCCCATGAGTCGAATAGGAAGCTGGAAGAACTTACCCAGAGCCGGGTCTACTTTGGCCCTGCACTTGGTTATTTCGTGCTCTGTGGACCCACACCGGTAACATATCCCAGTGCCCATGTCTTGGTTCTCAAGGGCAGCCGGGCAGTCGGCAACTCCATGGCCAGGTTTTCTACAATGAAAACATACCTGGGAAAACAAAAGATGAGTTTCTACACTGTAAATGCAGTAGTGACTCCATCAATTCCTATTACCAAGACATCTTTAAAACATTGCTCATTTTGAAAACTATTTAGCTTTAAAAAGGAAAATTCAGTATTTTTATTTATAGAAAAGTGCTTTACACATTCTTAAACAATCAGAGATGTCACTGCCATCTGAGGGTCTCAATGTTTCTGAAATTTTTCAATCATAAATCCATCAACCTCAGAAACAATGTTATATACGACTTTACAGGAGGCAACCACTTAAATGAACTGAACAAATATGGACTCATTTCATTGAGAGAGACGTTTGCCCCAAGAGAGGGCATCTGCTGTCAAGAGGTGGCCAATGGCTCTAAAAATTATCACTCAAGCTAATATTTACACCTTTATAGTTCACAAAATTGAATGAATTGGGATCAAGTGGTTCCATTTAAATGATGATTCAAATGACAGCATGTTTTATAGCAGAGAGTACATCCTTTTGGTTTTGCACTCTTAGACACATTAACATGCAGAAATAGTAATGCCATCTTTAGACAGAGCCACAATAGATTTTAAAGAAATAATCTATTCTAAGATGAATGTTTGGCTCCAACATAAAACTGAATGATGTACAGACAGTTCCGTGTTACTGAGCAATCCGGAGCATCCTTTGCTGCTGCAATGAATGAGACCATCAGCTACAACCGAAGATGGCAGACATTCAGAAGATTTTATTTAAAGTGGAAAAACACTTCTGGGAAAACAATCATTTCATTATTTTCTTCAAATAAGCACTTCTTTAGAAAAAGAAAATTCAGGGCCAGGGACTTAGCTCAGTGGTTCCACCGCCTGCCTCGCAAGCGCAAGGTCCCAAGTTCGATCCCCGGTACCAAAAAAAAAAAAAAAACTTAAAAAAAAAATAAACCTTTATTTTACACCTTTGCTTTTTTTTTCCTGTTTACAAACGCTGAAAAATAAGTACATTTAAATTCTACAATGACCTTTACACTTAAAACGAGTGGGATCACCAGCATGAGAAGTCCTGGCTCCCTGGTGACCTCCAGGTGAGCCCCAGTAACCTGATGGTTCACTGCGCAACTTCTACACCCTCTCTTCACCAACATCACTGAATGGTTCTTCCATTTAACAGAGATGGGACTATGGAGTGGGATGGTTACCCTCCACATCTTAACTTTGTGGATTTGAATTACTGATGATTATTCTAAGGTCATTTAAAAAAGAACAAGAAAATATAGATGGTAGGGCACAACAGCCACATAGTATTTAGTCTTCCTTCTTGTGAAAAACAGCACCCTCTCCCTTAGTCACAGATGGAACACTTTTCTCAGGAGGAATAGCAGAACACTTCCCGAACGGTCTGCAATTCACCACCCTGCTGATGTCAATGACCTGCAAAATAAACTAACTTACTGGGATTAAAAATATTTTAAAATAATTAATTTTACAATTTAAACAAAATTCTACCCTAATTCAAATAGGAGTGGTTACCAGAAGGAGAACGCCATCAGCATCATTACCAAACAGGTGTGTTTAAGTATGACCAGGCATGGAACCAACCCTGTCAGTGGGCAGGAGCGACATTTACAAGGCTGTTAACACTAAGCCTGCACTGGTACCAACATTGAGCTCGACGTTTGGAAAGCTGAATAAAAACTGAGAGCAACAAGCCCTGTTTCTTCTGCAGTGTCCCCTAGAAAATGAGAAACTCACATAGAGAATGGAAATAATAGGACTAAATATTTCATTTTCTGTGTCTGATACAGTTTCAAATCTTGGGCTAAGAACTACAGAACAAACCTGCTGCCCCCAGTATTCCTTGCCATGTAACATGGATAGAGAAGGGGCGACAACTAGGTAGACTGCCAGTTTCAACTCTATTCCTCTGCTCTGTGACTAATGGGAATCACGCTAGATCTCCCCTGTGCCTTGATTTTTCATGGAGAAGAACATCCATCCTTTCCAAGTAATAGGAACCACATATATTTAACCTTCAGTACCTAATTATTCTTTAATGGCTATATGAAAGGGGGCTATTAAAAGACAGAGTAAGAACATAGTTTTTCTTTTTTTTTTGCAATGCTGGGGATTGAAACTAAGGCCTCCCACATACTAGGCAAGTGCTCTACCACTAAGCTACATCCCCAGCACAACATAGATTTTGAAGTTAGAACCTGGGTTTGAATTTCACCTCTGCTACTAGTTAAATGGTTTTCAGCAAGTTGCTTAACCTGTTTATACTGTTTTCAGCGTCTTCTATCCCTAATGCGGGAATAGTGGCACCATCTTTGTAGTGTGCCGTGATCACTAACCAGTACATCCAGGGCCTACACAAACCCTCACAGAGATGCTTTGTAAATCTAGGACACAGCAGTCAGACTCTGCTGCAATATGTGCATGTGTGAGAATACGAATGACAGTTTCTAGCTACAGAAAGCCAGTAACACGGTAGAAGCAATGATCTCACCATTGTGTTTTTCTTGGCTGCCTGTCTTTTTAATCGTCTTCCTTCCCGGCGACTGTCTTTCTTCAAAGCAACTGCAATTTCTTTCCTTACTTCCCGGGCATCTGTGGTTATCACCTGCCCACTGGGAACCATCTGCGAGTTCTGTCTCAGGTATTCCATGAATCCGTTCACATCTTCATTCAAGTACTCTTTTTTCTTTTTGTTCTTTTTGCGTTTTGCTTGGGGCCTGTCGTTTTTCAAGGACAGCCTACTGGCTCTGGGTTGCTGAGTCTCTGGCGCATGTGAGCTCCTCCCCTGCAGGGACCCCTCCTTCATGTCCTCCCAGGAGGTGGCAGGCAGGGGTTTCTTGCTGCGCGTGGTGGTGACTCGCGCCCACCGGGTCATGGCTTCTTCTTTGGAGGGTCCTTGTCAGTCTTTAAAATAAGCATGGCTGGTTAGTCTGCACTTACAAAATAACGTGACATTCAAATAAACTCACATGTTAAAACCTGTAATTATTAAAACAGTTTTTACTTCATTTAGATATCTACAGACGTATTAATTCTATGATGTGCTGTACAGCTACGCCTCTAACTTAAACCAAGTGCTTACAGAGACCCTCCACCCCCGGTGGGGGGAAAAGGCACGTACACTGGGGTGATCAACAACATTCTAGAGGTTAGTTATAGTAAAAGACACACGGCCATGAATTCCCTCGAAATGCTCCCCCTGGCTCGGAAGACATTCATCCCATCGTTCTTGGCAATGTGCCTTTTACTGTAATGAGATTTTTCAAATGCAAACACTGACCCTAGCTTCCGATCATCCCTTATGGAAACATTTTAAAGGAGTAATTTACTCCAAGACAAATTAATTGATAGATCTTTTGCAAAACGGAAGGGAACCAAGAGATGAAGAAGGGGTAAAGGGATGGGAAAAAAAGAATCAAGATGTGCTGTGTTCAAGCACCAACCCCCAGCATGCACGTCATCGTTACGCACTGCAAACACGTGCCGACAGAAGTTGTAAAAATCACCTGATTCCCACATCAACTGAACAGTTTTGGTTACTTTACATACGGTGCCACCCAGCATCTGGGGACTTCTTTTTCCTCCACCTGAACGACGTGTAAACTACCAGAGTAAACAGCCGCGCCGCTCCGGGACAGCGCTGACCCCGCGAGGGCCGGGGTGGGCGGGAGTCCTTTCCGGGCCCACGGAAGGAGAGGGCTCTGGCGCGCTGAGGACAATAGAGGACCCACAGCCCGCCCCACGTTAGTCCATCCAGGGCCGAGGACCCCCCAAGGGGCCCGAGGACCCCACAACACCGCGCAGAAATGTTTCTTACCAACCGCGATCCTCCAGAGCAGCCGAGGCGGCCGGGCAGAGGAAACCAGCCGGGAGACCGGAAGCCCCGCCTCCCCGAATAGCGTCACTTCCGTCGGAAGTAGCGATGGCGCGGCGCTGCGCCTTGGACTGGTTTAAGTTTCTGCTCTTAGGCGTGTGCTGTCGGCTGCGAGAAAGTTTCCAGGTCCCACAGTGTTTGGTAGGCGCTGCCTTCGGCGCGCAGCACACGGGAATGAAGAGCGCCCGACCTGTGCTGTGACTCTACGGCTTAGTGGGCGAGACCGACGGGAGGTGGATGAGGTAGGAGGTGCCCAGTGTCTTCCTTGAGGAGTGTCGCGAGCAGGTACGATGGGTAAAGAGGACTCAGACTCGGGTGGCAGTTCACACACTTATTCTATATTGTTATGGTTTCACTTCAATACACTTCACTTCAATACAATTATCACACAATATTAAGTCTGCCAATTACCACGTCCCTGTACCTGTACTGCGCAAGTCCTTGTGGGAGCGCGACGTTTCCTCCCGTGGGGTCAGAGGGTCCGATCCGTAGACGAAGGGCGTCGAGTCGGCGCTAGGCTGTCGGTCTCTCCGCTTGCCTCGTTCTCTGGTCTCGTCTGGTCGGCGGCGCTGCTCCTTCCAGCGGGATCAGGTGTGCAGATGTCTCGGTGGGTAGTCAGATCAGCAGATCGACTGGTCGACTGGTTGGTGGATGGATCGACGACTTGCTTGGAGTCTTCAGCTCCTTTTATACTATTCTAACTGGGCATTTGTGGTTTTGGTTCAGACTTATCACACTGTCCAGTTTGGGGCATACTCTGCCCAATTCAGGGTACGCCCTGTGTCCAATTCAGGGTACGCCCCGTCCAGTTTGGGCTACACCCTTATCAGTTCCATACCGCTTAAGATTCTACTTTTATATCTTATGGTTACAGCACTCTTAAGGTCACAGTACACTTTAGGGTTACAGCACACTTAAAGTCACAGCACACTTTTAGGGTTGCAGCACACTTTAGGGTTATACAATTCCATCTTAATTCAAGGTGTTCTCCACATTCCATCCCCAGAATCTGTAAGCGTCTCAATCAGAGGCGGTTACAAGATTCAGAGAAAAATCTGGTTAATGCCTGGTTTCGCTTGGTTTTCATTATCCATTTCCAATTATGCCATGCCGAATATTGGTATATCATTTCCAGCATTGCATCTTTAGTAATAATTGTCACACATATATCTTGTAGTGATACTGGTTTTAATTGTGTTTGGCTACATTGCATGCGTACTAGTGCATGCATGATCCATGGTGTATTTATTAGGGTAGCATGTATCCATGTTGGTGAATAGTTATGATATAGTGACATATATTGTGTTATTAATAGACTGATTGTTCTCTGTGTTATCTCAGTGTCATATTGGTGTAGTTTGTGGCATACCAATGGATGGTATATGGCGTGGAATAGGAAGTATATAAAATCCTGTGAGTTATCATCAGTACCTGTGAATAATAATGAGGGTGTTGTACAGAATTTACAATGATGTGCCCTTAAATATTCAAATCCAAAGTATCTGAATAACAGATCTATTGGTGTGTGGGTTTCAATAAATGTCATTCTCACAAAATGTTCCGTATGTTTTTCTGCACAAAATCTTCTTTCTGATTCATATGATATTGGTCTGATGAACCATGGTTCTTCTTTTTTAGGTTTCTTGTTACATCTCCGTCTGCTCCAGTAGGCGTCCCGTCTCACGAGGGTACTGGAGTTGTTGTCCGAGGACATCTTTGTAGTTTTCTGAAAAAGATTTCTTGAAACAAAACTTATAGATAATTATTAAAAATTTTATCATTGTAACAGCAAATATAATTGCTAACATGATTTTAAAGATATGCTTAATCCAATAAAATTGGTCCCAATTTGAATAACATATTGAATTAAATGTGAGTATCCTAGAGATCATACTCCATATTGTACTGGGTCCTGAGTTGGTCAGTGTGCCTTTTGGGAGAGTTAAATCTTTATCTATCAACGCTACTACTTGTTGGACTTTCTTACGGATTTCTTTTGAAGTATTCTTTGATTGTTTGTTCATGTAGACTAACTGTTTGGAGTTGAAGTCTGATATTTCCATCAGCTGTTTGGCTTTATTGATTATGTTTTGGATGTTTTGTAGTTCAGTGTCCCATGAGAATGAAAATGCATCCATGCCTGGATATTTTTGTTGTATCCATATTGTTGTTGATGATTCCATTTTTAATATATGAGATAAATTTCTTGGGTTGCAAGTTGTCAGGGTTATGATTGATGCATTGTGTACAATGAAACATCCTGGATATAGACTATAATTAAATATAGCACCGTTTTGGCTTGTTGTGTTGTAATTATTGATGGTGAGATTAGCCATTGTTGGAGTACATACCAAATGTTGGTAGTTACCTAGGTCCTGTAGTTTGTGGAATACCTTTGTGAGTGCTACATCTGATTCTATTGGTTCATATACCTTGTTGTGTGGGTATACATATGTGTTTCCAAATCTGAATGTTTGGGATACTGGTATTGTTATATATGTTCCATTAATTGATGCCCATATATGTTGTTCTATGGGGGTTACCCATTCATCATTATATCTTTTAGGTATGTTGATAGCATTGTATGCTTCCATTGCATTCAGGAGGCTTATTTGAATAACATTTATGGTGCAAATTCCTGATGTACATATTGAATCTCTGTTTGGGTCTAGTATTGTTTTATAAAATGAAGTTTCTGTTCCTTGTCCTGTTGTGAATAAAATGTCCAAATCCCTATAAATTAGATCCAATAGTCTTGTGTGTTTGTTGCATTTTAAAGTTTCATATATTGATTCTGTTGATGATATTAGGGTATTCCTTAGAGTGATTGTTTCAGTATGTTGATTTTTAAGTTGTTCTGTTATCAATCCTTGTTCTTCTGTTGTGTGTTGTGTTACTGTTTGCAATACTCCTAAGTTTTCAGATATGGCGTGTATTGCTTGTGCTTGGTCTTGGGTTAAGTGTTGTAGTTGTTCAATTTTTGTAGCTTGTTCTCTTACTGCGGCTGATGCAATAAGTGCACCTATTGCTGCTCCTGCTACAAACGATAGTCCTGCTGCAATTTGCAATGGTTTTCTTCTTCAGTTTTGTTGTCCAGTAGTATATGTGTACAGTGGGTGTGTGAAATCATTTTCACATTGTTTGGTAATTATGTCCTGTAAGTTTAGATGTATTTCCAAAAGTTGAATTTGTGGTGATAATATGAGACGAGCTGGGGTAGTCAGGTCTGGAACTGACCATGGTGCATCTTTAACCACAGGTGTTATATTTGTTGGGGGTAGTACGTATCCTGTTCTATAATGTGCTGTGAGAACTCTTCTTCCATTTTCTAGATCTCCTCTATTCATCATGCATGGTTCATTGGAGTGTTGGTTGTCACCACATCTTTTCCTATTTATTGGAAAGTGGTATATGTTATCCCAATTCTCTTGATCTAGCATTGTCGTTATTGATGCATTTAGTAGTGGTCTGTGTGCTATGAAGTCTCCTCTTGACCATTTCTTTGTTATTGGATGTGGTAATATCATGGAGAATATATATGGTAGGCTGTTGTGGTTGATGTCATTTAAACCCTTAGCTTCCATATCCCATATTCTCCACCAGTGTAAATTCTTGTGGGACCATTCATCTAATGAGTATTGTGGTATAGTAAAGTTTTCAACATCTGATCTGCTAATAAGTCCTGGTGTGTGTATGTTATTTAAAGCAATTTGTGGGAATGTGTAATTGTTTGTCCATTCTTCATACCATGAAGTTATGTTGGTTTGAGTATTAGTAAATGTTATATTATGCAATTTTGTATTTATGTCTAATGGTATTGGGAAATTAATTGTATCATTGTAAGTCCATGGTGTCAAATTGCATACTTGGAAATTGTGTCCATATCTCATATTCCATGACATATTAAATAATGGATTTTGGTTGGTTATGTTAAACCGCCAAGATGTTATTGAGAAGCTTCTTTTTGGTGTTCCTTCATATGTGCGATTAAAGCAAACTAAGCGCTGTGGTATCTGTTTGTCATTTATGGTGATGTTGAATGGTTGTTGCCCTCTTGTATCTGTGAATTGTGTCTCTAAGTATGTGTTATTTTTAAATAATGTTTCATTGAGTGTACTTATGTTTGTTATATAAACTGGTACCCTAATAGTTACACTGTCCCATGATTTCATTGAGAATCCTTCCTCTGTGTTATTGGAAATTACTGTTGATAAATATGTTGTTGTATGAAATTTTTGTGATGTTTGCCTTCGTGGTATCTCAAATACCATTGGGACATTTATATATGTAATCTTGGGATGTCTTTGTAAGTTGATTTCTGATATTGTTGAATTGATCTCTTTTATGTTTTTAAGCTCTGTTGGTGATGCTGGATTGATTTTTAGTGATTCATAACATATAACTCCTATTTGATTTGTATGTTTTATGTGAGTTATATTCTCGGTATCATTAACAACATTTTGGAATAAGTTTACTATATTACATATCATTGTTTGATAAAGGCATCTATTAATACATTTATGTTGTGCTTTTCTAGGTGTTGTAAATTGTGGTAGTGGCTGTGTTATTAGTTCTGTCAATACAATAGGTGGTCTATAGTGTTCTATTCCTAATCCTAAGATGGTTATCATTTGTGGTAATGATGGTAAGCTGAAGTTTATGTATTGCCCTGTTATATTCAATATTTCAAATTTATTGTATGGTAGATTTGGAAATCCTGCTGCACATAATACTGTATCATTTGGATATCTGTCTAAGATGCTCTTTGGACATATATTTCCATATGGCGGTGTCAATGAAGGTAATGATGTAAAATTTATCAATGGAATTACATGTGGTCTACATTCTGTGGAGTTCAGTTGCATTTGTCCTTTCCCAAAACATGTTTTTATAAGTTGTGGTGTGGTGGTAGGTGTTTGTTCTTTTTCTTCTTTATTGTCTTCGTCTTCTTCCTCTCCTTCTTCTTCTTGGTCTTCTTGTTCTTCTTCATATTCATATTCATAATCTTGTGTTGTGTCTTCTCTTTGTTGTTCTATCCATGGTGCGAAAAATGCTGATAGAAATCTGGTTGTTATTCCCATATCTCATGAGAATGTTGTTTGTGATTGTTCTGCCATACAGTAGAACTGTTGTCCTGGTCTGTATAGGGTTGTGGTTTGTTTGAGTTCTTCTTCATTCCACCGTATATTGTATGTGGCTCTAGCTTGTGTTGCCTGTCTCCATAATGTGTTTCCTGAGCATCTAATTGGATTGTTTTCATCATGTAGATGTCTTCTCCTTCTACTTGTTTATGTAAATGCGATATTGGTTGTAACTTGTAACATACTGCATTGTTCCATGGAGTGCATGATGGGTTGTATCAGTTAATTTCTTTTCTGCAATATTGGTATTTCTGGAAGAAGTCATGAACTCCATAATGTGTATTTAATAGTGTATGATGATCCCAATATCTTAATATTTTTCCTGTGGTGTTGTGTGTTTTCTTCACTGGATAGTTGAACTTTAATGTTTGGATAGGATTTGTTGTAGTGCCTGTCGTGGTTGTGGTTATAGTAGTAGTAGTTGTACTAGTTGTGGTAGTATTATTACTAGCACTAGATGTTCCAATTATTATTAATGTCATCATTATAGGTGATAATCTATGATGCATATTGTGTGGTTTGCCAAATAGCCAAAGAAATTTTTTGTTTTGGTTGTGTTCTCTGTGGGATTTGTCCACTTCCGTATTGTTTTGCAGTGATCTTGTGTGTGTATTATGGCAGAGATTATGAATGTTATTATATATAGTATGATGATGGTAATGACTATGATCTTCAGAATCCTGATAGATCTTCTTACGAAGTTTGCCATCTTTATCCTTGTTTGGTTGCATTCCATCTGGAATCACGATGGAATCTAGTTACTATTTGTATCCTTTATGCTATGTTATCCAGTCTAACTTGGTTTAATTTACCTTTGTCATTTGTGGTTCATACTGTGTTGTGTGTGCCTTGTGCTGTTATTTCTGTTGGGTGTATGTTGTTTTTATGGTCTTTGTATATGGCTTTATAGTTCCTTGATATTTTCTTATCTGGTGTTGTCATTTGAATTATGTATGGTTTGTGTTTATTCTCAAATGCTTCTTCTATAGGTGTACCTCTATATGGTCTTGGTCTGTTGTTCAATATGTGAAGTGCTTCAGCGATTTGGTGTGATATGGTGCCTGTTGTACTATGTAATGTAGTTTTTAATAGTGCATTAAATCGTTCTATGGATCCACTAGCTGTTGGATTGTATGGTAAATGGAAGTTCCAAAGTATGCCTTCGCTTTTGGTGAATTTTTGTACAATTTTTGATGTGAAATGTGATCCTTGGTCAGATTCTATTATTTATGGGTGACCATATTGTGCTATCCATGTTTGTATTGTAAGTATTGTTAGTCCGGAGGTGGGTGACTTCCCATGTCTTGCTAGTCCTAAACCTGTTGTTGTGTCTACCATTGTGCACATATATAGATTTAATTTATCCTTTAGTGGTCCAATGAAATCTATTTGTACTAGCCTATTAAATCCTGGTCTAGTATATGAGTTCTCCAACTCTTTTTTGGTTGAATTTTAATTTATTAGAAGGACAGTTTCTACATAGTTTTATTGCATTTTTTACTGAGTGCCATGTTGATGGTAAATGTCTATCTTGGATCCATTTAAATGTGGGATGGGTTCCTAAGTGTCCTAACATCTTATGGATTTGTAGGATATGTTCGTTGGTTAATCTTGGTTGTTGTTTTGGTATGATTTCCCAGGTACCTTTTACTTTGGTTGTTAGTTGTTTGTGTTGGTTTCTTTTTGTGTTTCTGTCGTGTTCTGTATGCTGTGCTTTCCACTGTCTTCTAAGTTTAAGAGGTGTGACTGTTGTTGTGCATATCTTACTAAATTTATCTACCTTATCATTTAGTGTTGATGTAATGTCTTTCTTTCTAGTATGTGCTGAGACATGGGTTACATACATTTTCATTTGTCTGGAGGCTGATTCTGTAGTTTCCCAGGCTTCTTTCGACCATATTGGTTTATCATTGATTTTCCAAGAATTTTCCTTCCATTTAGATGCCCACATGTTTATACCATTGGCTACGACCCATGAATCTGTGAATATATATATTTTCTCTCGTTTTTCCAATTTTGATTGTTCACATGCCATTGCTACTGCTAATACTTCTGCATGTTGAGCAGATTTTGATGTACCTTCCTTGGTTTTTACCATACCATCCCCAGGTCTATAAGCCACCGCTTTCCAGTGTATGGTTCCACCGTTTTGTGACGCAGATCCATCCGTGAACCATGCGTTAGGCAAGGAGTTATCGTATATAGGTGGTCCCCATTGTCCAAGTGCATGCCTCTTTTGGGGTAGGGTGATCATATCCGGCGGGGAGATTATAGGTTTTCCCAGCTCCTCTGTTGCACTTATCATGTCACAGGGTTCTGGATCCGTCCCCTGGTGCATCAGAGCACTTTGGGATAGAGAGGGCAGCAACCCCTTTGCTACCACTGTCCCTCTGCTCAGGGCTGACTCCAAGAACCATTTCCAGTGTACGACTTTCGCATCCAGCGGTCTTGTGGCTGTTTCCCTTGGGTCTGATTGTATCCACCGGAGGATAGGTACCTCAGATCTAAAGATTATGGGTCTGTCAGTTAGTAAACTGCTACATGTCCGAATTGCTTCCTAAGTTGTCCATATTGTTTTTTCAAGTATTGAATATTTATGGTCTGACCATGGGAATTTTTTACAGAAAAAGCCTACAGGTCTTAATTCTGTATTATTTTTTATAAATAGGTTCCAATTTCTATATTCTTGGTGGAATAAGATATCTAGAACTATTATATCTCCCTGTTTGGGGTAATTTAATGATTTATATGTCTCACATAATTCTTTGAGACTGTTTAATATCTGTTTTTCATTTTCTGTCCATCTAAAATCAGATGCTTTCTTAGTGATATTATGTAAGGGTTTCACAATGTTTTGGATATATGGGATATGATTTCTCCAGAAGTTGAAAAGGCCTAATAGCTGTTGTAATTCTTTTTTATTTGTAGGGTCCTTAATTATTTGTATTTTATCTAATACTGTTTGTGGGATTGTAGGTCCCTCAATAGTCCATTGTATACCTAGAAATTTAACTGATGTGCTAGGCTGTTGTACTTTATCATCATTAACTGTCCATCCATCCTGTCTTAATATTTGTACTAATTTGTCTAATGTGTCTTTGACTTTCTTTTCCTGCTTTCCTCCTACCAATATATCATCCACATATGATAGTATCAGTATGTCTTTATCTTTTGGCATCTTGTTTAATGTAAATTGTAATGCATTATGTGCTATTATAGGGCTATTCTTATGTCCTTGTGGTAATCTTTTAAATCTATATTGTTTGTTATCCCATGTGAATGTTGTCATTGCCCTGGAATCCTCATGTAATGGTATACAGAAAAACATATTTTTTAGGTCAATTGTTGCTAGAAATGATGGTGCAAATGTGTTAATTTTCTTTGTAATATCTTCTAGTTCTGGCAAACTTCCTGGCATGTTTGGAGTTAATTTATTGATGTTTCTATAATCTATTGTTAGTCTCCAGGTGCCTGATGGTTTCTTTACTGGCCATATGGGGCTGTTATAATTAAAGCTTGATGTATGTTCTATCACATCTTCCTCTTGTAATAATGCTATTGTGTCTGTAATGTCTTATAATCCACCCTTGATTGGGTATTGGCTTGTGAAAGAGTTTGGTATTTGAGGTAATTGTATAGGATCTATTTTTACTTGTGTTAGGCATACGTGTTCTGGTTTTATGCAATTTCTTATGTATTTCCAATGGTTCCATATCTTAGATATTATATCCATGCCTAATATATTGTGTGATACATTTCCAGTATACATTTTGCATTCTATTATTTTGTCGTATATCTCTAATCTTGCCCTTATTTTGTTTAGTGTAATTATGTTTCCTGTAATTCCTTGTATTCGTATCATGTTTTTTGTGTTATGTATCTTTGGTAATATTATGTCTTTGAATATGCTAATGTCACTCCCTGTATCTACTAGCCATGCTGTTGGTATGGGTTTCTTGTGTAGTATTATCGGTATCCTAATCCACGGCCTTGGATCCTTGCTTGATAGAATCTGCGGGGTTGGTTGAAGTATTGATTCTGTCTGGGCTGTCTGGGCCACTGTCTGCCCAGACCTCCTTTCCCTAAAAAAAAATTCGTGCCTCTGTTGTTGTTTCCTTGGTATCTGTTTGGATAACGATATGTGGGCTGGTATCTTCCTTGTCTTGTCTCATTTTGAAATTGTTGGTTGTTCATCTGTCCTGTATTTGGTTGTCTATTATCATTTCTCATTGGTTGTACATTGTTGAATCTATTGAATATTCCCTTTTTCTTTTTTATGTTGTTGTTTGTCACATTGTCTGCAGCAAAGCTCATGACATTTGTTTTTTCTAATTCTCTGTTTTCTTTTAGAAAATTAATCATGTCTCCAATTGTTCTAGCTGACTGTACATTTGGTCTTATTATTATTTTTAAATGGTTTGGTGCTCCCTTTAGGATGATTTTCCTGAAACCTGGTGTTAATATTGTTTCATGTGGTGTAAGTGCTCTTGAATATACCATTCCTATTACTCCTAATGTCCTGACTAAGTCTATTCCTTGATCCCATGTATTCCATTTTGTCTCTGCTTCCCATTTCGTAAGATCTATTGTAGGATATGTCATTTGTACTGCATATGCATACCAGTCCATTAGTGAATGTGTCTCACCTTGATTGTGCTCTATAAGCTGTGGTAGATTTTCCTGTACACTAGGATTTTCTATTATATTTTTAATTCTAGTCATTTCTCCACTTGTTAACATTATAGTATCTGCTCCTTTATCCCACATTGCATGTAAGTATGAGGCGTCCCCCTTACCGTTCTGTGCAAATTCTTGTCTTATTTGAGTTAACTCTGTTCCTTTAAGAGGTCTAATTTCCTCTCTTATTTTGGAAGCTTCTTCCACCGGTGGGTTTGTAAATCTACTTGGAGTACTGATGCTAGTCTTAGTGACCAGAAAAACCTCCCAGTTCTTTCTGGGTGGGACTGCCGGGCCCTCACGTTCGGCTAGCTGCTTAAATGAGTTAGTACCCTTGAATTTTCCTACTATTTTCTGAGCCATGGCTTTTCCTTTCAGTCTATCGTTATCTGTATCTATTGTTTTCAGCAATATGCTTGGGACCTCAGGTTGTGAAGCTCTTTCTAATATAGGTTGTATCACATTAGGATCTGTTAATGTAGCCTTTATATCTACTTCCTTATATCTACATTTTCCTTTGACTATCTTTTTTGCCTTCTGCCATCGGTCGTTGTCTGTATCCACAGTATCTGGTTTCGGTTTGATTGTTTTTTAAATTTAGCCAGCATTTTGTGATTTTTGGGATTATTCAGAAGTGATTCCAATAATTTAGGATGCTATAGAATATGAGTATGAGGAAATATAAAGACAGATATGCCAGTTTATATCCCTTTTCGGCTGCTGTGCCAATTGCAATTCCAAATGAGATTATAGTTGCTGCTAGTAGTACTATAAAGATCTTTTCTATTTTTTATGACTCAGTCATAAAAAATGAGAAATTAGAGACATTTATAGCTAAGTGGATGCACATTGAGGTGATACTCTTAAGTGAAATAAATAGGACTCACGTGTAAATACCGAATAGTTTCTCTGGTGTGAGAAACTGAAAGTGTAAATAAGGACTAAATGTATAATAGGTCATGTGAAATAGGAAGAAAAGGGGCAAGGGGGAAGGAAGTGGGAGGGCTAAGGGAAAGGATAGAAGGGAATGGGATTAATATGAGAAAATGGAAAAATAGGAACAAAATCTTTGTAAATAGGGAGGGATGGAGGGGTTGAAGGGAGGGCTGGGCAAGGGTGAAAAATAAGAACCAAGAGAGACTATGTAAAGGTGCAAATTTCCAATGATGAATGTCATTATATTGTATACCTAAAAAAAAAAAAAAAAGATCTTTTCTAGGGCTATGGAGTCCAGAATGGTGCGCGGCTCTTCCTCGTTTCTCAGCCCCGACCAGAGCTCCGGAGTTGGCTTACACCGTCCTGAGACTCCTCTATTTGGGTGTCAGTTTGAGATTGGAAGTTTGGTCCGGGTCTTCCTCCAGATTGGTGAGTTTCCAGAGTTGTCCTTCCCAAGTACCTCCTCTCTCTCTCTCCGATTCACAAATGGTATTTGTCCTTAAGTTTAACCTCTGACCTTAAGACCTTATCCCTTTAAACTAATTCTGGCCTGCTTCGACAGATCCTGCCGACTACGCCAGCTGTCGTGAGCAGGTACGATGGGTAAAGAGGACTCAGACTCGGGTGGCAGTTCACACACTTATTCTATATTGTTATGATTTCACTTCAATACACTTCACTTCAATACAATTATCACACAATATTAAGTCTGCCAATTACCTCGTCCCTGTACCTGTACTGCGCAAGTCCTTGTGGGAGCGCGACATTTCCTCCCGTGGGGTCAGAGGGTCCGATCCGTAGACGAAGGGCGTCGAGTCGGCGCTAGGCTGTCCGTCTCTCCGCTTGCCTCGTCCTCTGGTCTCGTCTGGTCGGCGGCGCTGCTCCTTCCAGCGGGATCAGGTGTGCAGATGTCTCGGTGGGTAGTCAGATCAGCAGATCGACTGGTCGACTGGTTGGTGGATGGATCGACGACTTGCTTGGAGTCTTCAGCTCCTTTTATACTATTCTAACTGGGCATTTGTGGTTTTGGTTCAGACTTATCACACTGTCCAGTTTGGGGCATACTCTGCCCAATTCAGGGTATGCCCTGTGTCCAATTCAGGGTACGCCCCGTCCAGTTTGGGCTACACCCTTATCAGTTCCATACCGCTTAAGATTCTACTTTCATATCTTATGGTTACAGCACACTTAAAGTCACAGCACACTTTTAGGGTTGCAGCACACTTTAGGGTTATACAATTCCATCTTATTTCAAGGTGTTCTCCACAAGGAGGTGACTTTTGAGCTGGACTTCGAAGTACACAGCAAAAATCTGGTGAAATTGCGGGTGGCAGGGACTTGAGGACATGCCTAGCAGCGCGAGGTGAGGTTATGAGTGCAGTGGGGTAGAGCACTGATTAAAGCAGAGGCTCTGCTGGGGGAACTTCATGGTCCTCTGCCAGTCCTAGTATTCAACAAAGTAGTGCGCTTTGCAGTCAAAAATTTCGCTTTTTAAGAGGGAAACTTTTGTCTCTCAACAACTCACTGTTTGTCCTGGGTCTCCCCAGCCACTGTGTTGGTGAGAAAGTCAAGTGGTCACCTTGTCTCTGTTCCCCAGAACTCTACGCCATCCATATCGTCACGCTTAACCGCTTCACCTCCTAAGTATTTGTCAGTTTTCTATCTCTGCTGCCACCTGCCTGTCTCAGCGTTTGTCATGTCTTTTTTGCATTGCTTCAGCTAGTGTGGGCATCCGTTCTTACTCCCTCAAATTCATTTTCCACGCCTTTCCAAGTGAACACTGGGAGATGTAAATCAGACTACCAAATCAGATTGTTAAACCCTTCCATTGTTTCTCATTGTTCTCAGGATGAACTTCAGACTCCTGGTACTTGGCTAGCCTCACCTTGTACAAGCTCAACCTCTTTTGAACTCTGTGCATAGGGACCATCCTTCAGTCTTTCCAAGTATCTCTAGGACTTTGCATGTATTATTTTGGTACCCCTTTTCTTCTGATTAAACTCTTGTGTTTCAAGGCTTTTCAGATTTCATTCTCACTTCCAAAATTCCACTATCCTAGACTAGACCAACCCTCTATCAGTAGGAACCTATTGTACACCTACGGCAGTCTTTCTGGATGGCACCTTTCAAATCTGTGTGTAATTGCATAATGAATTGTGTAATAAGTTTTTCATTTTATTTCCATTACCTGGTGCCATATTATATTAACTGGATGAACAGTGGTTACTTTGCATGTTGTTTAAAGCAAACTTAAAAGTGTCCCAGTTCTAAGAGGAAAGATTAGTTATACAGGAATATTGGGATTTGGTGTGGAAAGTTTCACAAATATCCTAAGGTAAAAAAGTCCTCCAGCTCTTGAAAATTATGAGCTTTATAGAAGAATATGATAATGTTTCTCATATCATAAGGATCTCAACCAGCTGGCTTCTGGTTTTAAACACTTAGCTAGGTTTTATCTTTTGTAGGTGTCTGGTACTTGTACATAACACACACCACTAGAGGGCACATGTAACTAACACTTGTCCTGTAAGTATTATGCTAAACGTTTTCTTCTCGTACTATTTTCCTTCTGTCTGAAGACCTTCTAGCAATTGTTTGAAAGCAGGTCTCCTGTCAACACACTCTCTGGCTTTCCTTCATCTGAAAATGTCTGTGTCACTATCATTGCTAGCAGATGTTTCTACTGCCCCTAGACTTCTGACTTTCTTTTCTGACTGTTCTGCTTTCTTTTGGTCTCCATGGCTGCTTAGGAGAGAGCTACAGTTATCTGAATAGTTGTCCCCTCATAAAACATGGGTTATTTTTCTCTGTTTGCTTTTATGACTATTTTCTTTGCCTTCACTTTTCAGCACTTTGATTCTGATATATCTGAGTCTGGATTTCTTTGGGATTATACCATTTGGGACTCACTGAGCACCTTGAATCTGTAGGGTTGGGTGTTCATCAAATTTGGAAAATTTCAGCCATTATTTCTTTAACATGTCTTCTGCACTGTACCTTTTCCCTTTCCTAGGATTCTGACACTACAGTTCTTAGGCTTTCTCTTATTTTTTCCACAGATATCTCAGGCTGTAAACTCCTCCCCCTTCCTAGTTTCTGCTCCTGAGAATGGATAAGTTGCGTTGCTCTGTATATAAGTTCTGGCTTCTGTAGCTTCCTGTTGTTGCTGTTGAGTCCTCCTGTAGAATTGCTTTGGGACTGTTGATATAAATAACAACAACAAAGCAAGGAAGGGAGAGTGATGGAGAGAGAGAGGGTACAAAGAAAAGAAGAAAGAGCTAAGAGAAGGGGAAGCTTTTCCCACTCTGACTGTTAACATTCCCTTTCCCACCCACTCAGGGATGAGCAGGAAGGCTTCTGGGCTCCTGTGCCCTCTTCCAGGTCTCAACAGTTGCTGCCTTCACTGGGAGATAGCAGAAAGAGATACTTAACTTACCACCAGTGCGGTGCTATTGGCAGTTCTGCTCTTCCTCATTTTCCTGCTCCTATTTTCTTTCCATTCCTCAAATACTTGAAGCCTGTATTGTCTTTTGTAGCTACATTTAGTGGAAGAGAGGGTAGAGGTAGTTGAAGTGTGTTTACTCTGTCTTCTGTGGGATGACACCCACTACCAATAGAATGCTACATCCTCATTCCTGCCCAGATGCTGTCTGGGTACCAGGTCTTAGCCAGCCTGGTGCAAGTGACCCAGAAATGCTGCAGGACCACGACTGTCCATGCCCAGCCTGGTTGGGCCATCCTACCTGTTTCACACCTGAGTGAGCAGCTTCAAGGCAGCTGGTGTAGCAAGAGTAATTTGGAGTGGGGACAGTGGATTTTGAAAGGACAGCTGGGACCAGATTTTGCCAAAGTGTTTGAATTTTACCTATTAGATCTTAAGGGTCATGTGTGGAAAATGTACCTAATACAGTGCTCAGCACCACCTGAATACCGATTGAGCTTCATTAGAACGTACAGAAAAATAACTGTACAGCAGAAGAGGGAGAGAATGAATTGATGATGCTATGTTGGAAATAAAAATGAGATCCAAATCAGTGATACACTAACAGCATCTTTCTTTCAAACCTGTCAGTGACTTTTTTAGCTGCTCTAGAACCCTTAATGAGGCCTGTGGATGATAGAATACTGAGTGTCTTAGGGTTGTTGCTGTGAGACAATACTCAGCACCCACAGCTCTAAGAAGGAAAGGTTTATTTGGCTCACAGTTGGTAGAGGCCTCAGTCCATAGTCAGCTGGCTCTAAGGCAGGGCAGCATGGCAGAAGGGAACAGTTCATGGCATGGTGGCAGGAAGGAGAGAGATCAAGGGAGGAGGAGGGAGATAGACCCTTCCAGGCCAAGCCCCAGTGACCACCTCCTCCAACTAGGCTTCACCTCCCAACATCACATTCAGCCATAAACTAAGGAGACTAATCCACTTGTGAGTATCGCACCTCACGATCCAGTCACTCCCCCAGAGCCCCACCCATGAGCACATGAGGCTTTGAGGGGAACCTCTAGATATAAGCCTTAACAATGACTTTCTTTTTTCTTCTTTACATAGTTATTTTACAAATGTTTTTCAGTCAGTATATATTTAGAATTTTCATTAGAGCTTTTGATTCCAAGAGTGTTTTGACCCAACACATGAGAATGTCTAATGATATATAGATTCATAAAAACACATACCTTTGAATCCTATCTCCTTGCTTTACAAAGCACTGGACAAAGTCTCAGAGAAGCTAAGTGACTTCCACAAGACACAGTGTCAGTGACAGCTTTGTCACCTGGCATGCACATAAAAATGGCTCTTATTTTCACTTGCATTGTTGGTGTTCTCAGTGACAAAATACAAGCATTGCTGAAAGATTGTGGTGTCTAAAGTGGCAGGAAAAACCTGTCAGTGGAAGTTGCTTGAGGTTGCTAAGCAATAAGGAATAGAAATAAAGTTGTGTCCTGCCTCCCAAAAGCTTTTTTTCCCCATATTCTTTGCTTCAATATGACAAAGAATAGGGTTGGAAACTAATCGTGAAAAGGATGAAGCTTCTTTCATCCCTCTCTGTTGTGCTTCTCAAGTTCAAGCTTCTAATCATGTGCTTCAGAAGTTAGGATGTCGAGTGCTTCAAGTGAGCGCTTAAAGCTAAATGCAAAGTAGGCTGCAAGATTTGCAAGTTTTCTTATGTTCTTTGAAGTGAGTATTTTGCCCTCCTTCCCCTCCTGGAAAAGGATACCAGCTGTGGGATGCAAGCTGTCCATTCTCAGGGAACACAGATCCTGTAGTTACAACGAAGTCTATACAGTGGCATAGGTGAGGAGAGAGTGCTCGTTGCTTACTGCTACATAAAAACGACAGGTGCTGGCCTTTGAGCAGGCAGCAGTCTGTGAGGGAAATAGCTGTCATGTTAGAATAGTTAGCCAGAGAATGCTGGTGGTGATGTGCATTACAGACACTTGAACTCTCCTTGGGAGGTTCTGGAAAATTTCACAGTCCAATCAATGTGTTGCAGACAGCTGGGGAAAGGCACTGGAGAGTCAGTTAGGAAGAGCTGGTGAGAAAGGAGCTGCCTACCCTCCTCCGCAAGCTGAAACGCCTTTGGGAATGAGCCTGGCACCGACACACAAGAGTCGGGTCTGTGCTGGCTCTTTACAAAGGCTCCACGTGACCATAAAGTGACCAAAATACTTAGTCCAGACCTAGTAACTTGCTAAGGGTTAGTCGATCTGTAAGACTCTGAGTTATGACTTAGGGCAAAGTAAGTGAATTGGCCCACATAGAGGGGAAAATAGCCCGCCAAAGCAGGTAAGTGATATGGGAAAAGTCCCACAGGTGTTAGAAACGTGTGGATCAGAAAGTGTGCGGTCACATTTGTGTGTGTGTGGGAAGGCACGAGTGATGGCAGGGAGCTGTGTGAGGACCCGGATGCAGTCCTGCTCCCGGAGGAAGCAAAGGCTGACAGCTGCTGGCTTCCTGGGAGGTAGCGGAGGGCGCTTCGTGGGAGTTGTGTGTGGAGGCCCCAGCAAGTCCGAGTCCACAGGCTCTGTGGCTAGTAGGTCTCTAAACAGTGTCTCGGAGGAGGAGAGCAGCCAGATAGGGGGCTGCCTCTCAGACCCGAGCCAAAGGTGCACGTATGCAGGCTGTAGGTCTCACTGCTGCTCCTGTGTTGGGTATCTGCTCACACGCTGATGTGCAGGGTGGTGGTGGTGGTTATGAAGACAGATGTGCTTAGCCCCACTGAACCGTGCTCTCCAGACGGTTAAAACGTAAACTTTACTGTATTCATGTTTTGTCAGATCTTGTAGAATTAAAAACTAGTATTTAACCTTTTTCAAGTGGATTTTTTTTTTTTGGTACTGGGGATTGAACTTGGGTCCTTGTGCTTGCGCTGCAGGCGGCGAAACCACTGAGCTAAATCCCCAGCCCTCAAGTGGATTTTTATCTTGACTCATGAAACTCATTTTTCACACCTTTTATTTACCATTCAAGAAGCTATTCTTACAGTTATGAATCAAGTTATTGGTATCCATGCATTATTTCCCCTTCTTACCACAAAATCCATTATCAGTTTGAACTTAGGGAGTGCTATTGTGCAGCAAAGCATTTTAAGAATAAGATTAGCTACTGCTTATTAAGCATCCAATGCCCTAGAACTTCCTAAATTGTTGTGAGTGGTAATGCTCATTACACACTAATACCCATGAACGATAATATTCATTTGCACTTGGGGAAAACTAAGATATGGAGGGCTTAACTAACATTAAATTGGTCACAACTGGATCCAGGATTTAAAATGTATAAGGCCTTTCCTGGCTTCACAGTCATGGCCACGTTGCCTTCCTGTGGTTTTCTCTTACTTCGTTTTATTATTGAAATACACACTGGCAAATATTCATCTTTCCTTCCCAAGTTCGTATTCTGCTGAATCACACCATATCCCTATATGGAGGTGGTCAAACCCCCAACCCCTATCTTGATGACTGTGTTCCTAAGAAAGATGAAAAGCAGAGTCTCTGCTGACTTAAAAGTCCTGGCAGCTTAAAGGACAGAAAACGTTATCTCAGCAGTGTAATGAGAAAACTGGGGCTGGA
Source organism: Heterocephalus glaber (assembly GCF_000247695.1). Next base: position 1,818,823 of record NW_004624743.1, on the reverse strand, counting down.
GAGACAAGGATTGTGTAGTCACTATTTAAAACACATAGGTTGCAAAAGACAGAGAAATTGATCTCGGTTTTAATGAAGCGAGCCCAGTTGGCACTGAAGCGAATATTGAAGAGATGCACCAGGGCGTATGCTGAGTGTCACGTGCAACTCATGGGAACCCTTGAGCACCTACAGCTCTTCACCTGCCTGCCTGAGCGCGTGACTGCACTGCTATCCACACTGTAGCCAAGCGAGTAAAACCTGTGGAGACTTTACCACCAACCGTCTTTATTCATCAGCATCTGTCTTGGGGCGCCTTGTTCACTTTGGTGGCATAATCTCCTGACTGAAGTGGACTGAGTGCAGTCGGGGCCTCAGCGCTGCTGGGTTCCAAGGATGCGGTTCCTATCTGTGGAGAGCCGGTCAACGGCGCGTGTTTCCACTGCTGGGCCGGTGTGTCCAGTCTGCGGCAGCACACCTGTCACATGCTGAGCCCAGGATTGCTCTCTGGTTCGCTTTTATGCTAACAACCGAGTTTTGTGCAAACAAAACATGTGGCATTTCTGCCCCAAATCATCAGAGCGCATATAGAAAATAGCCTCTAAGAGTCAGAGGCAGTTTTGGAAAGCAGGGGTTTTGATGGATGTATTTAAAAAGAAAGCCTAGTATTTTACATAATTAATTTATTTAAAAATCAATGAGCTATAAGCTGAGGAATCATGAGATAGCTGTATGGACACTATTTAAAACCATAAAAGTAAAATTAAAGAAGTTGAAAGAAAAGTAAGTGGCAATATCTGTTTACTGCATTTCCTCTGTAACTATTTCATAAAAATTTTTTAAAATCTTTTCATTTCTGCTTTTATAGTATCATAGTTATATCATTAAAACTAGATTTATTCCGTGTCAGATACAGGTATATTTGTAGAATGCAAACAACAGATCGTACCTCTTTATCTTTAATGTAAGTACCTTATAACATTACACACCCATTGGCCCTCCTTCATTGAAACTTCTGTTCCCATGAATTTTATTTTATTTTATTTCTACATGTTATACACACCCCTTTGTACTGCTATTAGTTTGGCTCTAAGCTATTTTTAAATAGATTTTTAAAATCAAGAAAACTCTCTTACCCTTGCCAACATACCTACGAGCTCTGGTGGTTATGCTTCCTCTGCCATCACTCCTTATGCTGCAGGACTGCTGGTGTCATTCTATGAGGGGTTTTTCATATGTATGTCTGAAAATTTTATTATTTTGTTTTTATTTTTGAAGAGTATTTTTGCTAGATTCAAAATTCTAATTTGAAAGATTCTTCTAGCAGTTGAAAATATCATTCCTTTTCCTTGTGCTTTGCCTAGCTTATAAGAAGTGTACAGTCATTTTTGTTTGTATTTCTTTATGTAATAGTTATTTTTTCTGTTTTTAAGATGCTCTCTTTATCACGTATTTTCACCAGTTTTACTATGATATGCTTTTTGTGGTTTCTTGTGTTTTCCCTATTTAGCATCTTTGAATTTCTTTGGTTTGTGGGTTATAATTTTCATGAAACTTGGACTGTGTTCAGCCCTTATTTCTTCATAACCAAAGGTCAGAATGACCGGAGTCTCCGTGCACCGACAGGGGCCTCGCTGCACTCCTAGCACAGCCCCAGCAGTGTCTGAAGCTGGTAGTGGCCCCGAAGCCCAGGACACTGGGTAGACTGCACTTGCTCCTTGTTTGTCCCGTCCCCACAAGCATCTTCTCAGGGAGAGAGCTAAGCACACCCTGCCAGGAGGCAAAGTGAAGATGACGTGCTTGCTTTTGAGGGCAAAGTCCAACCCGCAGGGCCCACCCTGCAGGCTTTACTGATGTCATTAACGCTGATAAGACCAGGATGGGGGATTCAGCTCAGTGGTGCCGCCGCCTGCCTGGCAAGCGCAAGGTCCTGAGTTCCATCCCCGGTACCAAAAACACAGAAATAAAGTAAAGAATAAATAAATAATAAAAAGTAAATAAAAATAAAAAACACTGGTAAGACTGGAGAGAATCCCTGCCTGGCCTATAACACACTGCCCCTCGTCATACTGCACCCGAGGAGGCCGACGAGGAACTTGCAGGTGGTGACCCAAGACGCTAACCTGGGAAGAACTGGCACGATCGCCAGCGGGGAAGAACATCCGGGCTCTTTTGATGTTCGTGTGAAAGCTCCAAAGGCAACAGCTTTGCCACCCAGTTCTCCAGCGTTTTCATTTCTGGCAAAGGCAGTGTACCGTGCCGTCTCTGTCTCTTGGCAAAGGGGTCTGCTTCACTGTCGCCGGAGAGACACAGGAGGCTGGGCCAAACAGGGCGGCAGGTGAAAGGGTCCCCAGATGAGGTGTGGAGAGGAGAGGGCCCTGTGATTGTGGTCATCTTTCTTGCTTCTTTGCATAACTAATGAGAAAACTATCAAAGCATCTCAAGTAGTCAGGTAAATACTGACGTACAAGGCTTTGTTTGGATTTATATACATTTGCTTGCACACTCCTATACCTATACTGGGTTCTAATGTAAAACAGACTTATTCTCATAGATTACAGTGACATTAAAAATGTAACCCACTGCCTTAGATTAGTTATTGTTGTAAAATCTTTGTAAGGCAGGAATTATCTCTACGTTACTTAAATAAAGCCAAGAGTAAGTTGAATAATTTGCCTTTGATCATTTGGCTGGTTAGTGGCTGAGCCTCTATTGGATACAAATCTTTACACCTTTGAGAAAGGATTTAAAATGTCGTATACACACAGACACACACACAGACGCAAATTGAAATGAGGTCTGAAAATGCTTTAGGCTAGGGAAACCTGAGGCCTGGCCACCTGACCCAGCTGGCTGGCTCTGCAGAGCCCCTGGCCCCAGAGAGATACCAGATGGCCTGGTGACGCCTCTCCTTGTATCGCTGCTCTCCCTTCTGTCACGGTCAGAGCTTCTCTCGTCTCTCAGCGTGCATGAGCGACCAACACCGTCCTGGGATGTTCGTGTCCATCACGGCAGTAGTGCCACCCAATTGACGCAACTTCCTTCTTTGTTTTTACCTATAAAAATCCAGATCCTTCAGATGCCGTTTAGGGAATCATGAGTTCCGTGCACCTGGAACTTGTGTCACCTTCATACTGTGTCAAATAAATTCTTTGTTCTCATCCTGGTGAGCTGCAACTGCCCCTGTGGTTGGCCCCTAGAGCTACCTCTTTGGGCTGTTTTTGATGTTTGGTTGGAGGGGAGAAGAGCCTGGGCCCCATATGCAGATGCCTGTGGCAGCCTGGAAGCCAGAAAGCCCCCTCCCCTGTAGGAGAGCCCCAGGAAGATTTCCCGGCCACAGGCCAATTCCAGCTGCTGTCACCTCACACCCACGGGCACAGCAAATGTGAAAGGCCCTGTGGCCAGAGCCCTGTTCTGCTCACGCCATTCCAGCAGGAATATTGAGTGGACAAGACCTTCGTTAACAAGAACTATTTGTGTGCTATGATTACCTTGACTGGAGGATCTGGCCTTCACTTGGAGTCTTAATCATTAGTTGAGTCCCTTTCTCTCTTTGAACGGGCTCCTCTTTCACAAAAAAAGATCTTTCACTTGAAAGTGCCAGTGTGCTTAATTCTCGTGGCAAAATTAAAGCTTACTACAACACCTGCAAACAGGACCACCTCTCTCCCACGGTTGGCAGGGTTTGTGGGGAAAGGATATTCTGGCACATTCCTGCTAGTGCAGTCAGACAGCCTCACAGCTCAAGAGTTTCAAACGTAGGTGATTGGAGAATTAATTCCTGATAGTCTGTGAGCAAATCAGTGCAGATGCCAGCGTGGTTACTGTTGGCTAGAGGTGAGAAATGATTAGGTAAGAAGCAGCAACAGAAAAGAAAAGAAGCATTGTCTGGAATCCCCTGTTCTTTAGAGAGTCAGTTCATTTTTGTTGATGGTGTTGCTTGAGATGTACACATTACAAATCTTCCTTTTTAGATGAGTAGCCATATGTCTTATGCCAGTGTTTATCTTTTAGCCTTTCTTCTGAAGAAGTGAAATGTCAGTGTGTGTGTGTGTGTGTGTGTGTGTGTGTGTGTCTAATCTCTGGCACATTTGTGCTTGTGTGTCTTCAGCTGCCTAAATTCTCCTTCATTTACCACTCAGCTCCTAAGATCTCCTGGAAGAGGGGCCACCAGTGCAGCTGGGTTCCCTTGAAGATGCTGTGAAGGGGTGCTCAGAGCTGGATTTTTAGAATAATGACTTACTCGTTTTCTTTTTTGGCAAATACTTACATGGTACTAGCTATGTTGAGCATTAAACATACAAAAGAATTTTATCCTCTCAGCAACCCTCCCGAATAAAACAGGTATAATTTTACACTGAGGAAGCTGAGGAATGGAGACACTGTCCTTCAGTGTCATTTAGTGGGAGGACTGGGTCTCTACCCCCTCAGGGTGGCTTAGACTTGATGTGCTCACCTCAACACCAGTCTGTCTGCTCCTTTGTCCCTCTCCACCCCCAGGACACCGGCCACAGCCTGTGGTCGTGGCCCCCTTCTGTCTTGGGCCCTGGTTGGAAACACTTCTCAACCACGCTCCATCCTGCATGATGTCCTCAACTGTGCTTTCCTCTTCTGAATCTCTACCGCATACCAATTAGTTGCTCAGAAGTTATAGAAGTGCCTGTAATTTCCAGCACAATTGTATGCTTTTCATACTTTTCTCAGCAGCAGGAGGGAAGACGAGCCGTGTTACAGCACTACTTTACTTTAACTGTGCACCTGCAGTGCTTACCTACTGCAGAGGCAGAACTCGCTCTCTTCCTGTTAGTCGAGTACTGTGTGTCCCTCGCACTTGGAGCAGTCTCATAACGTCCCACACAGTTGCTTGCTCCACCTCCTTCCTGTCCCCTCAGGTTGCAGACATCACAGGTGGATGGGAAAGAGTAACAGGACTCAGGCAAGAATTGAGGGAATAATTCAGCTTTCAGGTTACACTCAAGACATTCTCGGTGTTTTGCACATCAAATTTTGAATTGCTTTTGAGAAACTAAACACACAAGTGGACGGTGGCCAAACCATCTGTGACAACAGAGCTCTGTCCACAACCTCTGAAGCAGCCAGCCAAGGATGCCAGCCCTAAGTACGGCCACCAGCTGATGGGCAGGCCTTGGTCAATGACTGCCAGGCCCCTCATTGAATTTCTATTGTATTTTTGGCAGTACCGAGCTTCACACTAAGCTACACACTCAGCCTTTTTTTTAGTTTTTATATGTGTGAGACAGGGTCTCCTAAGTTATTAAGTTGCCCAGGCTGGGCTCAAATTTGCAGTCCTCCTGCCTCAGATTCCCAGGGTGCCATGTCACCACACCTGGCTCAGATCCCCTGATTGTTCCCCACCCAGATAAAGCCAAATATTCTCAAACCCACCTCAAAAGCACATGTTGCTTCCCGTTGCCCTGCCTTTGCGCTCCATGCCTACACACCGTTCAGCGCGGGCCTGACTTCTGCCTTTTCTCTTTAGCTGTGTCACTCACTCCCCTGACTCGGATGGCAGCTGACGCTTGCTACACAGCTCTAAGTGAATCAGAGGGTTCGGTCTGTCCTCATTTGTATTCTCTTTTCTTATTTCCACACTTTCTAGAAATAGTGTCCCCCTGTTCTATGTCCCTGAGAACTGATCATTATTATATTGGTTTCTCGTTTTCCAGTTGTGTCCCGGGACTTATATAAAGGGCTGATTATTTAAGGTGAAGTCCAAAGGTAATCGAGATATATGTATAAATGGTCTTATGCATAACAGTTTTACCGAGCTAAAGTATTTTTGTGCCTTGCTGCTTATGAATGTGTGTGTCAGCCCTTCTTAGTAGTAATTAAAAATTAGAGAAACAGGCCAAAGATATTAAGGAGAGTTTTATTGTAAAAACAGACAGGAGGTGCAGTTTTACATTTTTCCAAGTCTTCGGAAACTCTCAGAGTAGAGACTTCGAGGCGTCTGTCGTACCAGCAGGCAGACTAGTTACAAAGGGGGATGGGGGCGCTCACTTCCGGCTGAACTGCGGCAGAGGCGGCGGCACCTTGATGTCCTGGCCTCTCTCCAGCTTCTTCTCGCAGTCCACCAGGTAGTTGACTCCGTCAATGACAATCTGCACCAGCTCCACCTTGGCAGCGAAAGGAACAAAGCGTTAGTGGGAACCGCAGAGAGCTGCAGGGCTGCGATCAGCAGGGACGGCAGCTAGGTCTGAGACAGTCTCTGGCTTCTCTCCGCTTCCTGCGTGGGTACTGGGAGGGGCCAGCAGGGGCGGGGCCAGGCGGGGCCGGGGTCTCCTGGGGGCTCCTCAGTGAGGATGGGGCGCTGCTCTGTGAGGACTCCTGGTGTGCGAATGCCACTGGCCGTTCCCTGCACCTTCTCCTCAGTCTCAGCAGGAAAAGACCAGTGTCTGTCTCACAGCAGGACCACACAGCGACAACTCAGTACTGTTCTCTCCATCTGGGGCTGACCCACTGCCAAACCCTCCAGTCACTGGACATGCCAGGGCTCGGAGAGCACCGTTTACACACTGGATGTCTTTCTGGGGAAAAAAATCTTTAAAATCAAATGTTTGGCTACCAAATCGTGTTCTCAAGATCAAAGAGGATATCAGAAAATGGAAATATACCCCTTGTTCTTGGGTAGGAAGAACCAATACAGTGAAAATGGCCAGACTTCCAAAATTGTTATACAGATTCAAAGCAATCCCAATCAAAATCCCAACAGAATATCTCACAGAATTAGGAAAAACAATCCTAAAATTCATTTGAAACCAGAAGAGATGGAGAATAGCAAAGGCAGTTCTGGGCAACAAAGGCAAGGCAGGGGCTATGACAATACCTGACCTGAAATTATACTACAAAGCTACTGTGATAAAAACAGCATGGTAATGGCCAAAAAGCAGACCTGAGGATAAATGGAATAGACTAGAGGATGCAGAAACAACTCCAAACACCCTCAGCCACCTTATCTTTGACAAAGGAGCCAAAAACCTTCACTGGCAGAAAGATAGGCTCTTAAATAAATGGAAAAACTGGCTTTCCACATGCTGAAGATTGAAACTAGACCCATATCTTTCACCATTCACTAAACTCAAATCAAAATGGATCAAACATCTAAATATTGAAACAAAAACACTAAATCTTCTGGAAGATAGAATAGGTAGAATACTTGAGGACATAGGAGTAGGGAAAGACTTCGTGAACAAAACCCAGTCTGCACAGGAAATACTACAAAGAATCAACACTTGGGATCTCATCTTATTAAAAAGCTTTTGCACAGCAAGAGAAACCACCAACAGAGTGAAGACACAACCCACAGAGTGGGAAAAATTTTTTACCAGCTATTCAGATAAAGGACAATTATCTAGAATATATAAAGAACTTTAAAAAATTAGACCTCCCAAATTTAAATACCCATTACAAAAATGGGCATCTGAAATGAAAGACATTTCTCCAATAAAGAATTAGAAATGGCAAATAAATACATGACAAATGTTCAACATCTTTGGTCAGTCGAGGGATGCAAATTAAAACAATGCTGAGATTCCATCTCACTCCAGAAAGAATGGCTGCTATCAAGAAATCAACCAATAACAAATGCTGGCGGGGCTGTGGGGAAAGAGGAACCCTTCTCCATTGTTGGTGGGAGTGTAGACTGGTGCAACCACTGTGGAAATCAGTATGGAGATACCTCAAAGAACTAGGACTAGAGGTCCCATTTGACTCAGCTATACCTCTTCTTGATATCTTCCCAAAAGAATTAAAAGCATCATACCACAGTGACATAAGCACATCAATATTTATAGCAACACAGTTTGTAATAGCTAAATCTTGGAAACAGCTCAAATGCCCATCAACTGATGAGTGGATAAAGAAGATATGGGTTTTTTTATACAATAGAGTACTATTCTGCCATAAAGAAGGATGAGGTTCAGACATTTATAGCTGAATGGGCCTTGAGACCATACTCGTAAGTGAAATAAATCAGACACACATGTAAATACCACATTGTTTCTCTGGTGTGAGAAACTGAATATGGAACTAAGGACTGAGATGTATGATAGATATTGGGAAGTGGGAAGAAAGTGTTCAGATGGGAAGGGGAATGAGGGAGGAGGGAGGAAGGAAGGGACAAGAAGAAAGTGAAAATAGAAGGAAAAAATGGAAACAAAGGTTTTGTACCTAGGGAGAGGAGAGGGCTTGAAAATAAAATCGTGGTTTCACTGTGCCAGGCAAATTTATTACTTATAGGAAACTTTATGAATTATAGTAAAATATATATTTGAAAATTCCTCCTTTAAAAAATATGCTAGAATTTGGTTTCCAAATACTGGCTTTAGTTCATTCCAGACAACATAAGATATGAGGTGTGACTGAGGGCGAGCAGTAAGGGTGGAAGGGATGCTGAAAGTTGGAGTCAGGACAGACCTCAGACTCACTGGCGTCCACTTCCTCCTCTTTGCTCACACCCGAGGGCAGAGCCCCATCCCAGAGAAGGGGCCCAGAAAGCAAGTCACTGCTAAGGAACCTGTCCTGTCCTCATCCAGCCGACCTTTCCTAATGGGGAGAGCTTTTGCAGGATGGGGCTCCCATCAGGCCGTGGGACACTAATCTAGTATCAGTCAGCAAAGCACTAGATAAAGGACTATCTTTACTCTGCAGTCATTAAAAATCCCATCTTTGGGATGATAAGGGTTTTTTTGGTTGTTATTTGTTGAGTTGTGTTGTGTTGTGTTTTTGTGGTGCTGGGGATCATGCCAGGCCAGCACTCTACCATAGATCTGCACCTCCCGCTCCAAAATCATGATTTTGAAGAATATTTAATATTGTAGGAAAATGCTCGTGTATTGGGGAAAAGTACATAATAACACTTATATGCGACAATAATAATTGTTAAAGTTTTCTGAATAATTATTTGAAAAGAGTAGAAAGCAATTTAGAATAATATTCACAATGGTTTAATCCAAATAGTTGTTAGATTAAATATGTGGTTTGAAACATTCATAATAGCTAAATTATGGAAGAGGTCTATTAGGAAGAGATCTATGTGCTCATTAACAGAAGAATGGAGAAAGAAAATGTGGTCGATATACACAGTGGAGTACTGCTCAGCCAGAAAGAAGGGTGCACTTGAGTCATCTGTAGGAAAATGGATGCACCTTGAGGACATAATGCTAAGGGAAATGAAAAAGACACAGAAGGTAGACTATTTCATGGTTTCTCTTATATGAGAAACCACAGGTATAGATAGTTGAAAGAGCAAAATAAAAGAGGGGTGATAGGAAACAGGGAGGTGGACTCGAGATGGGGCAAGGACCTAGGGAAAGGGGGAGTGGGGTGGCAGGGGGAGGGGAGGGAGAAGGTCAAGATGTGGTTTGCACATGGACCGATTCCCCACCATGAATGTACTGATTACGTGTCACGTGTCAACAGCAAAAAAGCAGGCGTAATAAAATTTTCAGAGTAAATAAAAATAAAAGAGAGTACTTGCTGGCATCTTTCTACCTTTCATACTGCTCACAAGGAACTCACAGCTAAAGCACAAGTGACAGTGTGACCTGGCAGTGCCACCACGCAGGGCCCCAAGTGCTGCATCCTCAGCTGCTGTCACCTCCTGTCCTTGTATTTGCTTCGCATTCAGCTGCAGGGCCCTCCAGGGAGCTCCTCCTGCCATCCCCATCATGCAGGCCCTGGAGGTTTCCACGAATCCTGCTCCTTCTAAGTATCCCTTCTTTTATAAGCACACTGTATCTATAACAACTGCAAACCTTATTTGCCATCTTAACCTTAAAATTAAACTCTAGAAATTATCAAGTATTTAAGAATGCCAGAGTGAAGATGCCCAGGAAAAATTCAGAATCTGGAGAAAATTGCACCCAGCCCACCCCCGAAGGACAGCGCACATTCCCTGACTCCACAGTGACAAAATACTGCTGTCCTTTGCCACAGCAGAGCTCCTGGTGCTGACGGCCACTGAGCAGCTCTCAGGGCCGGTGCGACCACAGGCCCTCAGTGAAGTGCTCTTCCTGCTTGAGGTCCCCAGGTTACCCCGCATTTGCCTCTGTGTCCTCGCTTCCCCTGGGAGAGAGTGTCGCCAAAGGGACGGCGAACAGGGCTCATCTCCTCTGCTTCCTCTCCCTCAGGCTGAGCCCTCAGTGCACGTCAGGAAGGTGTGAGAGACGCTACCTCTGATCTGCCGATCCGATCGATGTTGGAAATGTCATACACGTCCGCCACTGCCTCGGTGTCCACGCCACCCGTGCCACGCTTCTGGAGCCTGAGGTTCTCCAAGATCTTAGAAAAACGTGGGTCCTATGACGAGGGATAAGACTTAAGTGTCCTGAGAAGCAAACACAGTCACCAGCACTGGTACATTCACTGAGAAAGGACGGATAATGAAAATAGTAGCTGTTAATATTTATAAAGCATTTGTTCACTACGCAGGAGGCTCTGTGCTGGGACTGAGAACCGCCTATGCAGTAGGTGTTGCCTGCACTCCTGCCTTAGTCTGCTTTCTGTTGCTGTAACACCGCAGTGGAGACCAGGCAATTTGTGAAGAAGGGAAGCTTATCTGGTTCACACCTGGGAAGTCAACAGCCTAGTTCCAGTCTCTGGTGAGGAAGCCAGTAGGGCATCCATGGCAAGCCCGAGACACGTGCCATCCCAGTCTGTCTTCTTCAGAGCCACTGAGGTCATCGTGGGTCCAGAACCGCATGACCTTACTACTACCCCCAGAGCTGCCACCTCCAGTACATAGGCACAGGACCTTGGGGATTACATTTCTGTCGTGCACATCTAAGGGACACATGGCACCCTCAGCAACCTCCACTGCACAGATGCAAGGAGCTTCAGAGGACTTCTGCTCAGAGTCACGCAGCTAGGACGTGGCAGCACTGGGACTGAACCTGTGTAGTCCTGACTCCAACTTTATGCTCTTAACGTCCACATATTTTTTGCATAGGGATGCCAACTTCGATATGTTTGATATCACTCATGTGTATATCACTTGTCACTGTTATAATTGAAATCAAGAAGTTCAATCACTTCACTTTCTAGGCACTGGAATAACAAAACTTCTCAAACTATCTTTGGGGGCAGGCAGCATATTTTCTAAAATTGTTTTTAAAGTATCTGATTTGCCGGGTGTGGTGGCACATCTCTATAATCCCAGGACTTGGGAGGCTGAGGGAGGAGGATCACCAAAAGTTTGAGACCAGCCTGGACTACATAGTGAATTCAAGAACAGCCTGAGCTACATAGCAAGACCCTGTCTCAAAAAAAAATTTTTTTTTAATTTACTTGGTATACAGTGGCAGAAACTGCTAGTTACTCAGCAGAGTCCTCTACCTCTTCTTCCAGTGTTGGAGCTGAGGAAGCCCCTGCTCGCTGGCTACGTCTGTGCTCATGGCGTGAGCAGGGGCTATGATATGGTTGGTAGCTGGATGTCCTCCCAGAGCCTCACACGCTCACTGCAGGGCTCTTGCAAGCTGAGTGGATTGTGGGGGCCTAGAGCTGCCCTGCTGTTCGGAGCTGGGGCTGGAGGAACGAAGTGGGTCACTGGGCTGTTCTCCTCCCTGCTCTTTGCTTCCTGTCCCCCATGCCGAGAGCAGCTCTCCTCCACCCGGCCCTCGCCCTTAGCCAGCAGGCTATGAGCCAAACAAGCCTGTCTTCCTTTAAGTTATGGGTGCCGGGTACTGTGTCTAGCAGCAAGAAATGTGACCCAGACAGGACGTGTGCCACTTCCAGGCTGAGATGTCCATCTTGGCACGGCCACACTTGCCTGGACGCTGTCCCCTCCCACTCGCTAGGACAGGGGCCTGCTGTGACCATGTAAAGGGGACTGTGCCCGAGACAGTGGTCCTCCAAGCTTGGTACCTCGAGTCCTAGCCTCAGCGTCACCGGAATCTTTCAGAAATGGCAAATTCTGCAGTGGGGCGGGATTTGCACTGACCACGCCCCAGGCCGCTCCTAAGCACACCTGACCCTGAGAACGAACTTCTGGGTTAAAGGAGACAGGGAGGCGGGAGGCACCTGCCAAGCTGAGCAGCCCGCTTGCTACCCTAGTGTCACCCGACGGAGCAGCCACTGTGTCTCTGTCACAGCTGCTGGCCGTTGACCCCAGTAGTACAGACAGCTTTTCTCTGACAGTGGAGAAACTAGGTCAAGGACCCCAGGGTGGCCCCGTCTGAGCCGTCCCGGGATGGGGAGCCTACCGGTGGGCTCACAGTACCTTGCTGAGCTTCGGGATCCGCACGTGGACACCGGCCCGCAGTCCGGTCCCCAGGTTGGACGGGCAGGTCAGGATATACCCCAGACGCTCGTTCCACATGAACTCCCAGCCGCGCTCCTGGATCAGCCGCTCCACCTGCAAGTGGGACAGCGCTGGACACACGGCAGGGTCCCCCAGTGCCCGTCCTCGCAGCTCGCCCACCCCGACCTGGGGCGGGATGTGGGTGCCATGCATGAAGGCGAGGTGCATTCACAGGACTTCAACATAAAAAGAGGCACATTAGAGTGGTCCAGTTAGATGAGGCGAGCCTTGTAAAACACTGGACAGCAGGTACTGCCCTCTCAGTAATGCCATCTGATGTTCACTGTTGCACCAGGACAGCAGGAGAGCACGGATTCACAGCAGCTACGCCCACACCGGGGACGTTGGTACCACCTGGGTGCTGAGGACAGCGGGAGAAAACGCCCAGGAGCACCGAGGTCCCCACAGCACGTGTGTGGGAGATGGGAGCCTCCCCTGGAGGAGTCGCCTGCTCTGAACCGTTGGGCTGGGAGCCCACTCCCCAGAGAGTGTCTTGGTCCATGGAAGAAAGTAGCCCTGTCTTGCAAGTTACCATAGTGGCTTTTTATAGAATAAAAAGCAGAGACGTCTTATTTTTGTGACTATCGAGCAGTCTCGGGCAGGATCTTACTTCCTTCAGTCCGCGACAGAATCGCTCGAACACCCGTTTCATGTTGCCGCCCTTTTCCATGGAGATGACCCTGGTGTGGTCCTCCTCATTGATCCAGATGAGAAAGGTCTTGTCGTAGTTATGCCTGGTGAGGGAGGAGCACACCGCTGAGCACTTGCTGCATTGTCCCAACCCGTAAAACCCTATCTCCTCAGGGGCTCGATTGCCACCCCTTCTCCCCTAGTTGTGCCTGCACACGTCCCACAAAATAAGGTTACCGGGACAGGATGCAGGGCAGGACCGACCTCAAGCTTCATACTTCTACCCAGGAAGATGAAAAGATGCTGGTTCCTTGGACACGATGACCACAGTCAACCCTAGCAACACTGGCTTTGACACGGGAGTATTTTGTCTCCCAAAAATGCAACCAAAATCTTGGGGTGCATTGAAAACAAAAAGGCTGCACCTGCGGGCCAAGGTTTTCAGGTTGCAAGGGCGATCCCATGTGTTGGCAGCAAAGCCCCTGCCCGACCACACCATGGGACAGTCAGGATAATGGGCCAAGGCGCAGGACAACACGGGCTGAGGACTGGGAGCACATGGGTAGCCACTCCTTTTAGTTTTTCTTAAACCATCAATATTTCCTTTGCCGTTTCTGGTCTTTTGTCTTACTGTCAGCAGGCAAGTTCTCTGAGGTGAAATAATACGAAGCGCATGTTTTCTTTTAAAAGCAGCCTCCCCGCCCCCGTACATGATCCCTGGAAGCCGGCTCAGAAACACCCCGGAACCGAGTGTGTTTACACACACGTGGGTTCTAAGGAGTCGGTCTTCTCCGTGAGCTTAAGCTGGACATGCTGTCAACGGCGGCTACAGCAGCCTAGGTTAGGACGACAGCGTCTGAGGGGTCCTCTGCCTACATGGCAAGCGGGAGGAGATGCTGCGTCCGTACCAGATTCCCCTGGCGTCTGGCCAGTCTCGGGCCATCCCAGCACAGGTCAGTAAAGGGGACACGGGCTTATCAAACAGGAAGTGGTCCTGCAGGCCGAGGGACAGGGGCGAGAGAAGAGATCGGTGAGCGCTGGAGGCTGCAAATGCCAGGTGACCCAGCCTTACTCTGGCATGGCGGTTCTCAGCTGAGCGCCCACCAGAATACCCAGGAACTTCAAAGTCAGCACCAACGCCCAGGCCCCGGCCCCGGCCCCACACTTCTCCCCGCTGGGCAGGCTCTCTCTCGGGGAAAGGCTTCCGGAGGCGGGTGGCCAGTGACGGCTGACAGCCACGGCTGTGTCCACGCGGCGGGGGGTGTACCCACCGCTGGTGCCACTGCTCTCCTGAGAAGGCTTCTCCACAGCCACTGTTCCGTGTTCCTAGCATTGTGGGTGCCTTTATGCTACTTTCCTTCATTTAAAAGCATTGAAGAAAGACTGCAGTCATGTAGGAATAAAAACAGCACCTAGTACTTCTCCCTCATCGTGCGCCAGGCCCTGTGCTGCGTGTGCCAGCCCACTTCCTTCAGTCCCACCGTGAGAGGGGTTATTCTGCTTTATAGGAGGTGCAGAGAAAGCAGTCAGGCCCGGTCCTGCAGGGCACCCCAGCTATGCCCTGAGCCGAGGGATTCGGGCCACGTGTCAGAGTCTGTGCCCACAGCCTGCCAGCCTTCTGCTTGCACAGCAGCCTGTCCGCCGCCGTGAGGTCCGTGGATGTCAAGAATTGGCATCTCACTGCCCCGAGGTAGGAAGACAGGAGGGGGAGTCCCGCCAGGGTCCTCGCAATGGGCCCCGTCAGAGACGAGCGGAGGAGCATGGACAGGGGCTGCCCAGGAAGCAGCCCCTGCTCCCAGTGGGACCTCGAGGGGTCCCGGGGCGGGGGCTCCTCTGGCAGGCTGGACGGCCAGGCCCTTGGCCACAAGGACGAGAGCCCCAGGCAGGCCTGTGGAGCACAGAGCTGGTCTGCATGGTTCGGGCATGGACACACACTGTGGAATTGACATCTTTGGAAATGACAAGCTTTGTTTGCTTGCTTGTGGTACTGGGGTTTGAACCCAGGTCCTTCGAACTGAGCTACATCCCCGGTCGTTTTTTAAATTTTGAGACAGGCCTCGCTGAATTGCCTAGGCTGGGCTCAAATTTGCAATCCTCCTGTCTCAGCCTCCCAGCCAGCCAGGATCTGGACTTGTGCCACCACGCAGGCTGAAACGGCAAATTCCCAAATTCCATTTCCGCTGTACAGGCCACCCTGGTTCCCCTGTGCCTGCCCAGGACCTGAGCTCTGCAAGCCGCGCTAGGTAGGCGGGTGGCTGCACACCAGCCCACGGCCTTGCACGACCCACCCCGCCCCGCCGGCGCTCACGTCGATGAGCCGCTGCTGGTCCTGCTCGGTCATCTCCGACAGCTTGTAGTAGCGGCCGGCCAGGTCGCCCTTGAGGCCCTGGAGCGCCGCGATGGCCACGTTCTCCACCTCCCTGCGCTCCGCGCGCGAGCAGGCGGGTGGCAGGCTGAGCCCGCGGATGCTGCGCCCGGTGCGCACACGGGAGGACAGCACGTAGCGCTCATCGAACTGCCCCTGGGTGATCTGCGGGTGGGCGGGGCGGTCACCATGGAGCAGGGTGAGCGACCGGAACCCCCACCCCCGGGGCGGGGCCCGAGATAAGGGGCCAGGCTGCTTCCTACCCTCTCTCGGATTGGGATGAAAGGGAGGTTTGGGGACAGGGTTAGAGTCTCCCCACCCCCAGGATTGGGGACGGACCCCTGGGCCTTCGTGCGGAGCTACACCCCTACCCCTTTGTATTCTTCATTTGGAGGCAGGGTCTCCCTGAGTTGCTAAGTTACTCAGGCTGGGCTCGAATTTCCAATCCTCCTGCCTCAGCCTCCCTAGCAGTATTTTTAAAACCTATTTTAAAAATTAGTTCATGTTTGTAGTTCATGATCACATTTCTCTTGGGGAGCTGGTGCATGGACTCAACACATCATAATTCCTTTTTTAACTCCCCCTCCCCTTCCTCCTCCCTCCTTGGTTCCCTTTCCTTTTGCAAAGATCTATCTCCCTTCTTCCTATCTTCTATCTTTCATTTTGCTCCTTATGTGTACTTTGGGGTTCTCCTGTAAAAGAAGCCATGAAATGTTTGTTTATGCATCTGATTTATTTCACTCAGCATTATGGTCTCCAGGTGCACCTGTTTTCCTACAGATGACTCAAGCTTATCCTTCTTCCTGGCAGAGTAGTACTCCAGACCTTCTTAACCTGCTGTGCTCCCCCCAGGGGTTCTGGCCAGGGAGCCAATCTGGGGAAGGAGGGGCTGGCCTACCTTGGAGGCGTCCAGATCTGTGGGGTGCTTCATCACCCGGGGGTCGTAGCCGTTGTGCCTCAGTTTGATGACAGGGTCAAAAAGGTCAGCAAACACCTGCGGGAGAGAAGGCGCCTGGGTTCTGGGGCCCTCGGTGTTCTCACCAACGAGCTGCTTCACCTGCCGCTTTACCCTGAGGGCCGGCCAGAGTTAAGCTCTGAAGTTCTCCAGCTCATGGCAGAAAGGAGCGTGAGGCGGTGCTACGAACAGCAGGGTGCTGGGGCTCCTGGCCAGCCCACCGCCGCCTGTCTGTGCTGCGCGTCCTGGGGCTCTGCTCTGGGGAGAGACCCGGCCTAGCGCCCAGCCACAGCTCGGGGCAGGACCGGAAGGTGGGTGCCGTGCCGAGGGCGAAGCCCGTGAGCAGGAAGCGCTGCTGCCCCCGAAGCAGAGGGGACACAGCGGCCACGGGCGGGCGAGGTGGGGCTCTGCCCCCAGCTTCAAAGGCTGCTCTCTTTGCTGCCCGCGTGGACTGCACTGTGGAGAGGTTTCGGGGCCTGGGCGCCGGGGCCCCGTCCTGTTCAGCCGGCATCCCCTCCTCCCAGCTGCTGCCTTCCAGGGAGTGGCTTCCGGGGGCGACACAGGCGTCGACACAGGGAAGCCAGGCGGGGCGCTGGGGGCTGGACAGCAGCCTCCCCCGAGGAGGGGCCAGGCAGCGCGCTGAGCTCCATCCGTGCTTCTGCACCAAGGGTGGAGTTCCAGACCCTGGGTTTGTCTGGGACACTCTGCAGCTCAGGAGTCGGGCAGCAGGAAAGAGAATTGCCCCCCAGAGGACACGTGGGGCCCGACCCCATCCCGGAGCCCAGACCCCCTCCTGCCGTCTCCATGGTGACGCCTTCCTACCGCCCCTCCTATGAGCTGGCCTCACTCTCAAGGGGGCCCTGACCCGGGAAGCTGCAGCCCTTGGTATCCCCAGAAGCATTCCTGATGGTGCCGTGGCACTGAGACCCCTTCCCCAGGAGCCACAGTGCCGGCCCCGGTGGGGGGAGAGGCTCTGGGCCCAGGGCCGCCCCCACTCTGGAAGCAGCAACCGGAGGCCCACCTCGTAGGACTCCTCATCCCCGGCCACCATGCCCACTGTCTTGATGAAGGGGTGGCCCGGGTTGTCCACGCCGGTCTGGATGCACTGGTCCAGGGTGTAGCCGCTGGGCGTCATCTTGTTGCGGAGCTTGGCGTAGATGGCCGGGGTGAGGCACTCGGCCATGCAGTTGTTGTGCTTGCGGAGGTCAGGGTAGTCAGCGCTGAGTGGGGGACAGTGGGGCGTCGGGAACAGCCGGGAGGGGCTGGCCAGGGCTGGGGCACAGCAACACCTGGCTGGAGCTGCCGGGGTTGGGTTGTGTTAAGTGGGGCTTCAAAGACAAGGGGTCTTGGGGATCTGGCACAGAAAAGGACAGGGCCTGACGATAGGCCCTGTGACCCGACTGCAAGAGGGCCCAGACTGTGGGAGACTGTGTCCCCGGTAACAGGGGAGGAGGGCAGGTCAAAGAGTGAGCAAAACCCACCGCGGACGCTCAGACTTTAAACAAATGCAGGCAGTAAAAGACACTGTGCCACGAATCCCCTTCAGAATCCTTCTCCTGGCTTGGAGCACACTCATCCCGTCGTCCTTGCTGCTTTCTGAAGCAGCTCTGGAGTCCTCTTTCCTGAGGGTCTTTGTAAGGTGTGGTAAGAAAAATAGAGCAAGTCCTGCTGCCCAGTGCCACCCAAGGGAAAGGCAGCTCACGAAAACACGACAGTGTCCCCATCTGCCTCATCTGGCCTGGTGCCTCTTCTGGGTCCTCTCCAAAGTCAAAGGGACCACGGAAGGAAAGCGTTTTGAATCAGTTCGGCGCATTAAGGCAGCCAGGATGGCACAACTACAGAGACTCAGGAGAGAGGACTCCGAGCCGCTGGGGAAGTGGCCAGGATGAGGATGAGGGTGCTCCCCGGAAGGGGGCTGTTTGTTCCTGAGTAGGCAGCATGTTGAGGGGACTCACAGCAATGTGCTTTCGGCTGTGATAATCGTCCTATTTAAACACACGCTGTACTTTGTGCATGCCGGCGTTTCCGCAGGTACACTGGCACTCCACCCTCGGCCTCACCTCAGAGCCGGGCTCACCTTGGGGGAAACAGCTTGTGTTGGCCGAGGGCCTCTGCGCACACCTTGGGCCGGTGCAGCAGGTAACCGGAGGTCAGGGCGCTGGTGCCCACAGTGGCGAGCAGCAGAGAGGCATTGCGGCCAGTGAGCAGCTTGGAGAAGGTGCTGGCCATGCTTCTTCTCGGGGGAGGCTGGAAGGAAGGAGGAAGGAAGGAAGGAAGGAAGGCAGGAAGGAAGCCGGGTCAGCCGGGTGTCAGGAGCTCGGGGAGAACGGCAGGCCCACCGCCCCTCCCGAGATTGCTCGCTTCCTCTTTACTCCCATTCCTTCTTCTTCCCACTGCTTGGGAAAATACGGCTTAGCCTTCATCAGTGCCCATGACATTTTCTCTAGCAATGTGACGTAGAAAATAAAACAGGTTGCCCCTCGAGCTCATAATGTTCAGTGAAACATATCAGACACATAGCTTCAATATCGCACAGTTTCTCTTACAGGGGAAACCCAGGTATAAGTAAATTAAAGAGCAGAATGAAAAGTGGATGACAGGAAACAGGGAGATGGATCTTTTGCCAAGGGGAAGGGGGCTGACGGACGGAGGGAGGGAGGGAGGACAGGAAGAGGATGTAAACAAAAGTAAGACGGTTTTCATCCATGCGCCACTCCCCACGAGGAATGTGAGAGTTTCATACTGCAAACATGGACTCATGAAAGTCAATCTAAAAAAAGAAAGAAACATCACTGTCTTCTTTCAGGAATTCTAAAGAATTTAGGGGAGATCATCGAGAAACAGGGAAGCAAATAAATGAGGTGCTTGTCATCAGGCTGAGTGCCGAGGAGGAAAGAGGCAGCACTTTTTTGAGACATGGGAGCAAGGCCCACGTAGACAGGCCCCAGCCAAGAGGACAGGAGGCCAAGCCTGGGCAGAGCTGCCCGGAGCACCAAGGGCGAAGCAGGGCAGCTGAGGGAGGTCAGCAGCGCCGTGGGAGCCTGGGTGCCCTCAACACGAGGAAGAGCACAGAGGGGGGCGAGCAGCGGATCACCACCACCACCACCACCACCCCCACCCCCGTCTGCTCTGGAACAGCTCCAAGGGCCTGTGGCAGCCAGGTGACAGACAGCCTGGGGTCCAAACCAGGTGAGCCAGCAGGAGGAGGAGGAGGAAGAGGAGGAGGAGGAAGTGGGGTTCTGTGGTCCCCCCAGGGCAGAGCCCGTGGGCTTGCAGACGGCCTGACAGTGCTGAGCAAAGGTGGAGGGGGACTCTGAGGGTCTGGTCTGGACAGCCAGGTGGTGCTGGGCCATGTGCCGGTGGCTAGGCAGTGAAGTCTCCCGGAAATCCAGAGGACAGCAAGGCACAGGGCCCCGGGACCCCAGCGTGACAGCCCAGGTCCGCTGCCCGCCCCACCCTGGCCTGCTGCCTGCTGCCTCCAGGGCTCTTGCAAACCCTTCCTGTGGCCTGGAGCCGGGGCCTGGCCATGGGGCCCCTGTTCCTGCCCAGCAGCACCAGGGGACCCCAATGTGGTGACACTGACCCCTAAGGACGTCCCCGGTCCTTTCCAGCTCCCAGAGGCCCCGATGCAGCTTTCTCTCCGATCTTCAGTGTAGGTCTCCTGTTTATAGCAGCGCAACTCACAAGCCCTGGAAGTGGCCTACGTGGCCTCAGTGGATGAGTGGATCGAGGAGTACTACTCTGCCATAAAGAAGGGCACACTCAGTCACTTTTAGGAAAATGGAGGCACCCTGAGGCTATGGTGTTAGGTGTTATGAATCAGACATGTAAGCTTAAATATGGCATGGTGCCTCTCCTATGAGAACTCGAAGTATAAATAAAGAGCAAGATCAAATGCAGAAGATAGGAAACAGGGAGATACAGTTGGGGAGATGGGCAGGGGACCTGGAGGAAAGGAGAGAGAGGTGGGCAGCAGGGCACTGGGTCGACCAAGTGCCATGTGGGTGGGTATGGATCTCTGAGATGGATGTGTCATGGCTGGGAAATATGGACCCTGAGGACCGAGTAGCAGTGTCACGGAAGGAGGAAGAGAGGAGGGAGTGGGCAGCCGCCGGGCTTCACAGGGACAGTCACTTGAGACGCCGCTGTACGCATTCTGTCGCGAGGGAGCACAGGCGCTCCAGCAAGCCCACCGCCTCCTCCACTCCCTCTTCCAGACACGGACACAAGGCTCTGACCCGCCAGGCTGTGAGGCCTGAGGCAGCCAGTGAGAAAGCCCCAGTGTAGACACCTGCAGGCCTCTGCCATTCCCTGATCCCACGGAGGCCACGGAGAGGGCAGCTGTGCTCCACCCACCCTCCCAGCACACCGTTCCCGCCCCGGAGCCAGCTGACCACGGACGGAAACCGGGAGCCAGAGCAAACGCTCCTCCTGGAAGCCGTGGGTGTCAGTAGGTATCCTGTCCCCACAACAGAAAGAGAGCTAACAGGAATTCTCACAGGAACTCGAGTTCGGGCAAGCCTTTGAGTTCACTTAGCGCAGCTGAAGTGCAGGACCACGTTCCTTCAGCCCCTGCAATCCCAGCAGCTTCCTGGAGCAGCTCGCTTCCTGCTGGATGGCGGCCAGCATCAAGACGGCTTCATGTCCCAGCAGGGACGAAAAGCCACATTATCACTTCCAGACCAGGGACCTTCCCCAACAACCCGAGCAGCAGCCAACTCGCCCCCGTCGGGAGGAAGGATCCAGAACAAGAGTGTTGTTAGTGGGCTCAGGTTTGCAAGTTCATCCCATGGAAAAAGCAGCATTCCTGAGAAGGGTATCGGGAGGATGGAAGGCTTTATTTCAGGACCAAAGAATGGAGAAGCACGGAGAAGTAAATGGACTTGTGCTCTCGAGGAGGCGAGGCCGTTACAGACATGGGGTAGGAACGCAGGGTGCTGCTGAGGCCAAAGGACATCCGGTCTTCTCCAGGACCACGCAGAGGCCTTTTAGGAGCTGGTGTCATCCCCTTCCGTTCCCCTCAGTCTGTGTCCAGTCACTGTGGCTGGCAGGTGACTGTAGCCTTGAAGTCGGGGCGGGGAGAGGCCAGATGGCCCTTGTCAGGTTAATTCTGTGTCACAGCTCAGAGAAGACAGTTCCCACGTGGTCAGCGTGTGTCCATGCGGGGCCCAGCAGAACCTGACCCTAAGGTTGTGGCAGCAACAGGAGAGACGTAGCGTGAAGACAGAGATGCCAGACCTGTGTCTGGAACCAGCACGTGCCACACAGCCGCGGGGCCACATGACATCGGCACTTTCAGCTGCAGCAGCTACCGTGGCCTTCACATCCCTCAGAGTAACCCAGACAGCCGTTACCACGGTAACGCTCAGAGGTCCTCTGTAGCCACACTAGGGGGAAACTACGGAAGAATCACCAGCTGAGTGGCCCCCAGATTAGTGATTTTTAAGGCAGCTAAGAGGAAGTGACACTAGAGGGTTTAAGTTTTTCCTCTGCAACACTTTTCCGCTTGTTTTATTTCTCAGTCTTTAGGGATGTGAAGTCTTTTGGAGGTCATTTGGGTGACTGGCTCGAATTCTATTATAAGGGGCTGCTAGTCCATAGCATCCTGTCGTTAGGGACAAGCAGAGTTAGGCTTAGACAACAAGTCAGGCAAAGTTTAGTCAAGGTTTATAACAGCCACACTGGGTGATCTCTCTCTCTCTCTCTCTCTCTCTCTCTCTCTCTCTCTCTCTCTCTCTC
>NW_004624743.1:1748112-1795839 GCF_000247695.1 Heterocephalus glaber | reverse complement strand
GAGGGTCCCACAGGGGCCTGAGCCCCAGTTTGAGGTCGGCGGTGTCACTGTCCCTGGGGAGTGCTCGGGTCTCCACCTCACCAAAGCACGGCTCGTCTGCCCCTGCCTTGTGACAGGACGGGGCCGCTGCAGAGGATGAGGCCGGAAACAGTTTGCACACTTGCACACCCATGTGCACAGAGGACTGCTGCCTGCGCACCACCTCCTGGAGGGAGAATGGCCGCTGCCCCACCCACAATGGACTCACCCACCTCTGTGTCTGCAGTAACGAAGTAGGGTAGGTGAGCCCTGCTCGGTGCCTAGATCCAAAGTCTTAGGATGAGGACACAGCGCCCTGCAGTGCTGTCACGAATGCAAATCTGGCTCTAGTAGGGCTCAGCAGAGACAATTCTGAAATCTGGACGTGGAGTGAAATGGGGACTGGATCCACCTAGACTCCGTGGTGGCTGCCTATTCCCTGAGGCCCCAGGGGAAGCCCAGGACTGGAGGCAGTGCTGATTGCTTCTAGAGACCAGACACCAGCCCAGGGCAGATCTGAACTGGGCCAGGCCTGCACTGAGGACACGGGCTGTGTACAGAGAGTTACATGACAGCCTGAGAACAAAGCCAGAGTCTCATCCAACTGTCCATCTGTTGGGCATTCTGCTCTCCATCCCCCATCCATCCATCCATCCATCCAACAATGTAGGGAATTAACCCTGTGTCAGACATTGTGGTGGCCCTCTAGGAGCTTTTAGGGTTCAGTACAGTCTGGCAGGAGAGACAGATCACCATGAAAACACATCATTATTATCCAAAGGCAAGAGCAGAAACAAAAGTGATGATTAAAATAGACTGTTTGTATTTACATTTTTAAAAAACTACAGTAAAATTAATCCCCTTCAAAATCCTCTCTGTCATTTCTAGCACACTTACCCCATGGTTCTTGTCACTTTCTGAAGCAATTCCGGAAATCCTCTTTCCTGAGTGTCTTTATGAGAGTGATCAAGACAACATGGCAAATGCTGGGCCCAGCACCATCCAGCAAAGGCAGGTGCATAAAAACACGACGCTGCATCCTCATCCACCTTTTTCACTGACTCTGGCACCTTGTGACTTCTGGCTGTTCCCCAAAGTCAAAATGATCATGAAAGGCAAATCTTTTGAATCCATTCAGGACATGGAGGCAGCCAGGATAGTGCAGCTGAAGACACTCAGGAAAGAGGACTCCAGGGCTGCTGCAGAGAATGGCCAGAACAATGGGATAAGTGAGTTGGAAACGAGGGAGAGAAATTTGAGAGAGATTTAATGGCAGTGTGTCTTTTGCTGTAATAGAACTTTAAACGTAAGCCTTCACCATGTATTTGGATCACACTTCATATCAAAGAGAGGAAAAGCCAAGTCAGGCTGGCAGATCAAAAAGGACTTTTGGGAGGAGGTGAGAGGTCACTGGGGATGTCACTTTGCTGGGCACAAGGGGGTGCTTCCAGGCAGAGGGAAGAGAAAGTATAGGGCAGGGAGCCAGGAGAGGCAGAGGGGCAGGGGTGGAGGTGGGCTGGGCGGGACTGAGAGCCCTACGAGCATTGCTCCTGCGTCCAGGAAGGAGCAGGGAGATGGGCCGGGTGTCCACAGCCAGTGGAAGGGGCAGCAGGAGTCTGAACCTGAAGGGCTCTCGGGTCTGCGGGACTGTCTTGAGGCCTGGGGACACCCTGGCCTGCTCCGGGAACTGCTGCCACCACTCTGCAAAGGGCCACAGGAACAGCTAACAGGATAAAAAACATCCAAGCCCACTGGGCCTGTACTGTGCCTTGGAAATGTACTCCGCATAAATAAAACTGGAATTATGTAGGGAGAGAGGAAGAAGGATGCTTACTGTAACACTGCTCTGTTCATAGCAGCAAAAATTGTGGAAGAACTCTGCCTGCCGGAGGGAGAAGGGTTGTTCTGAGTGTGGTCACTCGGGCCACGGGATATTCTGCAGCTGTTCAGATGAGTTAAGGTCCCCTCCACATACCGGGTATAGGCCTATGACATTCTTAGATGAAAAGGGAAAAATGCCTTGCACAGGAATGAGGATGGTGGTTCCAACTTTGTAATATGCTGTGCTGTTTTTAGGAACATAAAATTCCTGAAGTTTATTCATGAGCCTGATGAAAGGATTAGTCCCAAGCAATGAACTTGGAGGAGGCAGATTCTTAATTTTCTCCTAATAGAACTCTGTGGCATCACTTACACTTACATTTATGATTTTAAAAGGAAAATGCTAAAAAAAAAAATCAGCTGGAGCCAGCTGACCATGGACTGAATCCCCTTGAAATGTGAGTGATGTCAGCCCTCCTCCTTGCGGTGGTGAGTGCTGGGTGCTATGTGTCGGTGACCCCGGCCCGGGCTCTGCCTCCCGGATCGTCCCGCATGCACAGGCGCCTGTCTCCGGCAGTGGGAGGGCCGCTCTGGTGGCTTAGCACCTGGGAGCGCCACAGTCAGCACCGGAGCGAGGCCAGGACTGTCACCTCGGGGCAGGTGACTCCTCAAGCGCCCCAGAACCTTATGAGCCCGTGTCCACCCTGTCGCCAGGGTTCTGGTGCATGGACAGGTGCCAGGGACACCGCTGCCCACTGAACTCCGACGCTAGGTGCTTGGCTCCGGCCCCGCTGCTTCCCTTCCCTCCCGGAGAAAAGGGTGTCAGGGCCGGGAGGGGTCTGCAGTTCTCAGCCGCCACACTCTGCCTCGGTCTCCCTAGCCTGGGGCTGCTCTAGAACTCTGTGCAAAGCACTCTAAGGCATCGGGGTGAGAAGTGGGCAGAATTCCCGGGCTCCAGGCCAGGGGATTTGTGGGGTGAGAAGCACAGCCCGACAGCCGGCGGAGACGGGATGGCACCTGCTCCCCCTCGCCCTTGTGGAAAGACAGGATGCCATGTGACCAGCCACGGGCGGGGTGCCCAGAGCCACAAGTCCCAGCTCTGCAGCTCCCTGCTGCTGTGACCCCCGGACGGTGGAGGCCCTGGCCTGTCCTCACCCCAACCTGGGCCCCTGGTCACCATGAGCCTCCGAGACGGTGCCATGTGGCTCTGGGCTGGCTTGGGCTATTTCTGGTGTTACTGTGCACGCGGCCGCGTGCCAAGCTCCACAAGGCCAGAGGGCAGGCGGGAAGCAGGGACAACCGCGTGTTGGACCCTGAAACAGAGGACGTCCTCGGATCTGGACCAGCTCCACGGGGTGCCGGGCAGGTGCCCAGGATGGCAGCGTACTGGCCGGTGGAGGGGACAGTGACCTCCCAGCTGTGCCACACAGGCATGGGGCACACAGTGCACCCACAGGCGGCCTTGTGCTCTCTGCCCTGCTCAGCAAGAGGACATCTGGGATGTCCAAGCCCTCCCTGCAGGACAGCACCCTTCTGGGCCCCTCTGATGAGGACGCAGGGTGCCACTGGACCCGTCCCCAAGGGCCACTAGACCCACCTGCAGCAGGTGAGCAGTGTGGCTATGTCCTAGGGCGCTGTCACCGTGCACACCCCAGAGGGTGCTGGGAGCCGCAGAGCCCCATGGGGCTGCAGGAAGGCCTAGGGCAGCACTCAGGAGACCATGGCCTGGGTTTGCTTGGCAAGTGTCACTGTCCACACTCAAAGCAGAGCAGACATGGCACCGACTCAGGGGACCAGAGCAGGGCTGACTGTGACCCCTGAGAACCTCACAAACAGGTAAGCAAAGCTGGGCCTTCAGCTGGGCGTGGCGGTGCACACCTGTGACCCCAGCACTCTGGGAGGCTGAGGCAGGAGGGCTGCAAGGTTGAGACCAACCTGGGCGACTTAGCCACTTAGTGAGACCCTGTCTGCAAAGAAAAAGTGCGCAAGGGCTGGGGATGTGGGGCAGTGCGAGGGGCCTGGACTTAGCCCTTCACCTCAAAGGCAGAAGCAGCGCTGGGCTGTCCCAGAGGCGAGACACATTGGGCCCCATCCCGAAGCTTCCCGGGAGGGGAGAGCTCCACTGAGGTCATCTCAGTGTCTCCCAGATTTCCAAGACGAATCTCCCCTAATTGCATCAGCCAGTGTAAACTGGGTCCCAATTAAAGGGCTCCTTGGAGGCCTCAAACATTCTAATTTTCTAGTTCGGTCGCCCCAAGTGTCTGACCCCATCTGAGGACAAACGTTCCAGGAAAGGAGGGGACCATTCTCTCTTAGTTATGGGAAAAGCAGGCTCAAGTCCAAGTTGGTCTGAAATTCAGGGTCAATATTCCTGACTTAGATGTCTTTCAACCAAAACTCCGGAGCAGAGGCACTGCGGACAGGGTGACCCTGTGGTCCTGCCGCCACCAGGCTGCCCTGCAGTCCCCATGTGTGTCCCACCCTCCACTCCCCAGACCCTGAAGGGAGGCTCGGGGTCCCACTGACCTTGAGCTGCAGGCTACAGACACCGTGTCCTGCCGGTCACTCTCGCAGCCGAGAAGTGTAAGGGGAGCTGCCGGGGCTGGAGGAGGCCGGTTGCTGGGCGGGGCCCGGGACACATCCGGACCAATCCTGGGCCACCCACGGGGCACCCTGGCTCCCTGGCAGGGCCTTCCCAGCCCGCTGCTTCTCTGAGCCGTGTCCCACCCTGAGGAGACAGGCGGAGACCTGTCTGCTGGCCCCAAGCTGAGGCTCACCTCGGGGGCCATGCTTCTCCCTCCTCCAGGGAGCTCCATCCTCGGGCATCTCTGGAGAGGGAACCCCTCCACCATGGGCGGAGAGCAGGAAGCTGGCTGACCTGGGGCTCAGGGCCATCCTTCGGTCTTGAGATCTGGGGCCCAGACTCCGGGATAGGGACCCTCACATTCCAGCTCCGGACCCAGATACCCCAGGATGGTCGCTTTCTCTCCACATCCGCTCAGCCCTCTACCCAGCAGGCCCCAAGGCCACTCTGTGCTTAAAAATAGCTCTCGGGCCTCAGCAGCTGCCAACCGGAAAGCTTGGCTATAAACAGCAATGACCACAGGACTCTGGACAGCAGCCCTGCCCTCTGGAAATGGAAGCCGCTGGGCTGTGGATCGGTCACACGAATGAATGTCACCAGCCCACTCCTGTCTCCTGGCCCAGCCAGGCTGGAGGGGGTGGGGGAGCAGGGTTCCTTCGCCCAGCAGGGTTCTGTCAGAGTCTCGGTCCTGTCAAACTCCCCAGCCAAGGCACACTCTCACCTCCACAGGACCAGCCTCAGACGTCGGTGGCACCGAGGGATGAGACTGAAGTCCCTGTCTGAGTCCCGATTCCCTGTTATTTCCTGCCCGCCACCTGGGGCTCCTCTACCCTGTTTGCCCTGTGAACTTCAGGAGGGAGAGAACCCGAAGGAGCCCACTGCCATGAAGCAGACCAGACCACGCAGAGAAACGCAAGAAGGGTCAGATGAAGCAGCCACACAATTTCCAAGCATCTGAGGAAAGCAAAGTTTATTTTGCATACAGGCATCACCTGCCCCTCCCCTGCAAGTGTGGCCACAGCACAAACCCCTCGGTTGGAATTGCAGATGTAGCAGATCTTCAAGCAACTGGACACAAGCAATATGCTTCCCACACTCACACACGCACACTCATACACGAATTGTGTTCAACTCCTCCGCCAAGGAGAGCTGAGGATGGCACTGAGGTTACCTCCCCTGGGACAGCACTCTACAGTTTTCAGTCCAGCAGCAGCCCTGTGAGGTAGCAGTGCAGCAAGTTCGATCGATCCCTTCTTGCAGATGACAAAGCTGAGGCTCAGAGAGGTACAGACATGGGCCTAAGGCTGCCCAGCTCATGGGTGTGAATCCAGGCTGGGACTCGGTGTGCAGGTGCCTGGTCCCATGCTTTTTCAAAGCAGCTTTTTGGAGAAATGTGAAATGTGTGTGGAAAACACGGAGCTTTGACATCGTCACATGCAACTGTTACTTCCTGGAGCAGATCAGCCAAAGGGCAGTGAACCCTGTGTTAATGGAACCTGGGGGTGGCCAAGAAGAATAATTTCCTGGTCACTCATGTGTCTGTACTTCCAACAGACATACTACCACTTTCATCTGCCGTGCATTAATTTTACACCAGCAAGGCTCAATGGTGTCTATGACCCGGTCCTTATTGAACCTTACACTTATTCGTAACATTCATTGATTTTCATTGACTGTGTATATCGGCCTGACAAATACTATGTTACCTTTTTGCCATTTCAATAGTAGTAAACATTTTTTGCATACAAGATAAAAGAAACCTTTCACTCTAAGATGGAGAGATTCTTTCAGTGGGAATAAGACCAAACTTTGAAAGGAAAAGCTAAGTCAAATCCTTTGCTTTTAACTGAAGTTAACTTCATCAGGATACTCTCTGTCTGGCAATATTCTTTTTGGCTAAGAATTCCAAAGCTGCCACCTGGCTGGCCCCAGATCGTGTCTCCTATCATCAATGGGATTTTACTTCTGATCTTCTGGGTCAATGCTGCAGTGTCCGCGTCCACCCCATGGCTGTTAGGGGCTGCCTCCCACCCACTCCCAGAAACGGGCCACATGCTTGTGTCTCAGCAGACACACACAGCTGGAAGGAGAAGCAGACGGCAACCCTAACAATGAGAGATGCACACGTTGCTCCGGGGATTTCCAGTTTGAGGGAACTGAGCTCATCTGTTGCTGAATCTCAGCTGCCCCACAGGGCCTCGCCTTCAGGGACTCCCTGGGGAGTGGCGTTCTCCAACTTCAGCAAGGGAACCGGAAGCAGGGACCTGGACCCCACTAATGCATTAACCTGCTAAAGGCAGTGCCCATGGATGACCACTGGGTGGCGCGCCCCACACACTGCAGAAGACGGACACCAAGGCTTTCTCACTAGTGGGGAAGAGCTGCCTTCCAGAAGGGAGGAGTACTTGAAGCTGCTCCATCTCTCACTGCACCCTAATGAGCAGGCTGCCATGCCTCAGGAACACTCAGGTCAGAGGGATTGAGTCCAAGCCCCAAGAAAGGCGGACAGAGCCACACTGTCCCCCTGGAGGGCCAGAGGAAGGATGCCAAGGCAGAGCGGAAGGTGGCGCCTGAACCTCTCCTGGAGTGGTCCTGATTCTAGTTCACCTCCCAGCCTGTATTCTGGAGCCAAGCAGGCTCACTGTACTTTCCTCCTCTTCTGCAAGACCTTGAGGTGTTTGGAGCCATCAACACATCATTTCAAACCCTCCGCTTCTGAGCATTGAGGAATGAGTCATGAGGATGCATCGTTAGAATCCAGCAGCCCATGCCGCTCTTCATGCATCGAGATGTGTCAGCCTCTTACTTAAAACTGAAGAGAATGAACAAGCAACATTCTTTAAAAAAGAAATATAAAGCATCCATAAGGAAGGCTCCTCGGGCTCAACACTACCCTGCTGTGAGCTATGGAAACGATGGGGTGGTCTTCGTGTATGATGAATAATTTTTTACTTAGTTGATGCCGCACCTGGGATTATGTCCAGAGATGGCCCTGACGGTGCAGAAAGCCACCTTCTCTGCTTCTATGGCACATTATCTGGCCAGCTCTGCCAGCAGGTCCTAAGAGTCGCCAGGAGGATTAGCCAGCTGTTGAGCAAATAATCTAATTGCAAAGAGAGACAAAATGGCTAGGGAGATCAGTTCTTCATTGTCAACCTCAGTAAGCTTCGTGCCTCTAAGGGAGAGTGTTGGGTCAGTGGGCTCAGGGAGCAGTTACTCTGTATCGTTTTCTCTCCTATATTAGAGCAGCAGACTCCCTGAGAAGAGGAGAGGGAAGTAAACAATGCAACAGCCCACTTCCTCCGTGGCTGCCATCTTGGGAAGAACAAGCCCACGCCCTAAGCCCTGGCAGCAGGACCCGGCCTGCATTTGTTCTGCTGGAAAAGCTGTTGCGTAGATGAGTCCATTTCCCCCTCAGTGACACGGGAATGACCTCAGAGCATTTTCAACAGAGAAGGCTGGGGTAAAGGAAGACTATCTACTAGCAGCACAGGAAGTATGGGCTTTCAAAAGAAAATCCCACAAGACAGTTTTTAAACAACACAACCCATGTTTGTAGCAAGCTTATGTGTAATCAGAAAAGAGTTCTGCAGTACTTTGGGCAGCGAAGAAATCAAGTCAAGCAGGATGCAGAGGTGGGTTCTAGCTGTCTGTTCTCACAGGGCAGGAAACTCCTTCTTGCCATAGCACTTTGTGGTCTCTGTCTTCTACAGTTCCATCGGTGAGGTGGCGTGCAACCTTCTGCAAACCCTGCAGCTGTCTCTGAGGAGGAAAGAGGTCCCCTCCCACACTCCAAGACACCCATTGGCTGGAATCCGCTGTTGCTTTTAAGGAAATGCTACCAACAAATGCACTTGGGTTTCACCATTTCTTTCCTGTCCTGTTGTCAGGTCACGCCACACCTCCCACATGATGAGTCACCATGCACATGCTACACACAGAGGCACTGCTCATGTGCTGGCCCAAGGGAGGACGCCTGTGACCACGGGAAATGGAAGCAGTTAAATCCCAGGAGATCGTGGGTGCGTCTCGGCCAGTAAAGTGCCATCAGGTCTGCTCTGTGGGTCCTTGTCCCCAAGTTCTCACAGAACGTGGACAGAGGGAAACCTACCTTCTCATACAGCATCTCCCCTCTTACAATCTCTCACATAAAGTGCTCCACCAGCTGTACCTACGCCAGTCTTTGCCCCTTCCCACCCAAGGCTGAAGTGCCCATCTCTGACCCACACAGCTGGCTTTCATTCTGGGTGCAGACAGAATTCAGTCTGGTTCCATCTCTGGTGGGCAGAGGAGCCTGGCTTCATCTTCCCATCCCCCGGGCTCGGTGTGATGCACAGCATGCACATTCCATCTGTCTCGCTGTCCATGGTGGCAGTGCTGAGATCACAGGGAAAGGCCAGGTCTTCAAGCAGGGAGTCGAGGTTCAATCTTCAGTGAGAGCCCATAGAGTGTATCTTCATCAATGATGAGGGCTTTATCAAGCAAGTACTGTGTGACCTGAAAGAAATCCCAGCAACAGACATTCTGTGAATGGAATTTGATATAATTCAACATGTTTTCTTAAACATTTAAAATGTTTATGTGACTAAAGAAAACATCACTATTGTGATAATTAAGCTCAACTGTCAAGTTGTTTTGGGAGCCACATAGGGGATTGGTGGAGCACACTTCTAGGTGTGTCTGGGTGGGTCACAGAGCAGTGGCCGTGGGGACTATGTCTGGTCCCTCACCCCTTCCTCTCTGGCACTGGTCTCTTGCTCTGCTTCCCTCCACCATGAATTGAGCTGCTTTGCTCCACCATGCCCTTCCGCCATGATGTTCCTTCTTGGAACCAGCTCCCATAGACTGAACCCCCTGAAACCATGAGCCAATTAAACCATTTCCTCCTTTAAGTTGTGGTGTCAGGTATTGTGTTCCAGCAACATGAAAGGTGACTAATACAAATATTTTCATTGAAAAACAACAAATATCTCTAGCCTCCCTCCAACTCTAGCCTTGGGTGAGATTATGGCTTTTACCTAGATATTGCCCACAGCCTCGTGTGCTGATAGGTAGTGCTGTGGGGAGTGCTGGGTCAAATGGGTATCATACTGGATTAGACCACTCATGGGTTTATATCTGGGTATGATGTTGGGAGGTAAAGCCGGGTAAGAAGAGGTGGGTCACTGTGGGCATAGCCTGGATATTCATTCCTACTGCCTTCAATACTTGCTGCTTCCTGCCTGCCATGCCCGCCATGTCATGAACTCTTTCTCCTCTGCCATGCTACGCTGTCTTGGAGCCAGCTGACTATGGATTGAAACCTCTACAAACTGTGAACCAAAATAAACCTCTCTTTTAGGTTTAAGGGTACTGGGTATTGTGTCTCAGTACCGAGAAACTAAGATAAGACCCATTAGAAGCATGGCTGTGATCATGTGGTGTAAACTACCCCAATGTCTGGCTGTGTCTTCATGGATATTACGTGTCTTACAGCTTCATGCAAATGGAATTGTGCAGTAGACACAACTTCCTGTCTGGCTCCTTTCACTTGGCAGTGTTCTGAGATTCACCCAGGCAGGCACCTGCATCGCCAGCGTCTCCTCTCATTATTAAGTAGTCTTGGCTAAAGTGTAGATGTGTACCCCAACTCATGTATCCTTTCTTCTGCCGATGGGCACTTGAGCTGTTTCTAACTTTTAGCTGAATTAAAAAATATTCTAAGTATTTCATACCAGGCTTTTTAATGGGCATTTTCATTTCCCCTACCTTGGAGAGAAACTGCTGGATTGTGAGATAGATGCATAATTAACACTTTAAGAAGCTCCCAGTGTGTTTTCCAAAGAGGCTGCACTGTCTTCCTATCATTAATAATGTATATATGAGTTCCGGTTGCTCAGTATACAATATTTAATTTTAAAAATAATGTAAAATGACTTCCAAAGCTGCTTCTCCTGTAGTACACAAGAGAACCTGTTTTCCCTCTCCTAACTCACCTGGGATTGTATCAATCTTTTGAATTTTTCTTAATCTGGAAAGTGATAACGATGTCTTATTAACTGCATTTTTTCTTTTTACTAGTGAAGTTGAGAATTTTTCAAATATTTATTAGTGATTTCTATTCCTTCTGTGAACTGTTCTGAGTCAGCACCTTTTTTATTGTTTATGTTTTATAGATTTATAAGCATGCTTTTATTCTGCTTTATATGTTGGAAAAAATTGTTTCCTAGTCTGTTTGAATTTTGATTGTTTAAATAATTGCCCACTGTCATGTAGAAGTTTTTAATTCTTTCATGCAGCAAACTTTACTAAGCTTGTCTTTTTAGCATTTGCATTCTGTACTTAAGATCTTTCAAAACCAAAGGTCCTGAATATTTTATCCCATATTTTATTCAAACAGCATACATTTTTTTTTCAGTACTGAGAATCAAACTCAGGACCTTCCACTTGCCAGGCAGGGGTGGCACCACTGAGCTACATCCCCAGCCCAAAATTTTGTTTTATATCTACGTAATAAACTCATCTGGAGTTTACTTTTGTGAATGGTATAAGATGGAAAGCCAAAATTCCTATTCTATTTATTGACTGGTCAGTTTCTCTCTGAAACTTTCCACAAATGCCTGTTTCTATCCCATATTAAATTTTCATATAGACAAAATCTGTATCTGGGCCCTATTCTGCACTGTTGAATTTGTATCCTTAGGCCAGGAAGTCCTCTTTATTTGCTCTAGGAAATAGATTTACAGCTTTAGGATGTCTGGTGGTAAGTTCTAATTTTTCAAGTTCTTCTCTGTTTTTCTCCCAAGGTTCTTTATGAAATTCAAGATGTTTGTCAAGCTGTGTGAAAAATCCCGTGGGGATTTTGAAATTTACAGACTGATTTGAGGACAACAGACATCTCTACAAGTGGAAGTCTTCTGACCCATGAATATGACGTAGCTATCTGTTCAATCGGAACCTGCTATATGTACTTCACTTCATCAAGTCTTGTGTCTTTTTGTTCTGCTTAATCCTAAGTAACATAGGCTTTTTCTTGTTATCTTGAGTGAGATCTTTAATATTCTATTTCAATTGAGTATTAGCAAAGTAACAAAATCATTGCTTCTTATATATCATGTTGCTATGTTCCCTCAGTATTTAGGAGTTTTCTCTTGGATGCTCTCCATAGCTGGTGAGAACATCTGCAAATTAAACCACTTACTCTTACCTCTCAGATCTGAGTAACTTTCATTGCTTCATTGCAATGGCTATTTCCTTCCAGTTCAAAATTGAACACTAGCAGTAACAGTGAAAACCTTGGAACACTTTTTTCCTGATTTGGATTAATTAACTTAAGAAACATGTACTATATCTACCATGGTCCAGGCATTGTATGGAATGCTGGGGCTCTCATAAGAAACACAACAGATAAGGATGTCGCTCAGGGATTTCCTACATGAATGTGTGAATCACACAAAGAAATGCAAAGCTGCAACTGGGCAGTGCTGCTAGCAAGGAGAGGTACCTAGTGCAGTTACAGGCTGGAAAGCTGGAAAGTTAGGGAAGGTGTTCCTGAGGGGGTCGGTGAAGCTGTGTGTGAGTTAACTGTTCAGTGTGAAAGAAAAGCACCATATGGAGGAGACAGCGTACAGAAAGGCAGTGGTCAAACCTAGAGGCTGTCACAGAAAGCCTGGCCCCACTGTCAGAGTGGGGATTTGCACTTAAGCTAATATGCAGCAGGCCAGAATGATTCACGAGGTGAAAGAACAGAAGCATCGATACAAACTGTGTTCTGCTGAATATACTTGGGTCAAGAGAGAAATCAATGGGGAGCAAACACACATATATTTCTGTGCTCTGTCAGCCAAGAGGGGCTAACAGAAACAATACTTCCCATGATGACACCTAGAGACTGCATCTTGGTTTCTAACACTATTTACCAATAAAAGGAGTTGGAACTTTGGGAAGAAACATCTGAGTCTAGGACTGGGGCTAGAAATATGCAAGATGAACCCAAAGCATCTCAAAGCTGCAGAGATCAAGGGAGTCCTCAAAAAAGAAAAGAAAAAGAAGCCCACACTATGGGGACAGGTCCAAAGAGTGAACTGACAGAGCACCCAATGGCCAAACATGGAACAATTTCAGCAGCAAAGTAAGTTATGTCATAACAGATTGGCACGCTCAGCATGAAACCCCTCAGTCCATAGTGATTCCAGTTCGTGCCTGAATGAGTGAGAGAGAAGAAATAAATCTCCCAGGCATGAGAACTCCAAGTCATTCATGGAGATATTTTGTTCTTGAGGAGGGAGAGCATCCTCTTCCACGCCAGAACATGGCATGGAGGGAGGAGAGAAGGGTCACTTTCCAGGGCCGAATCTGACCAGCACCAGCCCGGCCAGCTGATCAAGGTTCACATCAACAGTTATCAACTCTACGGGCAATGTGTGTGCACCTATGTGTGAGGAGAAGGAAGGACACCTCACCATTGTGCTCTTCCTCCCAGGAAGCAGAACTTAGCTAATCATGAGCAAACACCAGGCAAATTCCTACAGGGGCACCTCTACCAAATACCCGACCAGGACTGCAGAGGGCGCCTGGTGCAAGAGCACTCGCCTGGCATACACAGGCTTCAGGTTCCATCCCAGCACCACACACACACACGCGCGCGCGCGCGCGCGCGCCTGGCCAGTATACCTCAAAATGTCAAGGTCATCCAAAATAAGGGAAGTCTAAGAAACTGCCACAGCCAACGGAACCCTAAGGGGCCTCTGTACCTAAATGAAATACGGCGTCCTGAACAGGATCTCGGAACAGAGAAACGGCACTGGGTAAAAAGTAAGGAAATCTGAAAAACGATGAGCTTTTGTTAGCAATGATGTTATCAGTATTAGCTCATTACTTCTAGGAAATAGATCATGCAAATGTGAAGGCGTTAAGAACAGGAAAAACTGGCTGTGAGGTACATGGAAACCTTGGTGTTGCCCTCTTGGTTTTTTTAAATCAAGCTAACACTGTTCTTCACAAATAGGGCTTAAAAACAGACCAGCGTGGCTGGGATGGAGAGAGTCAGGTGTGTGGGATGAATCTTCAGAAATAAATAGGGTCACATCATGCAAGACATCTTGGTCATATCAGGACTGTCCTCTTTTTTATCCCAAGAGCAAAGGGAAGCCGATTAAAATGCTTCCTTTCCACGGATGGGGCTGTTTGTTATCTACACCATGCCTCACAGGTCTCCATCTAGTATGGATTTTGCATGTGCATTCTGTGTGTTCAGACTCAGACGCTGGAGCCCGAGACAGAAGAGGGGTGGACTCCTGGGAAATGTGGCGTGAAGACCGACAGAAGCTGGCGATGAGTTGGTGTTCCTTTTGCCTTCCTTCCTGTTTCCTTGGTCAGACTCACTGAAGATTTGTATTGTATTGGTCCTTTCTAAGAGACAGCTGTTGGGATTTCCACTCAGTTCTATTGTTTTCTTACCCACTGATTTCCACTCCTTTTCTTTGTTAATCCCCTCATAGCCACACGTTACCTTTGGCTGATGGTCTATGCGGTACGAGGTCTGCTGGAACTGGCGTATCTCTCGGATGATGTGTGATATCTACCAGAAACAAACAACAAGCAAAGCCAAGCAGTTTCCTTGGACTGCACTCCTGCATTCTCCGGGCTCCCCCAGGGTTCCTTGCTCTAGGGCCTGGTGGTACACACCCTTCAGGGAGCCATGTGAACTGCCCAGTCCTCATTCACCAGAGGCAGCTGGCTCTGATGCCTCCAGTGTGGGCGGTGCGAGTTCTGCTGGCTCCGGTCCAGGGCTGGCTGCCGCCCCGTGAGAAGCCCTCAGCTCCTGTCTACCACAGGTCAGGCTCATGTCTTGGAGGTGCACTCCCCTCCCCTGGCCTAGCCACCCCACATCTCCTGCAGCAGCCAGCCAGGCGCTGGGCCCAGTCTCCACCTCCTCCCATCCACCCTCAGCCTCTTCTGCGTCGTTGGTGAAGTCGCCGACACAGGGCGAAGAGCAAGGCGTCACCTACCATTCTCATTTTGGAGAAGTTGACAAGGCCTTCTTCAGTGAAGTTTGGGGTTCCCTCCTCAATAAATGCCAGGTCTGTCAAGTACATCCCGAGATAGGGAACCGCTGGGGGGTTACAACTGCGAGACCAAGAAGTGCGGCCTGAACAGCAGGCACACAAGTGTCTGCCTCCTCCCCAGTTCACACAGAAAGCTGCCACGCCACTTCAGTCCTGCAGAACGAAGACTTCCCATTCCGTCTTCAGAAGCAAGCTCATGATATGCAGAATTTCACACATGTCACAGCAGAATACAATGCAAAATTATGGCCCTGCTTTACTCTGTTTGAGACAATGGTGTATCCAACAGAATGTTATAGAGACACACACAAGATACCTGCTAGCAGGAATTGTTCGCAGTTCATGTCAATTGGTCATACTTCTCTGAGGGATAGAAGCATTGTTATGGTTTCTAGCTAGCTGACCCCCTTCAAGCCTCCCATGATCACAGGTGGGGCTTCTGAAGGAGACTGGGCGGTGGGGCTCATGGCCGACTTGCTGTTAGGAGGTGGGGTCTGGCCAGAAGAGGTGGCCCCTGGGGTGGGGCCTGGGAGGGTGCCACTCCCTCCCTGCTCCCGCCTTTGCTCGCTGCTTCCTGTCTGCCATGCCATGGGCTGCTCTCCTCCGCCAGGCCCCTCTGCTGTGTCACCTGCCTTGGAGTCAGCGGACCACAGACTGTAACCGTGAGCCAAAATAAACCTCTCCTCTTTAAGTTGTGGGTGTCGGTGACAAGGACGTAACTAAGGCAACCATGCAGGAAGCCCTTATGCCTTCACCTCACTAAGCTACAAGCACGCAGCCTAGAGAACTGGTGCAGAAACTCAGCTTGGTCAGGGCCCATTTCCTTTTTCCATACTGTGATGTTTAGGGGGACCAGAAAAACACCACAGCCACACAGCTAAGGGAGACCCTGTCTTTGTTTTGGAGGGAACAGAGAATGCTTGGTCTCCTGAAAGAGGCCTGGCCCCGGGCTTTCTGCACAGAAAGAACCGGGCTGGGTCCCAGCCCAATCAGCTGCTCAGTGCTGCTGGGCAAGCTCTGCAGGCTGAGCTTTCTCCTCTGTAAAATGGAGCCAGCAAAGCTTACTGCCTTGGTGTCCTGTGAGGCTTACCAAATACTCGCCAAGTACTTAGCATGGAGGGGTCATTTAGGAAATATTTAGTAAAGAGCTCTTCTGCTATCATCACTATTGTTGCTGTTTTCCACATCCCATCACAAGACTAGGCTTTTTCCAGACCAAGGCAGGGCCCTGTGGTGGATCAGGAGAAAAGAGCTGCAGGAGAACAGATTCTATGTTGAGGGGCTGACGGGGGAGGGGGGAGAGATCCAGAAATATAAGGCCCCAAATACACAACAATAATCAACAAGTTCTAGGATATTTAAATGAAAAATATTACAGGAAATTGTGCTAAGGCTCAGAAATTCTGAAGCAAGAAACCTTTTACACTACAACACAATTTGATTCTGTGATATTTTCTTGTCTGGAATATTCTGCGTACCATGAGTACCTACATAAGGTGCTGTACGCACAGTATTCCGAGAGAAAAGGGAGCTCTAAACACCCAGGTGATGGAAGTTACTTCTGCTTGGTTTTCTTTTCCAGCAGTGAAGGAGGAGGGTCGCCATTTAGATACTAGAAAAATACAAGAATCATTTTGAAATCAACCTAGACCTACTTTTTAAGGGTTTCTCTGAGATTCTTAAATCTTCCTTCAGATGAAACAGTCTTCTGAAGCTTGTCCATCACAGCTTTTGTCTAAAACAGAGAGGAAAAAGTTATGAGGATACCAGGGTTTAACCAGGAAGCCAGTTGCCAAAAGATGGTTGGTCCCCTGGTTTGGCAGCAAATGCAGCTCCTGGACCAGAGCAGAGGCCGTGGTGATGGTTCCCAGGGTGGGGAGGCAGGGCCTCATGTGACAGTCAGTGCTGAAAGAGAAAAGGCGCGTGTAGGAAGGAAGGGCCCTAGCCACACTCAGCCTCAGGCAGAGGAAAAATGTGCAGAAGAGAAACATCATGATGTGCTGAAAACCTGGGACTTGGAGGCCCGGACAGCACTGCTGACGGGGCTCCCCGAGGTGCCCTTCTGTCAGGGTGTCTCCTCCATGAACCCTTCCGAGTGCAGAGCTCCAGGCACCCAAGTGCACCCTGGGCAGCTGTGTGCCAACTGAGCAATGGCCTCCACTCTGAACCCTTTCTTCTGTGATCACCCTCATCAATGTTTCGGGAAAGGAGGACTGACATTTACTAAGAGGTAACAGTGCTGCTGACACCGGCCTGGAGTCTTCTGCAGGGACGCAGGAGCAGGGCAGGGTGGCCCTCAGGTCTAAGGCTGCCTGGGTGGGCCTGGACCCTCCAGGCCCTCTCTGGAGGGCCCCTGGCGTGGCTGCTGAGGCTGCACACACTGCGGGGCTGTCAGGATGTTTCCCGTGCTGGCCTAACCCTTGCTTCTGGGGCCTGCAGGCCTCTGTGCTGGCCCAGGGCCGGACTTGGCTCAAAGAAGCTGTGGAAGTACGGTACAAGACCCCAGTGATGACTGTAACTGCACTGTATACCTAAAACGTACCAATAAACTAAATGGAAAAAAAAATGTGTTATTTTGCGTGCCAACCCCTCACAAGGAACACAATCATTACGTACAGCAAATGTACTAATAACAATAACAAAATTTTTAAAACTCTTAGAAAACTAGGAAAAGAGGGCAAGTTCCTCAGTTTTAGAAAAAGATATTTACCAAGAAACCACCTACTACCATCTTTTTTGTTGTTGTTCTGTTTTTGTTTTTTCGTTGTTTTTGTTGTTGTTGTTGTTTTGAGACAAGGTCTCGCTCTGTGTTCAGACTGGCCCCAAACTGACTTTGTAGCCCAGGCTGGCCTCGAACTCCTGGCGACCCTCCTGCCTCTGCCTCCTGAGTGCTGGGATTACAGACAGTCCTGCACCTCCACGCCCGATGATCCTACTACACCATCATTTGTGGTGAAAAACTGAATGCCTTCCTCTGAGATTGAAAACAAGGTAAAAATTATTTTTCTCACCACTGTTATGCACACAGTGTTAGAAATGTTAGCCGGGGAATTTGGGCAAGAAAAAGAATTAAAAGGCAGATAAATCATAAAGAAAGAAATGACTGGCCCTATTTTTAAATGGCATAATTGTCTAAGTGTAAAATTCTAAGAAACCTATAAAAAAGCCCCTGAACTAATAAGCAATATCAGCAAGGTGACAGGTACAAGTTTGATGGTAAAAAGTCAATCACATTTTTATACATGAATGTTAAATATGTATGTGGAAACTAAAATTAAAACCACAATGACATTTAAAAAAATCTTTCCAAAGAAAATGAAGTATTTAGGGATAAATTTAACAAAACATGTAGGACTTGGATACTGAAAATTGCAAAATGCTGACAAAAGAAATTCTAAATTAATGGAGAAATGTACTATGTTTAGAGACAGAAAGACTCAACATAGTAAAGGTGTATATACTCCCCAAACTGACACGTTTACTGCAATTCCAACTAAACTCCCAAGGACACAGACTTACTCTAAAATTTGTATGGATAATCACAGTAATCTAGTAAACATAAAACAATTCTGAAAAAGAATAAAGTGGGAGGAATACCTGAAGAATTTTCAAAACTCAACAGTAATAATCCAATTAAAAATTAGCCAAAGACATGAGCAGGCATTTGACAGAAGAGACCTACAGATGGCAGATAAGCACATGAAAAGGTGTTTAACATCGTTGGCCATTAGGAAAGTGCATACTTAGACCGAGTCTCTAAACTAAAAAATAATGATTACACCAAATGCTTACAAGAATGCAGAGAATCTGAATTGTTCATGCATTTCCAACCAGCACGCAAAATTTTATAGCCACTCTGGAAAAAGAGTTTGAAAAATTCTTATAAAACTAAACACATCCTTACCATGTGATCCAGAAATTGCATTCTTGGACATTTATCTCAGAAATGAAAACTGACCACCCAAAACATTTACATGAATGTTCCTACCAGCTCTTTAGCAACAGGCTGAAACTGGAAACTTTCCAAATGGACTACAAGGAGTGAATGGTGAAACAAACTGTGGTATGTCCATACAAGGAATGCTGTGTGGGGCTGGTGATTTTTTTTTTTTAAGTGTGACATGGGAAATTCACTCTCGTAATGGAATTCTGTGTATTTTGACTTTGGTAGTGGTGGTCTTACTGATCACCCATATAACACAAGCACACAGAACTACATACACTTACACATACACACAGGGGACATAAAAAGCCAGTCACATCTAAGTAAGATGGGTGGATTGGGCCAATGTTCACTGATTTCCCTGTTGTGAGATTATCCACAGTCAGTTACACAAGAGGTTTCTGTGGGGGGCAGCTGGGTGTGATGTGCAGAGAATCTCTGTATCATTTCCTACAACTGCATGTGCATCTATAATCAGCTCAAAATAAAAGTTTTTTTTAAATAATAGTATTTTTTAAAACTGTAGCTTTAATTGCCAGATCCAGGTTCTGTTGACAGTCAAAGGACTCAGAGTTCTGAGGCCCAAAGCTGGGTTTTGAGAGTGCTGCATTTCCCTAAGCAACAAGCAAACAAGGCCTGGTGTCGCTGTACCTGGAGAAGTTGCAGCAGTCTCCCCACTATGGGGAAAGGCTGGAGAGAGAAAGGAAGAAATGAAGAGTGTCTCTGAGAGAGACTACATCCTCAGAGAAGGAACGAGGCCAGGCAGCACTAAACACACGTTCTCTTTCAGCAGAATACATTTCTGCTCTTCTTGCCTGGAGCCCTACACACAGGCACCTTGCTGATGTTCCTCACCAACTCTGCTGGGCAGATCAAGACAGGTACAGTAGAGAGAACAGGAAAATTTGCCTCATGCCTACTGGCACCAGTGGATCCTGGAAGAGTCTGGAAAATCCCCCCAAGGCCCTTTGAAAGGGTGGGGTATCAATCTCATAATCACATATCCTCCAGGGTTAGCTGTAACCCTTAAGCCCGAGGTGTCAACTCCACTGGATTAAGGAATACCTAGCAGATTGTAGAGCAGGTTCCTGGAT
Organism: Heterocephalus glaber; assembly: GCF_000247695.1. Next base: position 1,776,333 of record NW_004624743.1, on the reverse strand, counting down.
GCCTGGTGGGTTGTGGAAGTGTGGCCTTGGGGTCTACGTCTGGTTCCTTCCCTTCCTCTCTGGCACTGTTGTTCTGCTTTGCTTCCTGGCTGCCATGAACTATGCAGCTTTGCGTCTCCCATACCCTTCCGCCATGATGGCTCTGCTTTGGGGCCAGATGACCATGGACCGAATCCCCTGAAACCATGACCCAAGTTAAACCTCTCCTCCTTTAAGCTATGTCAGGTACTGTGTCTTAGCAATGAGAAAGCTGACTAATACAATGGCCAAGGGGCAGGGAAGCCTGTGGTAGAGATGAGACACACCCAGGCTCAGAGCATCAGCAGAATCCATGAGAAAGGGGGGGACAAGGTCAGCCCAGCTTCCTGGCTGCTACCACCGGGCACAGTTCTGGGCAGGGTGGGCAAGCATGCACACACATGCAGTCCTGTGTCCATGTGCAGCCAGCAAAGGACTGCACGAGGAGGCCAAAGTGCAGACAGACGTCCAGCAGCTCAGAGAAGCCCCCACCCCACCCCAGAGAAGGCCTGGGAGAAGACCAGGGAAGAACGGAGGTCTGGTTTGCATCTCGAAATTATCTGAATGAAAACAGGCAACAGGCAAGCGGAATCCAATGGGAAAATACTGAAAAAGTTGTATTTGTACACATGTATGCCATTAAGCCAGACCTTAGATCTGCTACATGAATGACAAACAGGAGGGTGAACGCTGCATCTTATGGCCCTGCTTTGTACACTTTCTGGGGCAGAAAGAGCCACTCCATCAGTCACCAACAGATCTCTCTTGATTGACAGGCACACTGTAGGCGATCACCCCAGATGTTTCAGGGAACGTTTTGGGCATGCACACAAGTAGGACGCGGTAAGTGGTAAGAACACAGAAATTATTCACATGGGCGTCTTGCTCTGGCACTGTGCTGCTCAGCTGAGCTTGCAATCTAATTAGTAACATTCATCCCGGCCCTCCCCTCCCAGCAGCAGGCGATGTGGCACCCGGGCTCACCTGCTTGGACACTTTGGCCCAAGTTTTCTTCAGCCTGTAGATGGCGCTTCTGTTTAAGGCTGAGGTGATCTCCAGCACGCCGTTGTAGTTGTGCAGGCATCGGCAAATGTCTGCCACCGCCACCCACTTCTCAATGGCACTGGCGCGGGAGCCGACGTCAGCGTGGCTCATGATCTGTGAGGCCACCAGGTTACTCATCTGCGACAACCAGAGACCAGGGAGGCCGTTCAGGCGCCACAGCAGTGCGTTTAGGCAAAACCCCCGAATTCCCTGCACACCCAGCAGGAAAGCGGGGTGCCCAGTACTGCGGAGTCATATTCTGTGTTTGGACATCAACTTATAAAGAGACTCAAATCTGTACGACAGTAACTGTTCATTCTAGGTGGGAGGACAGCACTCTGCAATCCAGCTTATCAGAGCGAAAGGTGACTTTGCTCATCAGTAAGCTTGATTCAGCAGATATCGCAAATAATCACGGAGGAAATGGGATGGGATAACCTGGCTCCTGAGGAAAGCGAAGCCTGGAAATCCCGGTGTAACTTCTTGGGGACGTGCACTTCTTGGTCCACAGAGTGTGTAGATCTGTACTCTGGGAGCCCGGTTATCACAGGGAAAGGAACATTCACATCCCTCAGGCAGGCAGGACAAATACTAAGCCGATCAACTCTCAAGCTGGAAGCCCTGAGCTGTGGAGGCCGAGAGAGCATTGCTCCCTCCTGTAATTTGTCACCAGCAGTTAAAGGGACCCACTGCCTCCAGGCTAAGTACTATGATGCTTAGTCAGGGCCAGCATGAGAAGCTCAAGTTCTGCAATATGGAAGGGATAGGGGAAGAGCAGGACATGAGCAAAGGGACCATGGACAAATCGCTGGCACGGGGGGGATACTGCCTGCAGGGAGGGCCAGGGCACCCAGAGGTGGCGGGGAGAGGAGTCGGGCAATCCCGGAGGGAAGGGAGGAAAGGACAGATAGGAGGTGGGTGGGGGCTGAGGGGGTGCGAGATGTGGGTGAGTTAGGGCACAGGTGTCCACGGTGACCCCGACCCCACAGAGCGACTGTATGGCTAGCCGTCCACCGGGCTGCGAGCAGGAAATGGGCGCAGTGACCACTTCCGGTGGCCACCTGTGGACAGCACATGCCACGGCCATGCGAGTGGAGGATATGGAGCTTGTGACTGCACCTGAGACTTCAGTGTCCCCAGAGCAGGTGCCATGCAGGTGACAGAGCTTGGCTCTTCACAGCTGCTCAGAGTGACCCAGGTGTGCTGCACACCTGTCCTTTGGCAGCAATGGTGCTGATGGGGCCGTGGCACATGCTCAGCATCTGTGCCCCAAGCATGCCTGGCACAGTTCTGTCAATCAAAATGCACATGAATGTTCACATTCAAAAATTCTGTGGGCTGGGGATTTAGCTCAGTGGTTCTGCCGCCTGCCTTGAAAGTACAAAGCCTGGAGTTCGATCCCCGATACCAAAAAAAAAAAAAAGTTCTGTTATAGTAAAAGACACGTTGTCATGAATCCCTGAAATCCTCACCCTCACTTCAAGCGCACTCATCCCATCATCCTTGATACTTTCTGCAGCAGTCCTGGAGTCCTTTTCCCTGAGTCTTTCCAAGGTGTGATTTTAAAAAATACAGTGATTGCTGCCACCGAGTGCCATCCAACAGACAGGCAGCTCGTGAAAACATGGCACTGGGTCCTCATCCACCTGATTCACTGGATCCGGCACTGTGTGACTTCTGGCTCTTCCCCAGAGTCATAACGACTGTGAAAGGTCAACGTTTTGAACTGGTTCAGGACTCGAGGCAGCCAGAATAGTGCAACTAAAGACACTCAGGAAAGAGGACCCCAGAGCTGCTGCAGAAAGTGGCAAGGATGATGGGATGAGTGTCTAAAGTGAGAGGGAGGATTCTGAGGGGATTCATGGCAATGTGTCTTTCTAAAGAATAAAAACAAAAAACTAAACACCATATTTTTTGTTCGCAGCTCTTACACTGTTTTTGTACTTGGATTCTGGATGGCTCACTGTTGTGCCTATGGCCTCCTCTGCTGTTTTGAACACTATGGGTTTTCCTTTCCCTGCTGCTTCATGGACCTGGAAAGGCAGGCTTCCCTTCAACCAGGCCAGAAGACCCTTCCCCATCTCTCCTGGATGTGCCCACAGCAGAAAGACCGGGAGGACAGAAGCGCTGAGCATCGGCGGTGTAGCAGCTCCAGTCTTCATACAGGGGGCAGGCAGGGCTGGAGCTGGACCTGCAGCTGGTCACTGCCCCAGAGAGCCATGGGACCATGGGACCACGCTCTAGGGAGCCCATCTCGTGCTGGGATGTACTCTGGGCTGAGGACTCGGCCGTGAGGAGGTGGCACTGCACCGACCCTACCATCACCACCAGAGGCTGGGACACAGGCTTTGCTCACTCTGTCTGTCCATGGATGGCCACAGGTCATGATGAGCACAACAGTCATCCCGGCCACATGGACATTAGGCTCCTACCAGACTCCTTCAATGGAGCCTCTCAGGCCAGGGAGTGACTGGAAATGACCACAACCCTGTGAGCTGCTGGAGGGGGTTCAGCTGTGTTGACTTGTGCATCATTCTGAGTGAAAGGCAGGTGGTGGAGTTGATCTGAAGGATTCTTCGGACCCTCCCACGCATCTTCCCACGTGCCAAGTCCAGGGAGCTGGCGGGTACTCACGTCGTTGAAGTGCTGGCTGGTTTTCATAATGCAGGGCGTCCTCTCGGTCTTGTCCAGCTTCATCCATCCCTGCCCAAGAAACTCTCTGAAAGGTCAAACCAAAACACAGATCCATCAGGTCTTCAGGAAGCATGGTGATGGTCCTGAATGGTGAGCGTGAACTTGGACACACTGAATCCACACTGCCTGGAATGCCACCTGCAGCTACAGACCAGCTCCGGGCACACCGGGGAGCCCAGCAGCCCACCCGGTGGTGCTGAACACAAAGGCTCTGTTGTGCTCAGGCTTTCTCCCCATAGGTGTGTGGAACTTGTCCCTGTAAAGGCTTCTCTGAATTTGGAAACCAACCACTAACAGAGAAGAAATAAAGAAGTTCGGTACTAACTCAGAAACCAAGATGATTTCCATGGATTCACTTCTTTTAAATGTTAATCCTCAGCAGAGGGCCCCCCAAAATCCACCACTACCAAGGATGTTAACGGGGAGCAGAATAGTTCCCTCCACGCTGCCCTGGGCTCTCTGGGACGTGGTTCCCAGGGAGGGCTTTGCTCTCCCCAGACCGGGGGCAGTGTCCTCAGCCCTAGGTTCAATCCCCAGTACTGTAAATAACAATAATAATAATTACACCTCTGTGTGTGCACACACACATGCACATACATATGCACACATGCACACACGCACACACACACTTCTGCCTTACAATACAATGGCAACCGAGACTGCACCAGCAAAGGCCATACTCACTCGTAGGGGATGCTTCTGAAAATGACGTGGTCCAGCAGTGTGATCTGCTCAGCCAGCTCCATGGCCGACAAGGTCTCGAAGCACTCGGCCTTCGAAAAGTCAGTCTGCAACACAAGAGGGAGGGAGGCGGCTGCGGGCAGCTGGACCAGGCCTTCCCCTCCCTGCAGGTCCCGGAGCCAGGCAGCACGCCTGCAGCAGCACTGAGAAGCCCGTCCCTAGATTCTAGCCACGACAGACACTGCAGGAAGCTCAAAAATATCCAAGCCAACATTAAGCTCGCGATCCCGGAATGCGATTCCCCAAACAGAGCCATGGCACAGGGTCACCTGAGCCTGAGGGGTCACTGTGACTGACGGGGAGGTGGCAGAGCTCACCATCTGAATTATGTCCTCTAACTTCACGTGGATGTCGTCCTGATCCTCCTGGGACAGCGCCCTACAAAGAATCAAAATAGCCTAGATCAAGGGTGGCAAACCCACAGCACAAGTGCCACAGCAGGGTGATTTTATCACTGAAAGCTCAAAGGGGTTTGCCATCACTGGGCTAGATGCAGAAAAGAAAACCCTCATTTCTTAGGAAAGAGAATGCAGGTGTTTCCCAGGGTGGGAGGAAGTAGGGCCTCAGGCCTGGGAGGGAGCGAGGTTGTGGGATGCAGTAGGGACTGAACTTGGGGGAGAGACTGACTGTGAGATAGTGGAAGGTGAGCAGGGAAGAGCAGGAGCGTGGACTTGGCCTCAGATGGAGATTTCAGAGCCAGCTGTCAGAGGGAGGCTGGGGGGTCGGTGTGCTGTCCTGTAGGCCATCCGGAGAGGAATCCCGGCCCGGTCACAGGCCCAAGCACACATCCGCTCCCCAGTGCCTCCCCGACCCTCTGCAGTCACCACTTCTGGCCTAGACAGAGCGAGGCGTAGAGCACTTTCTGCGTGACAGGGCTGCCTTCTGCCGGCCACGCATGTACCCCACATGCCGTGTCGGTCAGCCTCAGTAAACTGTTTTCCGGACAAATGGTGAATGAAGGAACACCTAATTTGTAATAAATAATGTTCATAAATTAACACCTAAGATACCGGCTTCAAAGTGGGAGGCCATTTTCTGTCCAGCAGAAGTTCAGAGTCCAGGAGAAGCACACTAAGAAGACATCCAACTTTACACCCTGCAGTTCGGGCCAGTATTGTATGTGTGCGTGTGTGCGTGTGTGCGTGTGCGTGTGCGTGTGTGTGTGTGTGTGTGTACGCGCACGCACTGGGGACTGAACTCAGGGCCTTCACACTGAACCACATCCCCGGGCCTTTTTTATTTTTATTTCAAGACAGGATCTTGCTCAGTTGCCCTAGATAGGTTCAAACTTGAGATTCTCCTGTCTCAGCCTCCCAGGATCCTGGGATTGCAGGCATAAGCCACCATGGCCAAGCATTTTAGTTTCCCCAAAGTTCCGAGCACATATTAAAACACACAAGCAGTCCAAACCAGGTAGCCTCTCTGCTCTGGAGGTCAGCCGGGCTGGTCCCTCAGAGCCCACGGAGAAGGCACGTCCTTTGCCCCTCAAGCTCTGAGAGGCTGCCTGCCTTGCTTGGCTCAAGGCCTCTGGAGAAACGCAGTTTTAAATGAAGCAAGGAAGCTGGGCACGGTGGTGTGCGCCTGTAATCTCAGCACTCTGGAAGGCTGAGACAGGAAGACTGCAATTTCAAGCTCGGCCTGGGCATTATGGCAATTTAGAAAGATCTTGTCTCAAAATAAAAATAAAAAATAAAAAGTAGCCCAGTGTGGAGCCTGTCCAATGCCCCCAAAAAGAAGGAGAAAAAGGAGGAGGAGGAGGAGCAGGAGGAGGAGCAGGAGGAGGAGCGGGAGGAGGAGGGGGAGCAGGAGGGGGAGCAGGAGGAGGTGCAGGAGGAGGAGGGGAAGAGATGGAGATGGAGGTACAGATGCGATTTTCTGCCGTGCTCAGTGCTGGAGCAGCCCCGATCCCCAGCCCAGGTCAGCGAGATGGCTCACTGTGGTCCTGGCCCTCGGGGGGCAGGGGCAGCTCTGACACACAGTGCCCGGACCCAGATGGTCCCTGCCCAGCAGCGTTCCTGCCTCTGCTTCCCCAGGAGGACGCTGACCGGCAGACCCTGCTCCTCTTATGCCTGTCGTCTCGGGACGGAGAGTCCCTTCCCGGTGAAGGGCACAGCAGGTTACACACGACTGTCCCCAAGGCCCACTCGCTCACACGCGGGCCACGCACGGGGACATGCAGGACCCTTTCCCAGAGGGTCCTCGGCCTTCCCACGACAGTTTGCAGAGGGAGGACACGGCCCTGTGACCACGTGCGATGCAGATCAGGGGTTCCAGGGCCTGGCTGTACCCAGGACCTGAGCTCCGCCTCCCCTCATGGCTCCCCACATCCGTCCACCTTCACACCCACTCGGTCACACGCTGGTGCCGTCGGGCAGGCGGTCTGGCATCTCCTGTCTTCTTGGGGCTTTGGGGCTCGGATGACCTTTGTGTGAGGCCCAGGAAGTTAATGACTTTAACTCTGAAGCATATTAGGTGTCTACCAAGCATCCCTATAGGAGTATCTTCTGGAGATAGCTAGCTGCACAGCGTTGGAGAGATGGTGTTTTAGAAACGTCCTGAGCAGAGGTTTTCAGCACAAACCAGGTGACAGACTATGTAGAGTGACAATGTGGATTCACCAGTAAGGCCAAAACCCGAGATGCTGAGGCAGGCTGCTCACCACAGACAGCTTCTGTTTTAACCCAGGTTCGCTGTTTACATCCCGGGTTGTATGACAGAGGCACACAGCTCCCCATGTCAGGCCACATTTAACTACATGAGGAGTCACTTGTAGGAAAATGGATGCACTGTGAGGCCAGTGTTCAGTGAAATAAATCCGACAGCTTAAATATCAATGAAAGTATAAGTAAACTAAAGAGCAAAGTAAATGACAGATAATAGGAAACAGGGCATGTGGTCCTGACTGCAAACCCGGACTCACACAAGACTTAGAGGGCAGGGACTGAACGACGGTCACTCTTCCCTCCCAAGGCATCACCTGTGCTCCCAGGCAGCAGGTGCACGCCGGTCCCTTCACAGCTGGCCACCCCACCCCTGGTCCAGCCATGGAGGACAGATTTGCTCCTCCCCTCCTGGCTACCTTGGGGTTGTGGCAAACACGCCAGGGTCTGGGGTCCCCTGTCCCCACATCTACAAGCAGTGTCATCAATTTAGTAACTGCGCATTTGCAGTGTGACACCAAATAGGTAAAAGGAAATGGGACTATAAAGTTCTGGGCCTAGGAAGGTCCTCCTTCAACTCTACAACTAAAGGCTGTCTAAAACCAGAGGGAGAGCAGCTGCCCCGGCCTGGTGTTGGTCTGCTCTCTGCATGGGCAGCAGGAACATGGCCTTGGGCCCCGCAGCTCGAGGGCTGAAACTCTCTCCTAAGAGCTCCCAGGGCTTCTGATTCCCTCCCAGAATCACTGTCCTGCACCACGGAGGGTCATGTGGTTGTCACTACAGCCTGTGATGTAGGCCCCGCCAGCCCCAAGGTAGAGGTGAGAAACCTGGCGGCTCAGCCAAGACTTAGGCCCAGGACACCCTGCAAGGGTCAGCACCGGGGCTGCTCAGGGTGGCGCTGCAGGGCTGTCTGCCCACTAGATGGCCGCTCCCGCTTCTGCGTCCTGGGTCCCTTGGCAGACAGAGCCGGCACACTGCAGGCCCAATGAGGACAAAGAGTTGGGTGGTGGGCAGGACTCATCCTAGGCCCTGATCTCAGCTGGCTGTTTTCTGGGGTCACCTCTTGGCGCAGAGGGAAATCTCCCCGGGGGCGGGGGGGTTAGGGAAGCCTGGCGAAGTCCTGCTGCACCAGCCAATCCTCAGGCCCCCGTGTCCCTGACGGCTACTTAGTCAGATGTGCATAAGGCACAAACTTCCGGAATGTAGTTTTTAAACATTAGTGTTTTTAGATGCAAAGAGCATACCACATTGTTCCATGAAAAGGAACAATGATTGCTCCCACTCATAAGCGCTCGCCCACCGAAACCAGCCTCTACCTTAATCCATATTTATCACTTTAACGTCTGAAAATAGACTCAGCTGTGAAACTCTGGACTCAATGAGATATCTTCATGGAATGGAAAAGCAGGGAAGACTCTTCACAGCTCCCTGGGAATGCCCTAATGGGACTTCACCAACTTGGTGGCTTCTAGTGACAGACTGCCTTGCCTCACAGCTCTGCAGAGTCGGAGATCAGGGTGTCAGCAGGGCCACACAGCTTCTGAAATCTGCAGGGGGCCCTTCTGCTACAGCTGAGACCTAAAGTGTCCCCAAAGTCTTAAGTGCATGGGCAGTGACTGGATCACGGGGCCCTGTACTCATCAGTGGATGACTTCATTGATGACTCCATGCTGAAGGAGCGGTCAGGAGGTGGGCCTGGTTGGAGCCATGACCTGGAAGAGTGTGTTCCTGTCCCCGGTCCTCCCCTCTCTCTGCTTCCTGGCCCCCATGATGTGAGCAGCTTTCCTCTGCCACAACTTTTCACTGTGGTGTTTCTGCCACGGAGCCAACCATGGATTGAACCCACTGAAACCATGAGCCAAATGAACCTCCCCTCCTTTAAACTGCAGGTGTCTGGTGTTGTGTCCCAGTGACAGGGAAGAGACTGATACACGGTCTCTGCCTTTCCTAGCTTTAGACTGCCTGCCAGGAAGCCAGTGTCTGTGTTTTACTGTCCCAGCCTCTGCCCCCATCTTCACATGACACTCTGTGTCTCTATCTTCCAAGACCTTCCTCTTCCAGGTTGCCAGCCATATTTGATTAGGGGTCCACCCTACTCCAGTCTGACCCCAACTTAACTGATTCCATCTGCAGTGGTCTCATCTCCAGAGAAGGTTGCATTTCAGGGACAGGAGGTTAGGACTTCAACATAACTTTTTTGGGAGGGAGACATGAGTCGACCTGTAACAGTCCCTACACCAGGGCATGGTGTGGCCATGGTAGCTCTAGCTAATGGGGACAAAGAATGACTTATTGGCCAGTGGCTAAAACAGTACAATCCAGAGGAGACGTTGTGGCCAGGCGTGGAAGAAAGAAGATTTCTTCCAGAGATTGCAGTGCAGAGGAAATGAGAAGCAGAATGGTAGAAGAGCGCCAGGCCTCAGGACACAGAGGCAGGCTTCCCATTCTCAAGCAGGGCTAGGAGCACACAGCACTGGCAGCCGCTCTCTCATGAGGAGGGGACTAGGAAGACATCCACCCACTAGCTCAGGAAGCCACAGGAAGCCGTCACCCACCTGGGTGCCGGGTGACAACTGAGGCCCTCACCTCAGGATGTTTGCCGTGGCTTTCCTCTCCTGGGGGAGCAGGTCTGGGTCTCGCAAAACTTCTTCTAGCAGATTCAGCACATTCATCTTTAGTTCACTGTTGAGTTCAAAATCCTATAAAGTAGAATGAATCTTTTAAAAACATTACTTTCTAAAAGTTCTTGCTCTGTGACTGGGACACCATTCCTCGTGACAAGCTCTGGAAGGTGGACACAGAGAGTAACGTGTGGTACAGAGTGTGGCAGAGTCAGCCTAGAGCCACTCCCAGCCCCAGAGCCTGGCTGAGGGGCTGGGATGGGCCCAGCTGCTGGGGTTTCTGACTGCATCCCCAAGCAATGTCCATGTGCAGGCTGAGATTTCCTATTCTTGGGGCAACATTTGGCAGGGTCAAAGGCCCAAACCATTATATTATTAACTTATAAATTCTTATAATAACCTTTTAAGTAATTTTGTTTGTTTGTTTTTGGTACCGGAGATCGAACTCGGGTCCTTGTGCTTGTGCAGCAGGCAGCGAAACCACTGTGCTAAATCCCCGGCCCGACTTTAAGTAATTTTGAACCATAGATGTTCTGAATTCTTTTAAATGGCTGCCAAGAACATTGTTAAGTGCAATGAATCAGATAAAAAGGAAACAGCACAATTTTACTCTATCACATCAGTGAGGGGCAGGATGACCATAACGTCACAAATTATAGACAGTGCAAAAGTCTAACCTACTTTCAGTTGAGTATTTTTACTGTCAATTTGAATCAAGTATTTTATCAGTTTGATGGCAAATTGCACCCTAATTCTTAATATTTCATGTCCACTGTTTGACAATAGTATCCTTTCCTGGGGATTATATAAGAGACACTGGGCTTTGCTGGGGGGCAACACGAATGTTAGTATCTCTTATCAATCCCGGGGCTTCCGATAATATGCCTCAGTCAGAAGACCTGACACCCACAACTTATGGGAGGAGAGGTTTATGGTGGTTCACGGTTCAGTCCATGGCCCGCTGGCTCCAGGCAGGAGGCCTGGCAGAGGGGCCTGGTGGAGGACAGCTGCTCATGGCATGGCAGGCAGGAAGCAGTGAGAGGGAGGGGCCAAGGAGGAGACAGACCCTTCCAGGCCAGGCCCCAGGGACCGCCTCTTCTGACACAAAGCCAGCTAGAGCACCCCCACAGTCCAATCATCTTCCAGCTCCTCTACAAGGCCAGGAGGCTTTGGGGGGCATCCAGAAAGACACCTTAACAATGTGCTCCTAAAAGTTCACCTGTGTTGCCTAACACCTTCTTGGTGTTAATTTTCCTTTTAAAATGCATGCAAGTAGAAGACAGTAATCTGCTGCTGCTCCCCTCTCCCCATTTCAAGGCGAAGGGCACAGTTTTGCAAGGAGCTAATGATCTCCCCTCCCTGGGTCTGTCTGCACTACCAAAGGATTACTGGGCCAGGGCGAGTCTATTTCCTTAATGAATTTCTGATGTACATTAGGGAGACAACCGAGTCCTGGTGTAGCTCATAGAGTCTCTAATGATGCACATAATCTGATTATCATAAACCTCAGATTAAGGTGAAGGGCATCGGGCTGCTGTCGGGCCTTGCTGAGGCTTAATTAGTATTTTAATCAACAAGCATCTCCGGGCACCTGCTGAGTTCCATCCTGGGCTCCACAGGGGTGCGGGAAGGCTTGGGGACAGGGGAAGGTTCTCCTAAGGAAAGCAGAGGGAGGTTTATTATCCTGACCTCCCGGAGGACTGCCTGGGGAGGGCCTGGGGAGGACTCTGTGATGTGATGTCTGTCAGACTCTACTGAGGGAGGCTGCTGGCTAGGGACAGCGGGACACCCGCCCTGCTGCCCAGTCAGCACCTCATGTTCTCTATGCATTTCCAGGGGTGGGGAGCGACCTCCCGGGTGTGGCCATAGCTCCTCCTCCCCAAGCCCAGCAGCAGATGCCCTTCTGAGGGCTGGGACCTCGGGGGCCCACTGAGGCCCAGAGGAGCTGACTGCGGGGGTGGAGCTCAGACCCTGGAGGGGATGGTGTGTGGGAGGAGGACACCTCTGCCCTCCGGCTCCTGTCTCCTGTGCACAGGAACCACAGGCCACAAGTTCAAATGGGGGTTCTGATTCCCCGGGCGTGGAGTGGTTCTGGGCTCCTGTGTCTCACAGTGAGCTGTCTCTGGGGTCCAGGGCCGTGTTCTGGGCAGTGAGGCTGGCACGGCCTTTGTTTTTTTAAAGTCACACAATAAACAACCCCTCAGAAAACAAGCAAACAAAACCTGAACCCTCCGATAAATGCATGTAAAATACAAATTGGTGATTCAAAGTCTCTTTTAAAACTGTAAGGTGTAATCTGACTATCCTGTGTTTTATTACACAGGACGCATTTCCGGAGCCCCTCAGAATCCTCAGCCTCCATTCAAACACACTCATCCCGCGTCCCTGCCACCCCCTGCAGCAGCTCTGGAGTCCTCTAAGTGTCTTTATGAAGGGTGGTAAGAAACGTGGTGACTGCTGCTGCCCAGCGTCATCCAACAGAAAGGTAGCTCGTCAAAGCTCGAGGCTGTGCCCTCATCCCCCTTAGTTGTCGGATCCCACACCGGGCAGCTTCTAGCTCTGCCCCAAAGCCCACATGACCACAACAGGGCAATGCTTTGAATGGATTTGGAACACAGAAGCCAGCACAAGGGACCCACAACACTCAGGAGAGAGGACTCCAGAGCTGCTTCAGAAAATAGCAAGGGCATGGGACGGGTGTGTTCAAAGCAAGAGGACTGTGAGGGGATTCGTGGTACTATGTCTTTTCCTATAAATAAAGATTCAAAAATTTTTACAATGTTCACCTTATTTTCCGATCACACCTTGTATAGCTGTTCCTCAGCAGAAAAAAATCTGAGGCCGGAAAAGACATTTGCCGCTTGCTCCGGGGGTAACCTGCTCTGCGTGCAGTACTTCCTACTGAGACGCATCTGTAAGTGGATGCTAACGGGGTCGGGTGCCCTGGGCCCCAGTGGGTTCACAGCAGAGACGGCCAGGAGGTGGCACTGTGGGCCGGGCCATGGGTGCGTGGCCTGGGTGGGAGACTGGGCCGGCAGGTGCTGTGAAGTCACCAGGAAACCAGTGAGCTCAGCTTGTCTCCAGTCCAGGGAGCCGGCTGAGGTCACAGAGGTTGGCAAAAGAAAGCACCTCACCTTCAGGGTGAGGGTGCAGAAAACGTGAGATGAGCTGCTAGCAAAGAGCGAGGATGGTCACTTTTCCCTGCAGGTGCCGTGACTGCTGGACAATCACAGCCCTAACTATCACTGAACCACCTGCCCGGATTCAGCCCTCGGGCAGCCCTTTCCCACTCCACCCGTGGGACATCCAGGTACAGAGCGCCCACGTCCGACCCAGGCTTGCAGGCGGCCAGCAGCAGACCTCCAGGCCTCCAAGCAGGTGGCTTGAGCCTCTATCCGCTGGGCTGCTGGCACTGCCGGAGTACGGCTGGCCTGGGGAGCAGTCGGGGGCAGTTTCACTCCTGGACCCAGATCCGCGATCTGGGAGATCGATGAGACTCCATCACACAAGGCGAGGGTGCTCGGGGCAGCGACAGGCCGGACTACCCAGCATGTTCAAACCACTACCTGCCGGCACCTTGGCTATGCTGGAAACCACTCTCTTCCGGGGGAGCAAGGTAACGGTCAGGAGAAGACTGCCCAGCCCCAGGACACCAGCAACTTGGGGAATTCGGACCAACACGCACGGTTTGGGGATAAAGAGAACTAGGGGAGGGGTTTTCTCAGTATCTAAGAGTGGCCACAGTCAGAGAGGACGAGGAAAGCAAAAGTAAGTGGAGTGGAGGAAACCCACACAAATAACACATAAATCTGGAACCAAGGGGTCCTAAAGGAGCTGAGCCATGGTAGGTTCCACATAGGAGACAGGAATTTAACTTTCAAAAACCTGAGAAGCATGCTATGTGTGCTGTCTTCCTTGACTCCACAAAATGGAGGCTGTAAACTGGTGTGGATTCAAGTCAGAGTCCGCCATTTTGTAACCCGAACAGAGGTGGCCATGCCAAGTGATGTCTCAGAGATAGGCCGGTCAGCCGCCACAGGTCGGGACAGACTCCTCTGGGCTCAGAGACACTGCTCCGCGCTGTGGTGGGGAAGCTGCCTGGAGCTTCCACCCAGCAGAGACGGTGCTGGCTGAGAGTGGGAGGGCCGCCCGTCATGCCCGCCCAGTCACCTTGGGTCCTCATCACACCTGAGGGACGACGACTCTGCACCAGGGCTTCCCCTGGAGATGCCACGAGGGCAGGCTCTTCCTGGACTTCCCACGGCCTGAGCACAAAAGTGTCATCAGTGCTTCTTACTCACACTTGGAATAAGAACATCCGAGTTGAAAAACCTAAGGAAGAGCGGTAAGTTTGGCCTTAAATCCTACAAAGCAATACCAGAGAAATTCTAGATGGTCCAGACGCGTTTACCATTTACCAGTCGCTCATTACTCAACGCACTGTTGAAACTACAGAGACAGAGTAAGCAGGACATGGCTCCCTTGTCTAGGAGCTCCTACTTCAGGTAGTAAGCTCTGGACAGAATTCACCTCCACATTTGGTAGGCATAGTGCCTTGGTCCTGGCCGACCTGCAGGTATCTGTTGAATGAATGAGAAAAGGAACACGGGAAGACACCTGGAGGTAAACAGTGAAGGAGATTCCTAAAAGCACACTGCCCAGCCGTGCCTCTTCTGGGGACCTCCCTCAAAGAGCTGCAGACTCCATACTACAGTGACCGACGCTGCCCAAGTTTATAGCAGTCCAATTTGCCACAGCTAAATCTTGGAAGCAGCCTGTGTGTCCATCAACAGATGAGTGGATAAAGAAAACGTGGCATTTACACACCATGGAGCACTACTGTGCCATACAGAAGGATAAACTTGAGTCATCTGTAGGAGAATGGATGCACCTTGAGACCATCATGCTAAGAGAAACAAACCAGAAACACGAGCTGAAATACTGCATGGTTTCTCTTATACAGGAAACCCAAACTGTAAGTAATTCAGAGGACAAAGTAAGGGAGAGAAGGCAGGAAATGGGGTGGTGAAGGAGAGTGAAAATGATCCAGATGCTGTGTGTGCATGTACCAATCTTCAACACAGACAGAACCATTCTGTATCCCACTCATACAAAACAAATTAAAAACAAAAAAGACAAGTGGTGAGGAGCCACCCAATTCTTCAACTACTGGCTTGGGAAATTAGTTCGACAGATGTGGAGTGGGGGGCTACGAGGAGCAGGCGGCACAGTGCAAATACTGTATGAAAGATTTGTTAAAACAAAACTAGCTGGGAAGAGGCGAGTGGCAGGGAGCAATAGCAACTGAGAAAACATTGTCCAGAGCAGCTTCCATCTGAGCCTCTCCGAGGAACGCCTGCATCTGAATGATTCACTGGAGCTTACAGAACCGGAACCGGAACTGGAACCGGAAAGGCAGTCCCGCAGCCCGAGACCAGACAGCACTTCCGTCTCCAGGGGGCTGTGGGTTGAGAGTGCATCTCAGAGAAAAGAGGATTTGTCCAGAGGCCCTGCCCTGTTTCCCATTAGGTTTCCAAAGAGCTGCTTTGTGTACAAGGCTCGCAGCTTTGAAGACAGCCACGGGACTGGAGGGCAAAAGGCAAGTCTGGACAGCCTGCTTTTAATGCTCTTACTAAGGCCACCCGTGCATAAGGCGACCTTTGAGTCACTCTGCTGTGCTGAAGAAAGGCGGTGGGCAGCTGTGGAGGAGACACCCTGGGTGGCAGGAGCAGGCTGGCATTAGCCTGAGGACAGGCTTTGTGCAGAGCCTGAGCCACAGGCTGGGGACACGGGGAGCAGAGCAGGGAGGGGAGGTGACCGGAATAAGGAGACAGCAGCCAGGATGTGGGCGGGGCCAAACCAGGAAGTGCAGAGTCCACTCCCAGTGGGCTGCCACTCAAGGACAGCGACGTCCTGTGCAGGGCCTGGTGTCCTGCACAAGGGTTACGGGGTGGGAGGCGAGTGAGGAGAAGGGAAGGCTCTCCACACAGCTGCCTCCCCACCCAGCAGAGCTCAGCAGCCACGGAAGGGCAGCAAATCTGCTGGGTGGCTCTTGGGGACCTCTCTGTGGACAGAATCCATCCACGGGAGGCAAGTAGCCACGATTCTACAGGCAAAACTAAACTTGTGTCTCAGAAACTGAGAGTAACTTCAGCTCCTTGAAGACCCTGGCTTCTTAAATGCTCACATCTACTCCACATTGGCTGCCAAGTCCTGTGGCAAATGTCTCACCCAGGAGGAAGAAAAGCCTGGAAAGCTTACGGGGGGCCTTCACGGGGAACAGTGGTATCCATCTCAGCCCACCGCTGGGACACAACACCCCACACTGGCAACTCAGTGGAGGGAGGTTTATTCTGGCTCATGTTATGGGTGCATCGTCCGCTGGCTCCCAGGCAGGAGGCCATGGGGGAAGGGCTGGGGGAGGAGAGCTGCTCACCTCATGGAGGACAGGAAGCAGAGCGATAAGGGGGGAGTCGGCCAGAGAGAGAGACCATCCAGGTCATGCCTCCTAAAAGGAAGTCAGCCACAGGCCCATAACACAGTCCCTTCCCACAGCCCTGCCCCGAGCATGTGAGGCTTTGGGGACATCCAGATATAAAACATAATGAACAGAGATGTACAAAGACCAGCACAGACTTCAGTGCGCAGTTAAAGGGAGCAGGGTGTTCCTGATTTGGTTAGCTGGTTGTCTGGACCATAGAAAAGGAGAGTGAAATACTGTCTTCAGGATTCGCAACAAACACTTGCAGGATCAGGTGTGAGACTGCCAGGCAGCAGCCCCAGGAGCCCCGGACACAGGCAGGAGATGCAGCCGACTTCCGTTAAACCATCTTCTCTACCTCACTGCAGCTGCTGCAGCAGGAAGCCCGAGTCTGGGGACAAACACTGCTTTGCAGCTGGAAGGGGTCTGGGATCTCTTAGCTCAGACACAGAGATGAACAGGAAGTGGTGCCGACAACTGGAAGTGAACGGGCACTGGGTGGCAGGGGTGGCACCAGCACAGGGCAGACAGGCCCGAGAGTGACGTTCCTGGGAGGGGTGTGGAGCAGGGCGGGACACCGGAGCTGTGTGCTACAGTGGGCAGCAGAGGGCAGGCTGTGGCTGTGCCGGGGTGTGGGCGGGACACCGTCAGCTGACCACACGCCAGACGCGGGATGCAGTGGCTGAGTTACTCCCATGTGGCCTGGGAAACTGCTCTGGGGACCTGTGTCCCCAGGAGGCTGTCACTGCCCCACGTCACGGCTCCCAGGCACTGCTCCCAGGCCTGTCCTTCCCGCCTTGGGAGGTCCGGGAGACCAGAGCCTCCCAGGACCTACGAGTCCCAGTCAGTCCGAGACTGTCCCCTTCAGCAGGGACATGAAGGGTCCCGTGCTGATCCGATGCCACTCCTGTCCCGCTCGGATGCGTGGCCCCACCAGTCCCTCCTGTCCTGCCGCACCACCTGGCTGGCCCTGGCTCCAGGCGCTGGCCTCGGTCCTGAAGAACCTCAGGCCTGGGAGCCCGGCCCTGTCCCCCTGGAGGGGCAGGATGGCAGTGAGCCTGCCCCTGGGCACTCTCTCGGGTGGGTCCCACACTCCTTCTGCCCCTCCCCAGGCAGTGCCTGTCCACCTGGTACCCAGTGTCACCAGATGCCCCCACGAGCCACGTGCCTCGCCCAGGAGGCTCCTGGTCCCCACCTCTCCTGTGCCTGGCCCGGCCGGCAGGGTCCCCCAGGGCCTTCCCTCTGCCCTGTCCTCGGCCTCCCACACAGGTGCCATCAGAGCTCTTCGCTGTCCTGCTTGGTGGTCTGGCAACTCCCCCAGGGAGCGTGGGCTCAGCCTCCTCCTGGGTCCGCCTGAGCAATCCTGTGCCCCACACCCGAGCCCATGGAAGACTCGGGAGCAGCAGCTGCCACACGGGAGATTCCAGCACACAGGTGCCTGACAACCTTCAGCCTGCAGCGCTGGGCCCTGCTCTCTCCGGAGCTGCCCACCCGGCTCCCCCTTCTCACCAGGCCCAGTCCCCCAAGCCCGGGACAAAGGACATGTGCGCCCCTGTGCTGCTCTGACCCTTGTCACCTAGGCTGCGCCCAGGTTAGGAAAGCCAGCCGCACCCTGCAGTCCAGCAGCAGCTCGTCTTCGGTACCCTGTGTGGTCCCAGGGAAGGGCCTGGAGGGAGAGTCAGGAAAAGCCTGGCCCCAGAAGAGAGGACGGACACAGAGGGCCCAGGAGGCCAGCTGGGGCCCATGGGACAGGCGGAGCTGGAAGAAGAGCACAGCAGCCCTGAGCCCCAGCTTCTGCCTAGGCCGGGTCCACCCAGAGGAGGGACAAAGTGGAACAAGAGGAGGAGGAGCTGACAGATGAGGATTTTCGGAACCAGAAAGCAAAGTGAAGTACTCTAGTCTTACCAAGTATTTTCTAAAGAAAAGGCTAACCAGCTGTGGTGGAGCACGCCTGTAAGCCCAGCCCTCAGGGAGGCTGAGGCAGGAGGGTTCCAAGTGGAAGCACAACCTGAGCAATTTAGGGAGACCCCAATAAAATATATATATATATATATATATATGTGTATATATACACACATACTCAGGATATAGCTCAGTGTGGAGGCCCTAGGTTCAATCTCCAGTACCAAATAATTAAAGAAAGTTAAAATTTAAAGAACACCACAAAACCCAAAAGTGACGTGTGAATTGCCAGGACTTGGTTTCCCTGCAGTGAGGCAGAGTGGCTCGAAAGCAGCCCACGGAGATTATGAGACACTGTCCAGGAGCCCGGGTGGTCGCTGGGATTTCAATGAAATAGGATTCACTTAACTTATTTACAATGCAGTTTTACACCTCTTACGTAGCACACTCTCTGGATTGCTTTTCTTTAAAAGAGACTTTCTGCTGGCTTACAATTACTGGGGAGGCCCCGTTCCCCAGCTCTCGGTTAGGAAATCCTGCTGCCACAGGGACCTGAGTGTGGCCCTTGTGGTGAGCCTCTCAGACAGGGCATCACCCCCGACCATGACGGCCCCAGGACTGCTCCGTGCTGTCTCACAGAGCGAGCCTCACCAGCTACCTCACGCGTCCGCCCCATGCCTGCACCCTGAGGGGCCCGTCCTGGCCCTGAGTCTCTCCTCAAGCCCAGGAGGCCCTGCAAGAGCACGAGTGTGCCCTGAGCCAGCAGGCAAAGTGGGGCCTGGCTCTGAGTTACAAAAGGGCTGTAAATTCCACCAGCTGGAGTTGTAAACCTAAATATGAGGGGCGATCCACAGACATGGTGCATGTTAAAAGTCTGTGACAAATCTTACTACAGTAAAGACATGGCGTCGAGAACAATGGGATAAGTGTGTTCATAGGGTGAGAGAGGATTTGAGGATTTTAAGGGGAGATTAACGGCAAAGTGTCTTTTATTGTAATAAATTTTTAAAATTTAAACATTAACTGTGTCTTGTGATCACTCTTCACTGATCAACCATTTATGGGAATTTCTGTCAAGTAAAAACACAACACTGCGTCCTCATCCACCTTATTCACCAGATCTGACACTGTGGCACTCCTGGATCTTTCCCAAAGTCAAAATGACCATGAGAGGTCAATGCTTCCGATCCATTCAGGACATGGAGGCAGCCAGGACAGCACAACTAAAGACCCTCAGGAAAGAGGACTCCAGAGCTGCTGCAGAAAGTGGCGAGGACCATGGGGTGAGTGCGTTCAAAGGGAGGGGGAGGATTCTGAGGGAGATTCATGGCAATGTGTCTTTCCCTCCAAGAATTTTTTTTAAAAATTAACATTTATCATATTTTTTGATCACAGCAACAAGTGGGTGTCTTGCCAATGTGACACATTTTGAAAACAGTACTCAGAACCAAGACACCAAAAGACACAAGGCAACGCCCTGAGTCAGGCCGACAAAACACTCCCTGAGCGGACGCCAAGTGTCCGCCTCCCTCCACAGAGCTGCGATGCTCTTCCCCAGGCCGTGGAGCTGGTGGCCCTGGAGCAGAGCTGTGCTGACAGGTGCAACCTCGGGACAGGGCTGTCAGGGTGCAGGGCAGAGGAAGGGGGCCCCGCCTCGCCCGCTGTGTCCTTCGCAGATGGGAAATGCACTGCTGGCCAGGTGTGTGGCCGCCTGGAGCCTCTTAGCCGCCCAGTGTCTTCCCCGCCTGGTTCCGAATTTGAATCTTAGCTGCCAAGAACCAAGAGATGTTCTGCACGTACGTACAGAGCTTGGAAAAGTCACATTAAACATGCAACCCTGAATTACCTGTGCGTGCTTTGAGACCCAGTGGCGGAGGACGTTCAGGACCCGATTGGTGGCCGTCCTGCGTATGATGAACTCTTTGTCACACGTTCTCTCCATGTTGTTGAATCCTGAGGAGGAAAAGAAGTACAGGCCATGGTCAGAGCCAGGCCCCAGAAAGAGATCGCTCATTTTGGGAGACTGATCGTGGAACTCGCGGAAGACGCGTCCTGGCAGAGCGGCGGTGGGCTGAAGACACCGGGTGCCACTCACTGCTATCTTCTGGGCAGGGAGCCCGGGCCACAGGGCAATGACGGGAAGAACGTGCACGTGTTACTCAGGGAAAGCTGCAGCCACCCGAACGATGCTTCCATTGCCCCCGCCTCGCTCCACAATGCAAAGCCAAGAAGCAGGTTTAACAAAGCTCTCGAGCAAGTGTTAATTCAGACTCATGGCCAAAGCCACTATGTAATGTTCTGAATATCTGTGGACGAGCTCATACCTAGGCTTGGAGATGACACCAGTACTCTACTGTAGATCCATATGGGAAGCAGAGCAGCACAGTGCTTAAGGACATGTGTGTCAAAAGTGCTAAAATGGCAGATTTCAAATGTTTTCACCACAAAAAATTATAAGTGTGTGAAGTCCTAGGTTTATTAGCTTGATTTAATCATTTCATAATGATGATCTGTATCAATGCACCACATGGAATCCCATAAATATACAATTTATACAATTAGTATTTGTCATTTAAAATAGAGCAAGTGTTCTAAAAGCCAGACCTCTTGGGTCAAGCTGCTGTGCCCCACCTGGCCGATCCCATCGCTTCTCTGGTGTCCAGCTCATCGACGCCTGTGTGAGCTGATGAACTGTCGTGAGACTGCACTCGTTAATTAATACATGTTCGGCATTTAAAACGGGGCCGAGACAGTAGCCAGAGCTCAGTAAACACTAATTTTGTCACAGTTCGATGTTGATCCCGATCTCTTTATTTCCTGCAGTGCTGGAGACAGAACCCAGGGCCCCCACCCCGCCCAAAGAGCCACACACCAGCCTGGGGCAGGCCCTCTGCCCTCCTCACTCCCGGGAAATCACTTTCATGCCATCTGGCTTACTGTGTGCTAAGGTTCTGCCACCCGATCATAATTAAACGACACATTTCCTTTAAAAAAATGAACACGTACCTGGCTAGGCGTGGAGCTTGGTGGTAGGGCACACACTACCATGTACAAGGCCCCAGTTCTATCTAGGTTCAATCAATCTGAGTCAATAAATGTAAAAAGTTCATACTTCTTGAGAGTGGTCTGGACGGGTTGGTTTCCTGCTCTCTGGCCCTCTCTACGCGTGGTTCCAAGCCTCCCGCCCATCTCACTTTCAAGACAGCTCCCGGGAAAGTCCTCAGTAACCTCCATGCTTCTACAGCCAGGGCCACTCTGCGACTGTCCCCAGGAGCTCTCTCACTCCACCACTTGCACTTGAACCTGTGAGCAAATGACACATTCATGTCCCAGACCCTCATATCCAATCCTCTTGCCCTTCTCCTCTTTGATGTCTCTGATACCCCTCCAAGCTCAGTATGTTCTAAAGAAAACCCATGGCCGTTCCACCACATCTGCTCCCTCTCATGTTGCTGTTCAAGTAAAGTGACAGCTACACAGGCCTGGGACTTTGGCCTCCTCCCAGCTCTCTGCTGCTCCTCGCGATTTTCCCTGCTAAGTCAGTCTCAAATCTATGCCTTTCTGTCTAGAGCCCACATGGGGGGTGAGCTACCAGCAACCCTCATCTGGCTCACTGTGGTGCCTCCCAACTCGCCTCCAGTTTCATTCCTGCCAGCTCAGATCTGTTCTCTTCACTGGAATCAGAAAGATCTCTCCAATGGCAAACAGGATGTGTCATTCCACTGTCCACGGCCTTTCCGTAGCCCTTCTGATAAATACGAAACTCCTAAACACGGTCTACGAGGTCTTCCATGGTCTGGTTTTAGTTTCTCTCAGCCTTTCCTGAAACAATATTCTTCAATTTCTGTGCATCTCTCCCCCGTGACCCCGGTGCCCCTGCCTTCCTGCTGCATACCTGGAACAATCACCGTGCTCCTTTCTACTCAGTGAGAAGTCACTCGCCCTTGCTGCATCTGTTATGGCCTCAGATGAGCCTTTCCTGGCCTCAGTCGGACAAATCTCCCGTTACATTTCTCACAGCTGCACAGCCCTTTACTCCACAGCACTTACCACACGTGCGGTTTCATATTTGTACGTGTGATTATCTGATCAATATCTGTGTCCGCCATGAAGAGAGGGATCCTGTTAATTTTCTGCTGAGCAGGGGGATCTGTCTGGCATGCAGCGGATGCCATGCCTCATATGTATTTGCTAAATGAATGAATGGAATCCTGGACAGTAGACATTTAGTGAATGAGAGGTGAATGTGAGACGGCTGGGCGGGGACTGCAAGAGCAGTCCGCAGCGCTCGTGCGTGAGTTGGGCAAAATCTCTACCTTCTAACAAGCAGAGGCCCTTCTTCCTCCCCTGAACATGCACAGGCGCCTTCCACCCACAGGAGACATTTAAGTTCTGTCAGAGAATGGTGACGATATGATCTTGGCAAACGAGAGATCTTGAAAAAAAATTTTTTATTGAAAACTTGGAAATTCTGAGTTAAATATAAAAAACATCACTCAAAATGTTTAGCTGAATCCTCAAAAAAAGGAATTCTCCAGAGTCAAATACACAGAAGAACCTGAAAGCCAGAACCAAGCCTCAGAAGGGAAGCTGGCTGCCATGCAGGGAAGGGAAGGGCCCCACGAATGGTAACTCCAGATCTGGGTTATAATGTCCATGTGGGTGGGAAGAAGGAGCCCCCAGGCCTTCATGAGGAGTGGGTACCACAAGGGAAACTGAGGATCCAGCATAAAGATGGAACTCTCAATAGACCACCAGCTGTGAAAGAGTGAACTAGGAAAAGCACTTCACATACAAGGGAAACAACTGGGAACCTCATCTGGACTGGAGGTGTACCTCAGTGGTAGAGCATTTGCCTAGTATGGGCAATGTCCTGGGTTCCACCTCCGACAATCCCCTTCCTCATAAAAAAGAAACTTGCCCACATCAGTGGGAATGATGGGGAAAAAACTCTCTTGAGAACTGGTAGCCATAGGCTATCCATGTTGGACTCAAATTTGGATTAAACAACTAAAGCCCCTGAAGAAAAACACACAATGCAACATTACAACACAAACCATCCACTATGAGCAAAGATCAGTCAACATAGCGTCAGCACCCACAAAGCTGCACCATTGCCAAGAATTCCAGACTAGAGAGCTCTAGTTTAAATATTCTAAAATTAGGATGTTTACAAGCATGAAGGGTATAAAAGTGAGCACTGAAAACATGACCAAAGAATAACAAATATTTTAAGAGATTTTATAAAAACCACACAAAACTTCCTACTTGCTACTAACAGCAGGTAAGAAAATAGAAATAAAATTATTCTTTCAAATATTACTGACAATTTTATAGTTGAAAATCAAGGCTCAAAAGAGAAATAAGCACAAATTAGGCCCCACTGAATAAGCAATGAGTACACTGGAAACGTGTTTGAAAAAAAATGGATCTGAGAAAATTACCCCAAATGCAGCAAAAAGAGCTAGATATAGAAAATAGAGGAGAGAAGAGGGCCAGGAATTCAGCTCAGTGGCACTGTGCCTGCCTCACAAGTACAAGGTCCTGAGTTTGATCCCTGGTACCACCCCCCCAAAACAACAACAACAACAACAACAACAACAACAACAACAAAACAACAGAGAGCGAGATATTTTCCTGTTTATATTAAGATATGGATGATAGACTTAGAACTTTCAATTTATATTTAGTAAGACTGTTAGAAAAAAGTTTTTAAAAGGAAAACAAAACAAGCAAACAAAAAAACAGAGGCAATATAGGAAAAGTATTTTAAGGCCTTGATGAAAGACATGGATCTACAGGTCCAGGAATCACAGTCAGGAAGACCACACCTAGACACACTGTGAAATAACAGTGTCTCAACACAAAGATCCCTTTGGAGCCACCAGCAAGAAGAGTTATTTTGTTATATCTAATGATAAAATAGATGAAGGGATTGAGAAGTGGTGGCAGTTTATTGTAAGGTGGGTTAATCAAAGTGGGACAGAGGCCTCCACAGGAGTCAGAGGTGGGGAAGAAGAAGTAGCCAGGATCTTGCTGAAGGATGAAAGCTGAAGGATTTTGAAATACTGAAGAAGCGGATAGGGCAGAGGTGCCCTGCCAGAGCTATAGATGATAGATAGATAGATAGATAATTAGTGAGAAGACAAAAGAATGAGTTGAGTGAAAGATGGAAAGGGGGAAGGGAAAATGAAAACCTGGAAATCAACAGGAAATGATGAAAGACTTGGTTAAAGAGCTGCTGCTTCTACCTCTACTGGTCCATCCATGCCTGGATCAGTGATGGGGATGGGGGGCATCTACTTTGAAAGACAGGCCATCAAATAGAAGGGCATTTCTACTGCTCTCCAAATGACCCAGTGTCACAGGCTTAAAGACCATGGAAGGAGTTTTCTTTATCAAATTTCCAGTATACCCATAAATTCAAATTTCAACTGCTATTACCATTTTAGATTAGGATTTGATGATACTGCTTGGCTGTTTTTATTAACTGATTTGAACAACTTTGCTCTTTGTGTATTTTTAAGATCAAAGCTTGATACTCTCACAATCTCTCTGCTGTTCACAGCTCACTATGTTTACCACTCTCAGGGATCAGAATTCTTAGAAATTAACCAGACACTTACATAAATGGTCTTCAGCAATGCTTCTCAGTCAGCAAGGCTGGAGCAATCCACAAATCTAGTGTGGAGGTAACCAGAGTAAATGATCAGCCACAGGCAGGCACAGCCTTCCAAGTGCTATGGAATCACCAAGAACCAGGCACAAGAGACCTCAAAGACATCCCTTGGGCCTCACCACTCACATGGAGGTCCAACCCTGAGCTGATGTGGCTGTAGAACAGGCCAGAGGTACAGTGTGGGGCAAATTAACAACCTGTCTGTGACTCAGTTTCTCCACTTATACAAGGAGAACAGTACTATCCTACTTAAAGATCAGTCATTCCTACAAAACAGAAACTAGTGCTGGGCACTGAATAGAATGTTATTTGCCACAATTATGTCCCACTTAGAGCTGGTTTTGTCCATCCATTCCCTTAGCCCAGTGGCCTGCACCGTATACTCTTGATGGCATCTGATTACAAGGATACATGAGCATGGTAAAGACACATGGACATTAAGCTCTGCATTTCCTTCCTGAAGGACTATTGAGTGGCTTGATCAACACATGGAGGTCTCTGACCCCAAAGGGGAACATGCCTCAACTCTTTGAAGCACTGACAATGTCTATGAACAATGTCTAACGTTCACAAGGAATGATCAATCTGTCTCTCCATCTTTCACAGTCTTTAAAGCTATTTGATTTCACAACAATTTCCCACAACCACCAGATATCATCCTTGAAAGAAACTATCTAATAGCACTGCTTGAACAATATTTATTTCTGAATTTAAATATTAATCTCAATTTTTGAATTTAAATACAAATTGGCAGCAGAGGTGAAATACTTGTTCAAGGTCACACAGCTAGAAAAATGAACAAAAAACCAGGTCAATCACATGAACAGAATATTTGCCAGCCTACCGCCCTGCATGTGGTGGGCACAGTGTTCCATGAGTCCCAGTTGATATACTCATTCTTGGGGGCAATCACCTGTAGGGGACAGGGCACTTGGAATGGTGACCCACTGGTGCTTTCAATGGTTTTCTTTTTTCTTTTTTTTGGTACCAGGGATCAAACTCAGGATCGTGTTCTTGTGAGGCAGGCATCAGAACCACTGAGCTAAATCCCCAGCCCTCAATGGTTTTCAATGGATTATCACTTTGCAATCTTTTGTTTGCAAATCGCAGAAACCTCAAATCAAACTGGTTTACAGGACAGACTGAATTATTACTTTCAATCTACGAAAATGGTTGCAGATTCAGCGTTCATCTGACTGATTAGAGGCACTGGTTGTTGGGGACCAGGCCACATGGTTACTAGGAACTAGAAAGTATGATTGTTGGAGACTGGGACTACATTACCCAGGCCCACTGAATTGAGGTCAGTGCACCATGCCTCCAGAGCAGGAGGCTTACAGAAAACAGTGTGTCTCAGCTGCAAGAGTAAACTAGTGACCCTGGCATTCTTGAGGCAACATATCATCTACTGAGGTGCTTGTAACAGTGCAGGAAGACAGAAAGAACTAGTTCCTCATTAACGTGGTCCTCTATTGTGAGGTATAACCTGCTCCCTTCTCACACTCTCTCCTCATGAAAGTTTAACCTGTTCTCTGTTTTTCAAAATATCATTTCAAGCACTATTGTTCCTGATTCACACTGGTCCCCTTTCTCTTGCACCTTTTGCTTACTAATAAAAATGGGTCAACTATGGAGATTGTTGAGTCTGTCCACTAGAGGCAGACCCCTCCTAGTGCCCCTTGCATCTTGAAATTTGTCTCTGTCTTTCTTTATTCTTCATCAACCCTGCAACAGGTCCAGGGGTCTGATCAGCCCCTGGCACATGGTGACATTTCTGTCTACTCTTCAGTGCAGTAACTCTGCAAGCATTTCCGGGTGGCTGAAAAAGAAGACACGACACTAGCTTTAAAGCTTTCTCAAGCCACCTAAAGAAGCAAATGTTCTCTCTGCCTACCCCACTGAAGAGAGGGGAGCTTCTCTCTAGGAAGCCCACGTCCTGGTATTTGCTGACAGATTACACCACTGGCCTCCTCAGTCCAAGCTCAAGGTCAGCAGGGGACACAGCATGGGGACATGCACCAGTGTAGCAGAGCATTTCTGTTCATTTGTTTCCACCTTTAGGTACATGGTTCTTATCCTTCAGTTTTTAAATTTTTCTTATTCAGGTTAACCTGAGATTTTCTCCAAGTTCAAATTAACCAAAGCAATAAACAGAAACACATCCTTGTAGACTGAGAGAAAGAAGCTTAGCTGGCCTCTCATTCTCTGTGATTAAAAATACATGTGGGGGGGCTGGGGATTTAGCTCAGTGGTTTCACCGCCTGTGCGCAGGCTCAAGGACACGAGTTCGATCCCCAGTACCAAAAATAAAATAAAATAAAATAAAATGAAAAATACACGAAGGATGGTGAAATCAGGATCTTTGCCACCATTTTTTTCAAGAATATCAGCAGTTAAAGACTGTCAACAGAGTTGTTTTATGGATTTTTCAAAAGCACAAGCTTTAAGGTTCTTACAGGAAAGATTATACATTGACTTTATTATAGAACTGATTAACAACTTCTGTGAATTACCTTTGTTAATTCTCACAATCCCAGGAAACATATTCTTTGCTTTTAGAGATGAGGGAACTGGGGCTCAGAGAAATCTAACAGCTACCTAAGATAATGAACAGTAAAATCAGAGCCAGGATTTTTGGCCAGATTATAAATTTGAGTAATTTATGGGAAAATGGATGCACCGTGAGACCCTAATATCAAGCAATAAAGCAGACACAGAAGGTTAAATGGCACATGGTTTCTCTTATATGAGAAACACTGAGTATAAATAAATTAAGGAGCAAAATAAAGACAGATAATAGGAAACAAGGAGACAGAGCTTTTGCAAATGGGAAGAGGACAGCGAGATAGAGGGAGGGGGAGAAAGGAGAGAAGAAGGGGAAATAAAAATAATGAAGATATGTCATATGTGTGCACCAACTCCCCAGAGGAAAGCAATCATTCTGCACTGCAAACGTGGGCTAATAAAAATATTTAAACTAAGCAATTCTAAGATGCAGCTTCTCACAGAAATGCACAACCTGAGGAAACTGTCCATGGGAAGTGGCGGGCTGCCCCTCCTAATTGCCGGGCGATCTCAGTTCCCATGGTCACACTGCGCCACTACAGAAGGTGACAAAGACATTAGGCCAGGGGCAGTGTGGGCAGCTTCTGAGGGATGGTGAGCCAGGAGGCCACAGTGTGAGCAAGTTGAAGTGACTCAAGAAAACAGGCTGAGCAAGCAGGAAAGAGACCGGAAACCGGGAGACACAGGTTTACGGGAGACAATAAATAACTCGAGCCAATTTATCATCTTCTTATGTCTACTTTTTAATTGGGATGTCTATTAATGAGCTCTAAGAATTCTTTATATATTCTGGTCATAGGTTATATGCATTGTAAA
>NW_004624743.1:1713898-1736646 GCF_000247695.1 Heterocephalus glaber | reverse complement strand
AAAAAAAAAGTATGCTGCTCTCGGAGATACCACTCTGGCCCTGAGCCAAATTCCTGAAATCTTCATGTAATTCCTTAACCTGACCCTCTCTTTACACACATACTTAAGCGTTTCTCCCTGGTGTTTCTACCTTGGTACAGGACTTTCGCTTGTGGGTTTCTAGTTGGTTTCAGTATTCTACAAATAGCTGTCCAATTTTTTTTTGGCGGGGGGGGACTGGCGATCGAACTCGGGACCTTGCGCTTGCAGGGCAGGCACCAGAATCACCGAGCAAATCCCCGGCCCTCTGTCCAGTTTTTATCATTGCTTTTTTGGGAAAAAATTTTTATCAAGCTCCTCATTCCACCATTCCCATATTATGAAGTTTTGGTAAATGATAAAACCTAGATCCATCATCTTGGGTAAATAAGCTCACTGTTCTTTCTGAATTTGACAGCTTTCTCATTGGAAGGGAGTAGCACATCACCTACAAACCTAGCTATATTGAAAGAATAAAGGATAACTTAACTTTGGATATCCTCTCTTTTCAAGTATGTTAAACCATACTTTGACAAAAACACTACTAGTCATTGGTAGCAACTTAAAAATATTAACAAAAACGTGCAAAGGATAAGGTTAGTACCCATAAAATGTCTGTCTTTCCCCTAAATTTGCCTTAGTTCTCAAGATCCTTCTGATGGAAAATCCAGTGTGTCCAGTATTGAGAATAAATGAGTAAATAAATATAAAGGGACTAAAATTCAGAAACCCAACTGAACCATACTGACACACATTCATGATCATAAGACTGACTCAGTTGCATCCAGCCCTGGAAGTGCTCCAGGCGCTACAGAAAGAGCCCGAGAATGTCAGCCACAGCAGCTGGAACCACAGTCCACTAACAAGGTCTTCAAGGAATCTTTGGGCAAGAAAGGGCCAAGACTGAACTGGGAGAGACCGAAACGTCTTGAAAACACTCTCCTTGATTCCAGTCTTCCTGCCTTTTCAGCCTCAGAATCCTCCACCCCACAGACCCATCTATTAGTTAGTCGGCCAGTAAGAGGGCGTGGGTGGGCAGAAAGCAGCTGCATAGGGGTCTGGTGGGGTGCAGATCCAGGATGTCCCCCCAGACTCTCATGTGCTCAAAGCTGGCTTCTAGGAGGTGATGGATCATGAGGTCGCTATGCTCAACTCTGGATTCATCCACTGATGAGGCCCCCAGCCGAGTGTGCTGCTGGGAGGCCGGGATGCCAGGAGGTGGTCACTGGGGCGTCACTTACAAGGGTACACTGTGCTCCCTCCCGGCTCTTCCCTTCTCTGCCACGATGCAAGCAGCTCTCTTCCTCTGGGACCTTCCACCTGCTGTTTCTCCCATGGAGCCAGCCAACCACACAGACTGAGATGGCCGAAACTGGAAGCCAAAATAAACCCTAAGTTGCAGGTGTCTGGTATCATGTGCCAGCAACAGCAAAGTGACTGAGACAAAGTCCTGGGCACCATCTGTCCTCAAATGGCGCCTTCCCTGCAGTACTGCTGTGCTGTAACGAAGTTAGTTCTTAAAACCCTAACACAGCAGATGCTGTTTGTTCTACCTTTCTGGTGTTCAGGACACTGGTGTCCAAAAGAGCTAGCGCGTGACTCGGCCTGGAAC
Source organism: Heterocephalus glaber (assembly GCF_000247695.1). The sequence goes on along the minus strand of NW_004624743.1, from coordinate 1,735,016 downwards.
TTGAAGCTGTACACAGAAGAAGCAGAGAGGTGGTCCCTCGGCCCACCGAAAAGTAGTTACCACCTGAAGGCCAAAGCCATGCCGGATGGTGCTGTCCTTGACAATGCATTCACTGCAACGTGGGACACTCTGGGGACAGGAGGACGCAACCATCATTTTTGTTACTAAGATGCCAGTCTAGTTCCCCTTGACCAAGGCCTTTGTCTTTCAGGCTCTCTGCAGGACGGAGCCAGGACAGGGCCTCTGACATGCAGCTTGGCCAGGGATCTTTGCACGCCCTTCCTGGTGTAGGAGGCATTCAGCGTGTGGGATCTCTTCCAGAGTGAGAGGACTGGGCAGCTCCTCCCCAGGACGTCTCCTTCCAGCCTTCCTCTCCCGCTTAGACCCTCTGCTGATGCCCAACACTTAGCTAATCGTGAACTGAGATCACTGCCACATTGTGCACTCAGCCTTCTTCACCACACCCTATATATAGTGCATTAAAATGTCTGTGCTAACATTTCCCAGATTCCTTCCCCTTCCCAGAGAACCCCACTGCAGATCCTAAGTATTCACCTTTATTACCTGCAAAACCCTGTGGCACCTCTGGGCACTGCTGTGTCTGTCATTACAGAGTCAGCGGCCGTGGATGGCACTACACAGCACAGGCTCACTGCAAAGAGATCCAGGGTCTCCTGTCTGTCCCTAGAAATTACAGTGAATACTAGGCTTTTGTCAGTTATTTTACTAATTCTCGCCCCTGTAATAGGTTGGGGTGTGTGTGTGTGTGTGTGTTGCATCCTCATAAGTGAGTCAGGAAGAGACAGAGGGAACAAGTGGGTGATGGGGGGAGGCATAGCTTCAGTTTAGCACTCGAGTCTTTCAGGAGAGAGGCAGAAAGCAGTGGGGAACACGAGCGCCCCACTCCAGAGCATCTCATCAGTGGAGTGGAGGACAGCGGAGAACAGCAGGAATCTTGCTGAGACTGAGACGGCTCCACGTGCTGCGCTAGGAAGGGCCAGGTTTCCTGTTCATGGCTCAGATGTCCCTGTGACCGTGGGACAGCCATTCTCCTCAGCTCCAACTTGACGAGGGAAATGGCAGGGCTGGGGCACAGGCTCCTTGGGGCCTCCTTCATCGTGACTCCTCGGAGAGTCAGGCTCGAGAGCCCACGAAGTCACCCCCTCTCCATGGGGTCCCCAGCCTCAGCTCCCTGACCACGGCCTTTCCCACCACCGGTCAGGATGCAAGCAGTCACAAGCCACTCAGCCAACAGAGGCCACACAGCCTTTGCCCATCCTCAGTGGCAGAGAACAGAAGCACAAGTCCCCGGGCTGGCCTGGTGACAGCAAAGGGCAGGGGGCTTTGTTATGGTTTAGACTGAGAATGTCCCTCCAAATCTTGCAAGTTCGGAGGGGGGCTTTTGGAAGGTGAGTGGATCGTGGGACACCGTGCACATCAGTGGATTCATCCAGCGATGACTTCATTGCTAAATGTGCCGTCAGGAGGTGGGGTCTGCTTGGAAGCAGCAGCACTGGAGGCGTGGCCTGGCAGGGCGTATCTCTCCCAGGGTCCTCCTTTCTCTCTGCTCCCACCTGCCAGGAGCTGAGCTGCTTTCCTCCAGCCCTTCCACTATGCTGTTTCTTCCTTGGAGCCAGCCAACCATGGACTGAAACCCAAAGCCATGAGCCAAATGAAACCAGTCCGCCTTTAAATTTCAGGTGTCAGGTTATGTCCCCATGACAGGACAGCTAACACAGGCTGCTTAACTGTGTCCTCCACATGGGCCACAGAGCTGAGACCAAGAGCTGATGCCTCTGTGCATCACAGCCCAAGAGAACTGCTTTCCAGGTAGGTTTCAAAACCTAAGCTTGGAGGTCCACTGAGGAAGGGGGGCCATACCACCGACTGCACACTGCACTCTGGTGAGCTGGATGGCTGTGAACTGATCTCTACAAGTCTGCTTGGAAGTAAACACAGGACGGGACCACAGACGTGGAGAGTGGGAAGCTGCTCTTCAGGGCCACTGAGTATACATGGTGTCTTCCAAGGGAACCGATGGCAGCGGATTTTTCAATGACAAACTAAATAAAATCGGGTCCGTGAGGCTCCTTCTCAGGGGTTCCTTCCCTTGGCAGTGAGAGCTCTTTTATCTGTTTATCTGGAGAAATGTTTTTTTTTTTGGTACCGGGGATCAAACTCGGGACCTTGTGCTTGTGAGGCAGGCGGCCGAACCACTGAGCTACATCCCTGCCCCTATCTGGGGAAATGTTTATGAGAACAAGGAAAGAGGTCGACATCCCTGGAGACATCTTCCTTGTTGCCCATCACGTTGTGAGAGCCCACCTTGGGGCCAAGCCCTGAACCCCACCAGGAAGGTACACCCCGTGCCTGGCACACACAGAAGAAACCAGGGATGAAAAGCAGTCCTTGAAACCTTCTACCTCCAGAAAGCGAGTGTGCAGAAAGTTGAGGTTTGTATTTGAAGCTGGTCAGCAATGCAAACCACTGGGTGGAAAGAGCATACCATTAACTGCTCACTGCCCCTCGAATATCAGAAGCACGGGGCCCGGAAATACCACTTACCAAAAAGGAACCGAGAGCACCAGACTCGGGGTTTGGCTTGTGACTACAGCTGCTCTTGAGGAAAGCTCATTACCTTGCCGAGCCTGACGCTATACCCCAGAAGAGGAAGACACGTGGCATCCCCTTCCCCGGCCTGCTGGGTGGACACCCACCCCTACCATGCCTTATTCAAGGGCTTCAAGACCACTGGGAGTTCATGGATGTCAGGTGTAGGATTGCAACTTCATAAATCCACAGCACTAGCCTAGAAAGGAGAGCACGTGAATGTCCCCTGTGGATCTCTAACAAGGCAGGGCGAAAGGCAGGCGGGAGACGCTGACCCCAGCTGAGGATGCCCTCACCGCCTGTCCCCAGGGGGACTGTGGCAGGTCTCATGCAATCTGCAGGAATCAGGACCAGAATCAGAGTTGGCAGGGACGTCCCTTACAGAGTGACATTATTTGTCAGATGGAGCTTTATCTGCACGAGATGTTCTACTGTTTTTAATTAATTGTGAGTTGTGTACATGCTCTTGAAAATCAGAAGCAAACACAAAGAAAAACTGTAAACAGGAGGTGGAGCATGGGCTGTCTGTGGGCTGATTTTTGAAACCAGTAAAACATAATTTGCTTCAATCTAAGTCTTTCTTCACCTCTCCCTGGGATGCCGGGCAGAAATCTTGGCGATATTCGTGTACTGTGACAGACAGCACCTCCCTGAACCTGACATCGGCCGGGTCTCTCAGAGGACTCCAGATACCAGGAAAGGAGAACCTGGAGATCCAGAGGATGAAAGTCTCTTTGCATGCATGGCTTCTCTTACATGAAGAACCCAAAATACAAATAACAACCAAAAGAAGAGGTATATAATAGGGGGACAGAGCCTTCTCCAGAGGGGAGGGAGCAGGAGAGGGCAGAGGGGAGGGAGAAAAGGGGTAGAAGATGAAACGGGGAATCAAGACGTGATGTAATGCACCAGCTCCTCACAGGAAGTATGAACATCATGCCCTGCACACACGACAAAAAAGTTAAAAAAATAATCTGCTGCGAGAGAAAGCTGACTAATTAGAAGACTGTCTGGAACTGCATTAACCTCTGCTTCCAGGGTGAAATAGAGAGCCTTATTATTTTGCTAATGTGACATTTTCTCTCTGCTTTCCAGTCCAGCATTTGGCAACACGGCCCAGCGAGACCCTGGCTGTAAGGAGCACGCTGCAGTCTCCATCACGGTCACTTGCACTCTGTCACTGTCTAGTCTCCCCACCGGACCATGGTGCTTACAGCACAGAAACAACGTCGGGCTCCTTTGCTCTCTCCTGTCCCTCCCCTGCTTTCCTTTTCCTGGTGCTGGACCCCGAGTGTGGTAGCCAGGTCCTCCACACTGAGCTACACCGAGCTGGGGCTGCTCCACAGCACCTCATGTGGCACAGGGCGCACACCAAGACTCACAGAATTGAAGACTAAACAAAACCAGGAGAGCTTGCACCCAGCTGAGCCCACAGAGCGGGGAAAGGATCTCAGGCCAGATCCAAATCCTGACTGATGCCAGGCTCTCGGATGAGCAATCGGATTGTGCCATTGTGTCTGAGACTTCTCCTGGAAGCCTCCCTAGCGGGCAGAGGCACAGGTGTCCATGGTGCCCCCTGCTATCTCCCTGGAATTCCCATCTCCCTGTCACCACTCCCCTAAAGTCACTGGCGTAGTTTTTAGTTACAACCCCATAGAAGCCAAGTTTTCAGTCCCAGAGCCTCCAAGTCAGTACGTGGCAAATGCAAACCACCTGTCTTCACCCCAGTGAGGAATCTGCTAGTTTCTTTCCAGCTTTGTCTGCAGAGGTCTAAATATCTCAGAATTCCAAGCATCCAGCTTTTCTGCCACAGGGCCTCAGCCTGGGCCCGCCCAGCCCCCCGGGCACCCCGCTGCCAGGCTAAGGGTAGCACGCCACCGAAGCCGCCTCAGTTTCCTGTGGAAATGATAATTACTGGGTCCAAATCAGCACTGCAGACAGACAATAGCTACACAGGGAGGCTGGCTCAGTCTGCAGAGCAGCTGCTCATGATGCACCTTCCCATTGCTAAGCAACAGATGTGCTCCAATCCAACTGCTCCGGGCTCGCGGCTCTCCACGGGCGTGCAATGAGTCTGTTCAATCCACAGCGCACAGGTGAGGGGGCAGTGAGACTGCTCAGAAACCCTGGTGGTCGCTGGAGGCTGCACTCAAACCTCAGGTTCCCCTCGGGACCTGAACTCCTCATCCTCCTGCCTCAGCCTCCCAAAGCGCTGAGATTACAGGTGAGCACCACGCCTGGCTCCAGATATGCTTTTCTTTCCAAAATGAAAATGTGCTCTTCCAATTCCATTTGGTTCTGAGTAAGCGGACCTGAGGTTACTGGCGCCCAGGATACCACCTGGGCTAGTTACCTGTTAGTACAGAAGTTACCCCAAAACCTCAGCCTTAAAGTACACAGTCTGGACAATGCAGCGACTTAGAGAGACCCTGCCTCAAAATACAAAAGGGCTCAGTGTGAAGGCTCTGGGTTCAATTCCCGGTAGTGCAAACCTTCTATGACGACACAGTTTCCTGAGAAAAAGCACTCAGGGGCTTGGCCCTGGCCTTGGTTCCCCCGAGTTCACGGTGCAGATGTCCCGGGGCTGAAGGGGCCGAGCCCTGGCTCACGCATCTAGCTGCTGGCAGGAGTCCTGGGTTTGCATCCTGAGCCTCTCCTGGTAACATGGCACCTGGCTTCCCTGACATCGGGGGGCCAAGAGAGAAGGACCAGGCTGAAGACCACCACCCACTCCGTGACTGAGGCTGCGAGGTCAAACACCAGGACTTCCGCTTGCTGTCTCTCCTTCACCAGGAGCAGCTGCCTGTGCCCCGCCGTAAAGGCCAGGGGAACAGAGAGGTCTGGGCATATTCTTAACAATGCCACCACGTATCGCTTCCTCAGCCATATAATTAAAGCGACAGGATAAGCTTTTAGCTACACAATCTTCCCAAGTATCCCGCCAAAGATTAAATGGGGTTATTTCTCCCAATAGAAAATTCACTGAGGGCCGGGGATTTAACTCAGTGGTTCCACCGCTTGCCTCACAAGCACAAGGACCCGAGTTCGATCCCCGGTACCAAAAAAAAGAAACTTCACTGAGAAATGTCACCTTCCCCTACACACTGTCGAGGCAGCCCACAGTTCCCAACTTTCCAGGGAAATGCATTGTGTAGCACTGATCTGACTGTGGCCATCTGCTTGCTGTCTTCATTGTTAAGGGTCAAATAACCGAACTGTGCGGAAGCCTCTCACAGGACGGTCATTTTCGTTTCATTAGGTGGTGAGCGACTTTTTGACATGGCAGAGCTCACACGCTCGGCTTTCTTATCATCTTCTTGGTAAGTTTTGAAAATCTGTATTCTTTCCAGAAAACACAGCATCCTGTGTTTAAATAATTTTTCCTCTTTCTACTTGATCTCTCTCAGCCTAAGATTGCTCATCTTTAAAATAAAGGGTTTTGCCAATCCCAGCACTTGGGAGGCAGAGGCAGGAGGAATTCTGTGAATTCAAGGCCAGCCAGGGCTGTTTAGTGAGATCTTATCTTACAAATAAATTAATTAAATTAAGTATAGTGGTCTTATCTTTTAATATATTTTTCACCCTGGAAAGTGCTGCAGAACACATGGAGTCATCCTAGACACTCACCAAAGAGCACATCCTAGGAGTAACTTCTGCAGCTCCCAGCAGGAATGCTGGGGACCCGCGGGTCCGAACTCTGCTGCCTACGGAGATCCGGCATAACGGGGAGCAGCTCACAGGGCTCGCACTCTGTCAGCGCTCTGCTGTCACCTCCTGGAAGTTTTGAAGTCTGTCAACAAAGGAATCTGCATTTTCACTGGCACAGGGCCGTGCAGAGTGTGGGGTCCTAGCAACAGCCCGTCGCGTTACGTGGAGTCAATCGGACACACAAGCTTAAACAGCACGCGCTGTCCCTTAGATGAGGAAACTAAAGTATAAATAAGCTACAGAGCAAAACCAAAGACCGACAGCAGGAAGGAGACGGATTTTTCCCCAAGGGGGAGGGGCCAAGGGATGGACGGCGGGGAAGGGAGGGAAGGGGTTCGGGAAGGACTGAGACGCATGCGCGCACGCGCGCACCAGCTCCCCGCCATGCACACAATCGTTGCGCGCTGCAAACACAGATTAATACATTTAAAACCCCATTCATCTCATTTGCACCCCCCAAAAAGCTGCAGAATTCCGTAACAGAAAACTTTGCTGGGGAAAAGCAGAGCAGGACACAGGAGAAGGGGATGAGCAGATGAGCAGGCCAGGTGGCTCGCACAGAAATTGAGATGGAGCCCCATCTCCGACATGTGACACCGGGAGCCTTTTGAGCTTGGATTTCTGACTCCACAAGACAGCAGATCACACAAGCTGCCCATTTCCCACCAGGCCCCAGTGACCAGGAAACAGAATGGGCCAGGCATGGAGCCGCAGGCCTGTAATCCCAGCACTCGGAGGAGGCTGAGGTGCCAGGATCACTGCCAGTTCAAGGCCAGCCCGGGCTATGAGAGAGGGCCTTCCTCAAAAACACAAGAGCATGAGCCAGAGAACGAGCACGGAGCCTTTTCAGGCTGGCAGGGGCACCGCAGAGCTCCACGTGGTGTTGGCAATGCTGAGCGGTGGGCGGGCCTCTCCGTCAGCAGGGTCTCCCTCCTTGGTCCCCAGGAGGAGTGGCTGAGAAGTCCTGGCTGTCCTTCCCCACCACCACATCCCACTGCGATCTCTGCTGTAAAACAGCTCCATGATACTGTGTTTGGTTGCGAAGCTGAAATCAGTTTGTGCTTCCTGCCTGGGTTTGTAATACAGACACTGGCAAATGCCCTTTTTCCGGGCTTCATTAAAGGTTCCGCTGAGCGGCGAGGCTACTGGCACAGGGCTGAGTGTCCAGGGGACCCGGGTGACAGCGACTTAACTCACAGAAACCCATGTTCTTCTGCAAACAGAGTCCGGTTCTCATGTTTGCTCCAACTACATCACGCTCATCGAGCCCTGGCTGTCCTGGGAAAGCTGTCACAGGCCCTTCAGTGCCACTAGGCCACTCGGATGCCACCCGCGGGTCACCAATTCTGCCAGGCTGGCCTCTCTGGAGTCCCCAGCCGCTGCACCTGCTGCTTAGGGGCCTGGCAGGTGGGTGCAGAGGTGCGGGAAGAAGGGAAGAAACAGCTGCACTCACTGCCTGGGACCCCAGGCGTGACAGCAAGGCACACACAGTGATCCAAGCTGCCCAAGCTCTCGCTCTCCCTGAGATCGATACGGGACCAGCAGTGATAGCAGGGCAAAGTGAGCAACGACCTGGCGGGGAGCAGACTGGGTATGTCTGCCGGCCACGGAGGGACCCGGAGAGGTGCTCCCTGCGCCTGCCCACACTTTTGAGTCTACACAACCAGAGGCCAGATAAACAGTCCTGCAGCCCCTTCCTTCCATCTGCAGGGGGACGGGGAGGCGGCCTCGGACCTCTGAGACATTTCCCTCTAAAGCAGAAGTGGAGGGAGGGGTCCCTCTGGTCACATGGCCCAGCCAGGGCACAGACAGGGAGGGCCCTGGGGTGCAGGTGTCTCCGGAGACCCCGGCTGTGTGCACTGCAGCCTCAGCTGCCAGTGAGGACAGCACATCTGGACCAACCACTGCCCACAGCCAATCGCGGCCGAGAGAATTCCGGTTGGCCTGGACGGTGTTTGTGAACAGTATGTCTCCACTTCCAACAACGAGCACTACACGATTTCACACAAACATTCGGATTTCTGGCTTTTCTTTTGAAGAAAAAGCAAGTGACAGAAAACACATCTGGCAGCCTTGCTCTCACATTCCTTCTGGGCCTGGGCTGAGCACGGCTGTCCACTGGAAAGGCGAGGCCAGTTCAGCTCCCGCCTGGCCCCCAGTGGGCGGGGCCCAGCGCACCCAGCAGAGTTAGAGACACCAGCAAGACCACGTGCTTCTGCAATGCAGGGACAGTGGGAGGAAGGAAGGAAGCTGGCGTTGCCACCTGACCCGGTGAGAGGTGCCGGGGGCTGCAGCAAAGGTGGGTCTGCTTGGGGGAAACAGTGGTGGCACAGGCAGAGGGCGAGATGCAGCTGCTCCATCCCACAGTTCTAATCCCAGGTAGTGTGTGTGCGTGTGTGCGCCTGCGCTCATGTGCTTATAAGCAAGACCTGATATCACAGTTAACTTAAACTCAGTTCACCAAAGCATTTCCATTAACAGCAATAATTACATTTTTATTTAAAACTATAAGTTAAATACACTGAAGGTCTTATCCCAAAAACATCAACTAGCTATCTTTAATGAAATAATGAAAAATAGTCTTTATATACCTTGAAAAAAATGGAAAACATGTTGCAAACTAGAATCCCATGGTGGGAAAGAAATGAGCAGATGCTCTGAACCCGCTAAGGAGCGTACAAGACAAGTGAAGCTGAAAAAGAAGACACTCTAGATCCTTTAATTTCCAGAGCATTCGCTGGCTGCGAGCAAGGCTGTGAAAGTGTCACTGGCCCAGTGTCAAGGTCTGGATGCCAAGAGGGTGCGCCCTGGAATAGCTGTGCCCTGACTTTGCTGGGCGGCCTTTGTGAGCAGCTAATACCCAGTGTGATCAAAAATAGGATGAATGTTCAATTTTTTTAAAACTGTCTTTCAGGAAAAGACACATTGTTATTTATCCCCCTCAATATCCTCCCCTCTACTGCCAGTGCAGTTATCCCATGGTCCTCGCCACTTTCTGCAGCAGCTCTGGAGTCCTCTTTCCTGAGTGTCTTCAGTTGTGCTGTCCTCCATGTCCTGAATGGATTCAAAACGTTTGCCTTTCGTGGTCATTTTGACTTTGGGGAAGAGCCAGAAGTCACAGGGTGCCAGATCTGGTGACTAAGGTGGATGAGGACACAGCGTCATGTTTTTTACAACCTGCCTTTCCATTGGATGGTGCTCGGCAGCAGCATTCAGTATGATTCTGATCACACCTCAAAGATACTCACCAAGAGGTCTTCCAGAACTGCTTAAGAAGCAAGAATGACAGGGTGTGTGTTCAGTTTTAACACAGCTATGATTAACATGAGAAGGGCTCAAATAGAGAAAGGAGACGACCACCAGAACTGACAGGGAACGGAAGCAGACAGATGGAAGGAAGCTTGGTAGCAAAGGGGATGTAGAAACTGGTGACACCGGTGCTGAAATGAAAATACCTTCCTTCCAGGGTTTCCCCACAGACTCAGTTCTGCCAAGGGAAGACAGGGGACCCCATGACAGGTCAACAGAACTCTCCAAAGTGAGATGCAAAGGGAAGAAAAGAACCCTGAAAAGAACAGATTAGAACACAGAACCATGGGACAATTTCAGAAAGTATCATGCAAACAAAGACACAGATTCAGAAAAAACTTGCAGAGAATAACACCTTACCCACAGAGAGAGGAATAAAGGTAAGAACCGCAGCGTCTCCTCGGAAATGAGGAGAGGAAGTGTTAAAGGAGGGAAGGTTTTAAAAAAGTTCTTCAGAGAAAAACGAAGTAGGTCAGAAACTAAGATCTGTGTTCTAAAGAAAGCAAGTGCACTGGAGAAGCAGCAAATGATGACATAAAATATTTTAACTGGTCCACAAGACAACTGTTTAAAGTGACAGTAACAATATACGGGAAGTGACATAAATGTCAGCAGTATTACAAGGGAAGGCTGGGGCCACTGCACTGTAAGGGACCAGCTCTACAGTGGGGGCAGCACAGGGTCACTTGGGCGGAGAGAGCAGAACTCTGATAAACTGCTGGTGGAAATGCACAGCGGCAGTTTACTAAACAGTCAACCTTATCTCATCACACAACCCAGCAAGTCAACATAAATAAAACCAAAGGTCCACACAAAAACTGATGAAGGAATGTTGAGAGCAGCATCATTTGTGGTGGCCAAAAGTAGAAACAACCCAAATGTCCTTCAACTGCTAAGTGGGTAAATGAAACACAATTTATGCATACAATGGGATGTTATTCTGCTATGACAAAAGGATCCCCCCCTCCAGCTGATACTTGCAACAAAAATGAAGAAATCTCAAAAACATTAAGTTGAGAAAAATAACCCAGATGGAAAAGGCCACGTATGGTATGATTTCATTCATACTAAATGTCCAGAATAGGTAAACCTATGGGCAGAAGAGAGATTCGTAGTTGCACAAGGCTAAGGGAAGAAACAGCTGGGGTGGATGCTCACAGGTCCAGAGCTTCTTTCTGGGGTAATGGGAATGCTTTACGACGTACTGTGGGGATTAGTGCGTAACTTGGAATACATTACAACCCACTGAACTGTAGATTTTAAATAGTGAACTGTATGGTATGTGAACTGTATCTCATAAAGCTGTTAAAAACATGTAACTGGAGAAAAATTATTAAAAGAGTTTCTATTTGAGACAAAGACAGTCTCTAACATGGAGTGGAACACTAGACAACCATCCATGTTCAAAATAACAACAAAAATGAGAATTTAAATGTATAACTTGGACAACATCAACCATGCATACTATGCAAAAACTACTAAAAGATAAAGGTAGAGTTGTCTAAAAGGCTTAGAAAGAAATACAAACCTGTGTGACAGGTGATCTACAATCACAGGTAGATTTCGGTGTTTGTTTTGTTTTTTGAGACAGAATCATACTTTGTAGCCCAAGCTGGCTTCGAACTCATGATCCTCCTGCCTCAGCCTCCCAAGTAACAGGGAGTCACCGACTTTCTATACAGGGAAGGGGGCTCTGATACCATACGGGCTCTATGGTTCTCAAATTCTATTGTGTACCTGAATCAAGTGAAGGACTTGTTAAAATGCAGGACTTGTTAAAATCCCACCCCAAGTGTCTGGGTCCTGTGCCCTAAGATCTCAGATCCCTGTCAGCCGGCGCAGCAGCACACAGCACAGAGACAGCTGTACAAACTGTGACTGGAGCCAAGTGCTTCGGGTCAAGAGAAAACACAGCAAAAATGCCCATTTAAACCATTCACAGATTGGCCAGAACGCACTCCTCCTTGTCCAGAAGAGAAAAGGGCAGAGGTCATGGACATAATGTTCATCTGTTAAAAACCGCTTTAATTTTAAGTACTTCTTTACCTGAAAATGAGCTGTCAGCAACTCAGAAGGAACTGGGACCTACCGGAAGGAGCGAGGAGGTGACTCAGGGGACAAGTGACAGCTTCCCCTCTCCAAGCTCCCCTCCTCTGCACACATGGAGCATCCGACTCAACCAAAACACAAGTGTGTCCAGTCAAAGCTGGACACGTGACACCTTGGGAAACGTGCCCTCTCCCCCGATGCAGCGAGTTCCTGAGGACACCTGCTTGTTTGCATGTTTGTCTTTTTATTGTTTATATTTATGGAGCAAGAGGTGATGTTTTGATGTGCGTATGCACCAGAGACGATTTGATCAAGCTCATTAGCATCGCTGTCACTCCCTCTTCTGTGTGTGGTGAGAACACTTAAAATCCACTCAGCAACTTTTAAGAATACAGAGCACAAGCACTGAGCAAGCCGCTGTGCTACATAATAAATCTCCAGAGCTCACTCCTCCTTTCTATCTGAAACTGGTCTCCGCCCAACCTCTCCTCACCCCTCCAGCCCTGGTCACGGTCCAAGCCCAGCCAGCTTCTCTGTGACTTAGACTTTATTAGCCTCCCCCCGTAAGCGAGACAGATCACTCCACGTGTTCCTGTGCCTGGCCTACAGAGGTGATCAGAACCTAGTCATTGTTTAAACTGTAAATGTGTACTGCAGTAAAAGACAAAGTGCCATGAATCCCCCTCAAAATCCTGCTTCCGGCTTCCAACGCTCTTATCCCGTGTCCCTGCCACTTTCTGCAGCAGCTCTGGAGTCCTCTTTCCTGAGCGTCTTTACCAGATGTGACCAAAGATATGCTGCTGAGCGCCACGCAACGGAAAGGGAGCTCACAGCATCGTGACACTGGGTCCTCATCCACCTTAGTCACTGGATCTGGCACTGTGCGACTTCTGGTTCTTCCCCAAAGTCACAATGAGCAGGAAAAGGTCAACATCTTGAAGAATTCAGGACATCGAGGCAGCCAAAACAGTGCAACTAAAGACGCTCCCAAAAGAGGACTCCGGAAAGCGGCAAGAGCTGTCTGAAGCAAGGGGGAGGGGCTGGGGACTCTGTGGCGCTGTGTCTTTCACTGTAGGCAACAGGTTTTTTAATCTACCTCATCATGCTTTTCCACACACCCCGTACCTCACCTAATACAGCGTCCTGCGGTCCATGCCTGTCCCGAAGGATGGGATTTCCTGCTGTGCTTCCTGAACAGAGCCCTCCCCAGACCCAGGATGCAGGGCAGGACCCACAGCCCTGCACACAAAGCCCCGGGCGGCCACGGCCCCGAGCCTGTTTTGGAGGGTCCCACTCACCCAGGGGACTCCCATGTCCCGCTGCAGCTGTGGCAATTGCAAAAGCAGAAGCTGGTGACACGGAGCAGTGGGTGCCATCTGGGGTCTGTCCTGGCGTGGCAGAAAGAAAGGGAAGGGAGTGAGTCAGACAGACACAGGTCACAGGGGAGTCCTCGCATTTTACCCAACAGAGGTGAAGGGGCCACTCTCTCGTGCTGTTCCTGCTAGGAGGCGAACAGTGAGACTGTACAGCAGCAATCCCATGCTAGGCATGTAACCGAGAGAGGAGGAAACAGCCACACAACACCCCGCACGTGAGTACACACCACAGCCTTGCTCATAGCAGCCAAAAGAACAAACCCATTAATCAAATGCCCATCAACGGACTAATAAACATAAACTAGGGGCTATTCCTCAGCCATGCAAAGGAACGAGGCTCTGACACATGCAACAAAATGGATAAACCCAGAAAACACTACACTGAGAGGCTGGACAGAAAGGTCCCCTGCTGTACGACTTCCCTTATACGAGGAGTGAGTGCGTCCATACACACAGACAGGAGGTTGAGTCTGCTGCCAGGGAGGCAGATGGGTTTTGGGGTGAGGAGAACGTCCTAGAATTCATGGTCATGGCTGTCTGACTCATGAATAATCAAAACTGCTAAACTCTGTACTTTCAAGGGGCGAATTTGACAGAATGCAAGTAATATCTTGATCAAGTGTCTGCAAGAGATTCTACACGGCGTTAGGACAGGCTTTCCTCCCGAGCTCCTCTGAAAGGGGGGCCAGGAGAGGGCGGCCTTGGGAAACCCAAGCCTGCAGGTGAGGCTGGGCCCTGCTACTCCTCCACGACATGACATCCAATAGGCCCAGGGCGCCCTCCTCCTCCTGCCAGCTGAGGTGAAAACAGTGAGGACTCCACTGCAGGGCTTCGGTTAGTCACTCTGCTGGCCGTGCAGCCACACTCAGAGCCCAGCAGGCAAGGGGCACAGAGCTGCCTTTGGCCCATCCCCAGCACAGGCCGGAGGTAGGGGGCCGCCCCGTGTCCTTCCCACTGGCTCCCACACGGCTGCGACACCCACAGACAATGTCCAAGTAGTCCCCTAAGAAGTAAGGAGTTCACATATCAATACGGTTATGGCTTGTGTCTAGATGTCCCTCTGAGCTTCATGCTCACGGGTGGGCTTGGGGGTGACAGACATGGGTCTGTGGTGCTGGAGGGGCCCTGGACTGTCTTAGGCCTGGGTGTGACGGTGGGAGGCAGAGCCTGGTGGAGGGGGTGGTCGCTGGGGCGTGGCCTGGCAGGGTCCCTCTCTCTCTCCCTCCTCCTCCCTTGATCCCTCTCCGCTTCCTCTTGCCGGCCACGCCATGAGCACCCAGCTCTGTGATGCCCTCTGCCGGGCTGCCCTGTCTTGGAACCAACCAAGTATGGACAGAAACCTCTACACACTGAGCCAAAACAAACCTCTCCTGCTTTAACCTGTGGGTGTCGGGCACTGTGTCCCAGAGACAAGAAAATAACCAACACAATGGTGCACAGCATCTAGCTCCCGCCTGCTTTTGTAGTCTTATTTCCCTGGGCTGTGACCCCAAACTCTTTGGGGCATCCACTCAGGAGCGTATGTCCTGAGTGGTCATACAAACTGCCAGGCCCGCATTGACCAAAGGCTTCTGCTTTCTGCTCTGCTTGTTTTCCACCAATCACAGGACATTTGTTCTGCTCCCAAACAAATTACAGAATCACACTTCACAATTTTCCTAACTGTATATAAGAGAAAATGCACATTTCTGTCCCTAACAATAAGGATGAGGATCCTTGCAACTGGACTTTAAAGTGAGGACTTTAGATATTCCAGGCAGGCGGAAGCTCTGCAATGGTGAGGCACCGAGAGCCTGTTCCTAAGGCCACACCGAGCTCCCGGGAAGGAATCAGGGTGAGGCACGCGCTGTGGGGACACCAGGCTGAGGTCCCTCCACTGTCCCCCTGCCAGCGCCAGCTGCTCGGTCCACCGCATGTTGCACAAAATGCGATGCAGGGGCTGGGGATTTAGCTCAGTGGTTCTGCCGCCTGCCTCACACGTGCAAGGTCCTGAGTTTGATCCCCGGTACCAAAAGAATAAAAGTGACGCAAGGGTGGGACCACATTGTTCCGTCGGGTGCGTCCTCTCCCTGTCCACCCTCCACCCTTGGGTCCTACCCGAACGCCGTCACTTCCATCATCTCACTTCTACACACACGGGTCTGGGCGCGAGGCCGGCGCCCAAGCTCACCCGAGCTCCTCTGCACCCGGCCGTGCAGTGCTCACCTCCAGGTTGGCGGTAGCGGAGGTGCCGGGGCGTCGAGGGGGACCTGCAAGGAGACAGCTCCGAGGTGTCCGCCAGGGTGCTCTCCGCTGATGTAGACTCCAGGGCGGCTGCTAGAAAACAGCAGGATTGGGATTTTACAGCCAGGCCAGCGGGCAGTAGAGATGAGAAGACGCCTTCAGGGCGATGCGCACCCCCCCACCCTTACAGGGCTCTACGGGAGACCAGTCCTTCCTCCCAGCACAGGGCTGAGGACCCGGGCTTGGCCGGCCCTGCTGACCGCGGCTGGCCCCCGCTGTCCAATACAGGACATTAAAAAGTCTGCAGCGGGGTCCCTGCCCCGCAGGGCACTGGGCCTTTCCTGGAGTGGAGGAAAGAGACCTTTTCAGATTACAAACCAGATGGATCAGAATCAGGACAGGGCTGCCCCATGGCCTACAGCACCCCTTGAAGCGAGCAAAGTGTGAAGCTCCATACCGCCCCACCCAGGAAGCTGAGGAGACTGCACACCCTGCAGTGCACACACCAGGCACAGCCAGGGACATCGCGCTCACTCCATCTCACCCACGCGGCCTCCCACAGTCCCCCGGGCCGAGTAGAGCCCGGAGCAGCGGGAAGCAAGGAGAGGCTTCCCCATGAGCCACGGGCGGTGTGCACGACAATTCCAGCCTCCTGGCCCCACCCTGGGGCCCCAGAGCCGGGCTGCGACAGCTCCTCCCCGACCCAGCTCATCCCGGGTACCAGCGTGACCTTGGGTGTGCTCCTCCAAGGGAACAACGGCACCTGTCGGGAGCAATGCTACACAGTTTTAGGGAAAAATCATTTGGTTAGCCTAGTTCTCTTGCCTACAGCCCAGCTATGGAATTCCGAGACATAACTCCATTTTGGCCCCCGGTCACAACTGAGACCTCAATGATCCGGTGATGCTGTCTGTGATTCTCCAGGATGAAAAACATCCTGGGAGGAACAAACATCTACTCAGTTCCTCCTTGTTCTTGGATTGTTACATCTTATTTATGCAGGATGTACTGAACTCTCTACAAGTCACTTGTTACCTTTGTTTCTCCCGATGGACTGAGTACTGAATAAAAGGTGCGGTAAGCTGGGGGCTGTCGTCTCTGCTGCCCAGAGCAGCACTGATCAGACCCAAAGCTCAGCTTCTTCTCAGTCTCATTTTCCTACCTTTCCTGTAATTCGCCGTGTGCTGCCGTGGCTCGCAAGAGACCAGGACTCACTGCAGAGGTTCTGGTAACGTCCCCTTCCCCTGTTCCCTACAAGCACTTCAAAACAAACAGGTGCCCAGCAGTGTTTCCGTTTCTTCTGCCTTGGGCTTGGCACTCATTCCACGGATCAAGGCTGAAGTCAGCTCTGTGCCTGGGACAGGACTCTGGCCACCCCAGCTGCTTCCCTTTTCATGCCCTTCAAGATTTCACTCAACAAACATGACTTCCCTAATGACTTCCCATAGAGCCATTTTTACACTCGAGTGTGATTCGGTCCTTAGAAACAGGGCCACAATTTGGATCTTTTCAGAGGGGCCGGGAACAGGAAATGGTGGGCCTCTTCCCTTGAATGGCATAATTACAGTAAAGCTGGCAGGGCTGCAGGATGCAGACGAAAACATCAGTGCTTAGCTGTTGGTTTTATTATGACTGAAATAGCTCCCTCCCAGCAGCATGGTGGCATCTGCTGTGCAGGAGCAAGTGGAATACCAAGCCCCAGCCTGCAGCTCCACCATCTAGCCAGAGGCTGAGGAGGGGTCTGTAGTCAGCGATATGCAGACCTCCAAAAGTTCCCCAGGGAAAAACTGGAGGGGACCCCATGTCCTGAAGGCAGGAAAATGAAGGGCAGCCCTGTGGGCTCCCAGAGCCATAGGAGGTGAGCCCAGCCAGCCGGTGGGCTGGCGTCTCCTTCAGAGTTCAATGAAGACAACGCTCAGCTAAGAGCAGAGAACAGGCAGGGGCCTCAAGCCACTGGGGCACTGCCCAGGCAAGGGGCTCCCCTCGGTGCCTGGCAGGGGTTGACTTTTCAAGGAGTCGGGCTGCTGTCTGGGTTGGAGGCACACCCAGAGCAGAAGAAACTGGGACCTTCTGCAGCCATCAGCAGAAGAATGGACAAAGAAAATGTGGTGTTGACACACAGTGGAGCACTACTCTGCCGTAAAGAAGGACAAACTCGAGTCATTTGTAGGAGAATGGATGCACCTTGAGACCCTAATGTTAAATGAAAGAAATCACACACAGCTTAAATATCAAATGGATTCTCTTATAGGAGAGCCTAAAGTACAAAATAAACAGCAGAATAAAAGGCAGATAACAGGAAACGGGGAGGGAGGTGTTTTGCAGAAGGCAAGGATGATGGAGGGAGGGGTAGGAGGGGACATGAAAGCATGAAGATGTGTCATGCAATCACTACAAACTGCAAACGTGGGTCAATAAAAATTTAAATTTTTTTAAAAGAAGAAGGTTGGATCTGCCTGGTAGCAAGACTGAGGGTACGAGAGAATGCTGTGGGGCACAAGAGAATGCTGTGGAGCCCGAGCGGCTGGGGAATCAGGCTGGCAGGAAGTGATACTGCATTGTTTTTTCCCTAAAGCATTTGTCGCCTTGCTCATCTTGAAGGCTATTTCCCATTTCTCTTCCCTTCACGCCAGGAAATACTGCTAGACTGGCACTATGGGAACAGGAATAAAACTGGACCAAAGCCAGTCACAGCTTTCAGAAAGCGTGTTCCGAAGCTGTCCAGGTGGGCAGAGTGAGAGGGACAGGGGATCGTGTGGACCCCAGGAGCAGAACTGACACCGGCCCGTGAATCATACCCTGAGGGGAGGCGGGAAGTGTGTGAGCTCCCGGCCAGGGTCTTAGACAAGGCTGCCGGCTCCTCACGTGTGAGGCATGTGCAAACATCTTTCCCAGCGAAGTCACTCAGCACCTCCTGTCTGCTCAGCGGGATTTTCAGGACCAGGCAGCAGGGTTAGCCAAGCAGCAGTCCGGGCTTACACGCGCACGGGCACACACGCACACACGCACACACACACGTGGACACAGAACCATTCACCCACAACCCCTCTGAATCTCTTCATGACCAGCGCTGCCCGTGTCTGAATGTAGAACAAATGAAAGAACTAAGTCTGTGATTCCTTTGTTTGACCTATGTAGAAAAATGTCCGGAACCGTCACAATTGCAGAACCTCAGCTTTCCACCCACAGGGTTCCCTTCTCCAGTCTGAGAGCGGAAGGAAGCCCCCCCAAGCCCGCCTAGCCCAGCTCTCCGTGGGTCTCACGAGCTGCTCACAGCCGAGTCCGTCTTCGTTCTGGGCCGAGACGCTCCGAGCCCAAGCTGGGTTCCAAGAACCACAGAGCCCCCCCCATCGCTGCTCACTCACCAGGCCCCGTCCTCACCCACCTAAACCTCTCCCCACTTCATTTTCAATCCAGTTGTACCAGGCATCTCTGTGAACAGCCACCTCAAAGACGGTAACTAGATGCATTCAGAGCAAGCGGAGGACAGCGACGGACCGGGAAATGCTGTTAGAGGCCGAGTGGCCAGCAGGGCCGTGACCGAGGAGGAGGCTCATGGTGGGAAGGAGCGCCAGGGGGTGCTGGGTGCAAGTGCCCAAGAAGCCCAGGGAGCAGAGGAACGGACGGGCCTGTCGGAGTACAGGGTGCCTCTGGGGTGTCACTAAGGGCCACGGGCACCCATCGTGGAACCCCCAGGGCAAGAGCCCAGCATTTCACCCTCACCTGCAACTGCAAAATGATACAAGCACCTCCGACCTACAAACAAGGTGCATAAACTAACTCCTGGAGACAGAGCTGCAGGTCATTCTGCAGCAAATGCACTGAGAGGCAGAGGTGCGGCAGCTTCAAGGTCAGCTACGTCTGTGATGCAGGAGCGAGCGCCTTCATCTGCAAGCCCCAAGCGATCAGCCACCAGAGGCATCCACGGAGACCCTGCCCCAATGCCTCCGCAGTGTCAGCCTTGGCTTGATCTTCTTGATTCTCTGCGGAGACCCAGAGCTGAGGTCTGAAGGTGGCCCCCGCAGTTCACATGCTGGAAACCTAACCCCTGGGCCATCTGTGCGGAGAGGGGTGAGGTCAGAGAGGACGGGCGCCGCTCCAGGGGAGCAGGGTCCTCACGGAGGCTGAGTCCGCTGCTCGCTCTCCTCCTTAGGACCCAGCAGGGCCTGCCCGAGGGCGGCTCTTGACTTGGACTTTCCAGCTGTGAGAAACCAATTTCCACCCATTGGAAACGGCCCAGTCTGGGGTGTCTGTCTTAGCAGTGCAAAACAGACGGGCGCCCAGACCTAACTTTCGCCCAGCCTGCTGCTCCTTCCTTCCTGTGCTGGACAGGGTCTCAGGCAGGGCTCACGCAGGGCACTGGACCATCGCTCTAACCCTGGGGCTCGGCCTGGAAGACCAGTGCTAGGGAAGTCGGGGACCAAAACTAGGACACTGTGCACAACAGACGAATGTGGGACACCTACCGTGGTGAGCAGTGGGCCGCGTGCCCAGAGACCTCTGGAGGCTCACATGTGTCCCAGATGTGATCAGAGAGAAGAGACCGAGCTTTCCTACTGGAAAGAACTAGTATTCATGCCTCTAGCCCTTAGCCAAAGCAAAATGCAGCCTCTGGGGAATCATAAGACCTCAAACCCATGAAGATAGTCACTACAGAACGAGAAAACCATTTAAAGTAGCAAGCGCTGGCGAGCCTTGGGCCCTGTGCACAGCTGGTGGGTGTGCAAAATGGTACGGCCACTGTGCAAACCAGTGCAGACGCCCCTCCCAAAATTAAAAGTGGAAATGCCACATGGCCCAGCAGTCTCGCTGGTGGGTGTGCACCTTTCCTGCTGCCTCACAACAGCAGATGGGTTATGAACAGACGTGTGCACACTCGTGATCTCTGCTTGCTGTGAGGCATGGGCCTCGAGCCCACCTAAACAAAGACAGGAGGCGCAGGCCACTCAGGGGATGCCCCTCACCCCGGCAGGCCTGAGTCTCCACCTCCCTGAGCCCCAGCCCGGGCCAGACCCAGTGCCGTCAGCTCCTGTACTGCCATCTTAGACCCCAGGAGGGTCCACGGTGACTTCACTCCAGCTTGTGTGATGACTTTTTAATCATCCTCCCCCGCCTCCTTAGTTGCTCGCTTGGCATCGTGAAGGATTCTTGGTGCAGGAGGCCACTGTCAACATGACAGCCACTCCACTTAGAATCCCATTAGGGATTCTACTTTGCTGAGGTAGGAGGATCACAGCAAGTTCGAGGCCAGCCTGGGCTACAGCGTGAGCGCAAGGCCAGCCTGAACTATATAATGACACCTTGTCTCAAAAAACAATCAATAGGGCTGGGGATTTAGCTCATGGGTTCCACCGCTTGCCTCGCAAGCAGCACAAGGACCCAAGTTTGATCCCCAATACAAACAAAAACCCCAGTAAATAAACAAATGTACAGTGGTACCTCAGTTGACAAACTTAATTCTTTCCACGATTCTGGTTACAAACCAAATCGGACAAGGACTTAATCAAGTTTCCCATAAGGTCAAGATGGAACCTAACCATTGACTGATTCGGTTCTCGTCCAATTCAGTTTGCGACCAGAATGGTGGGAAGACGAGTCTGTGAACCAAGGTACCGCTATATAGAGAGTGATTTTTTTAAAAAGCCCTTTGCTGATTCTGCTGAGAAACCGTGCTTCTGTTCATCACAGAAACACACTGGGTCGAAAAGCACCAGGATGGCGTCCCTCACCCCACACCTCCCAAACTGAGGAAGGCAAGGAGATCCACCAGGGGCCATCTAGCAGGTCGCCGTGTTTTACTTCAATCATGTCATAAAAATGTACTCTGCCAGGCACCTCCCCGG
>NW_004624743.1:1592035-1711578 GCF_000247695.1 Heterocephalus glaber | reverse complement strand
CCCCCCCGGGCGCCAGGCGGCCGCAGCTGAGCGGCTGTGGGCCCTGACCTGACCGGGATGGCGGTGAAGGGGCGCCGGTAGACGTCGGCCAGCGTGGCCAGCACCACCGCCCCCGAGGTGAAGATGCGGTAGGTGTGCAGGAAGGTGTTGAGGAAGTCGATGCTCAGGAAGCGCAGGTCGCTGAGCCGCTCCAGCAGGCGCTCCACGCTGGCGCAGCGGATCTGCGGCACCTTGCAGGAGTTGAGGGTCTTGCTGAAGCAGATGTCGGCCGCGTCCCTGTGCAGCCGGGCGTCGGACCTGCGGGAGCGGGTGTCAGCCACAGCCCGCCCGGGACCCCGCCAGGAGCGGGAGGCGCGCACGGCTGCCTGACGGACACACGGTGGGTTTGGGGACAGCACGGCGATGGTGGGTCAGGAAGCCGGGATCTGCGGTAGGGGCTCATTTCACGGAGCGGGTCCCTCCCCTTCAGTTCAGTTACCTTTTACTAAGAGCATGAAATCAAATCCCCTCTTTCTGAAGGGAAAAGCATTTCTTTTTATTTTTTGTTGCTGTTGTCTTGTTTTGAGACAGGATCTCACTATGTAGCCCAGGTTGGCCTGGAACTCACTGCAATCCTCCTGCCTCAGCCTCCTGAGTGCTGAGATTACAGGTGTGCACCACTAGACCGCGGGAAAAGCATTTCCTAGGGTCTGAAAGCAGAACATCAGAAGTGTGCTTAAAAAGTAGTGGTGACACCTGCCCCACACTGTGGAGCAAAGACACAAACATCACTGCCGCATAGTAATAGAGCTTATCTATTAATGTATAATGGCTTCAGAATTGGCCCTTTGATGTAGCAGTTCTACCGGTTTTCTTTTAGCTCCTTCACATTTGATCCTATCTCAGTGATTTCCTTCCCACACTTTGCTGCAGTTCACTTTCTCGACCCTTCCTAATGTCTTGAGTCAGATTTCCCAATTTCTGGATCCCATTCTTCCGGGCTTATTGCTGAGCTGACATTCCCTGAGTGTGCATTCATCCCTAAAGTAAGTTGGATGTGTCATGTCTGCACTAGGTTTTCAATAGCCGGCAGCACTGAAAATGTTTTCATTTTAAAAAGCAGCAGCCGATGAGCTGTCCCCATGCCTGCCCGTGGCCGGGTCCAGCAGCCGCTCCCTGGTGGCCACCAGGACCCGGCAGCCTTGGCGTCCCTCCGAGATCCCGTGTCCCTGCCCTCGGCCTGGATCTCACCACAGTCCCCAGAGAGATGCCGCGGGGCACAGAGAATGAACTGGGCCTTCCTCGAGTACTCCTGAGAGCCCTTCAGCCCTGCCAGGGGCTGGCAATTATATATTTATTTCCTTTCCCCTGGACCAGAATTGAGAGCTGACTCCTTTGCCCTTGGAAACTTCCCAGCTCCAACGGTGCCCGTGGGGGCTGAGGACCTCTGCTCCCAAAGCCCCCAGAGGGCATCTTAAGGGACCGCCAGGGGGCCGCCTGACTTCACACTACTGATCTCGAAAACACAGGTGTGTGTTGTGGGAGGGTTGCAAACGGTGTGGCTTTCTTCTCTGCACCGTGTGAGCCTCCGCTAATTTTATTTTTCTGGTTCTCAATTCTTCCATTTGTCAAAAGGCCTGAGCAACTTTGAGGAACCCATCAATGTATCCCAAATATGGCTGAATGAATAATACCTTTTTTCTATTGTTTTTCACCCAAAATCTCTATTTTCTAAGAAAGGTGAGGTCAGATATTTTGAAAAGAAAGGCTGATCTCAGATACTGTGTAAAGGACATTGTCACCAGACAAGCATCATGATTGCACATTCTAATCCTAGTTTTGAGCTCTGCATCTTTTAAATACAGTATAATTAGTTTATTCTAAGCATAAGGAGAAAGAAAATATGTTGCAGCCAGCATGAAATTAAGTTAAACTGATTACATCACTGTCCTTCAAAGTTATGATTACATTTTCATTTTGAGAAAAGAAATTAAATATTATGAAATTACTTAATGTTCTCTTATTATGCTGAGCAGGATCTTACTTTATTTCCTAAGGGACTCTCAAGAAAGACGAGATGTGTTAGTTAAGCCTTCTGTGATAATAGCTACTCCTTTCTGACAAACACACAAGAAGCAATCATGAGAGATCAAACCAGATCATCTGTTATATCTGGAAAGTTCCAAGAGGAAGGGCAGGCTCCAGTCCACACACGTCAGCAACAAGACAGGGATGGTTACGGCAGGATGATTTTTTCATGCAACTCTGAAAAATGTTGGTTTCCTTTTTTCCCCATGGCCGGTAGCCAGGGAGACAAGAGATGCAGGGATAAGCAGCAGCCAGGCTGGAGGAGGCTGGAAGTCAAAGGGGTAAGCGCACAGTGTGGGGTGGACGCATGGCCTAGACAGGAAATCCTCACAGCCCAAGGCACACGTCGTGCTCTTCAGTACTGGGTTAATTTTTAAAGTTGGCAAATGTGTGCCGAGTGGGTGAATAAACCTGACCACAAGTCTGCCTCACACATTCTCATTTGAAGGCAGGTGGACTTCATACCTGGCTAAACTCACAAATTATCATTCTGAGAAGGATTAAAAGAAGACTCGTACAGCAAGAAATAGCAAAATAATTCCAACCCAATGATGTGAACTCAGAAATTCCGTCATAATTTGGACCTGCTGACGTAACAGTCCATACGTGTTCTTAATCTTGGCCTCATAAATCTTTACTCCTTCTCTTAAAGACACCAAATTAGAAAGCTAGACAACTGAAGGCAAAAGGAATCTTTGCCCTAGAGTTTAAAAACGGTCCTTCCTGAAGTATTCTACAATTTGACTAAGTTTAAAATACTATCATTCTCCCTATACATCACATTTTCCACACAATTATGGCAGCCAATGTGGTGTCCGTGCCTTCATCGGAGGGGTTCATCAGCAGCCACCAGCAGCACGGGATCAAGCTCCCTGCAGTGTCCACCTCCCAGAAGAGGAAGTCCCCCTTCTTCCAGGTTCATGCTTCTTATTTCTCAGCACAAACAGTTCCGACCTCAAAATACCCACGTAAGAAGACGTAAAAGGCAAATACACTCTTAGTTTCAAATAGCTTCTGTTTTAAAAGATCTAACAAAATTGCTTTCAAAAATACACTTTACTCTTAAAATTGAGACTGCAAATAACCAAGAAAATGAAAGTAAGAAACAATTAGGTCCACTTCAGAACCCTTGCATACAATTTCTGAATTTAAAAACAAAATAGTATACAGAGACAAATGCATTAATGCAGAGAGCTTCAGCTGTAGTGGTCGCTGTGGTTTAAACCTGGATGTCCCCCCAAAGCCCCATGCAGAGGCAGGGTTCATGGAAGGTGGGTGGATCACGGAGGGCTACAGCCGGCCTGGGGCTGGGAGGCGGTAACTGGGGGCGTGGCCTGGGAGGTTACACAGCCTCTTTCTCCCAGCTCTTCCTTCTCTCTGCTTCCTGCCCACGAGGATGGGAGCAGCTCTGCTCTGCCAGGCCCCTCCGCCATGCCTTCTGCCCTGTAGCCAGCTGACTATGGATAAGATCAGGGGCCAAAATCAACCTCTCCTCTAAGGTGTGGGTGTTGGGCATTGCGTCCCACTGACAAAGGGAGTTGGTGATGAAACTTCTTTTAAACTCTACACACCCTAGTGGCTCCCTGGAGTTGCAGGATTCGCTTTCTTAAGATGCAGACCGAGCAGGACGCAAGCCCTGCAAGTGCCCCCGGGCCAAATCTGAGGCAGCAGTGAGCAGAAGGTCCCACAGTCACGTTGGTTGACTGCTACTCTCTATGTCCAACATCTACACATCTCTGCTGTCAGACCTAGGTGACAGGTTCCTGCCCACAGGGACGGGTCACGCAAGTCACACACCGCGTCCACCTCTGACCGTGCACACATCTGGCTCACACTCCAAACTTCTGAACTGAACATCCTGCTGGGACTCTTCCCAGAGTGAACACATGGGCAGTAAAATGAAAACAGTTTTCCTGGGGTACACGTTAACACACTGTGAACCTGAAAACCCATTTGGATGGCAGTATTATTTATAATGGCAAAACATGACAGCACATGACAGGCAAGACACATTCTCAATAAGGAGCATAGCCCTACGGAAGCAATATTTAATTCGAGGTCTCGTATCTCTGCCCATTTGATCCTGGTTAAATGGAAGGGAAAGGGTTATTGTACTTACTTTATCATATGTGGCACAGTAACTTTGGAATTCTCTTCAAAGACAATCGTCATTAAGCCATTACACCGTATATTGTCCACACACTGCAAAATTAAAACAGAGGCAATGAAAACCCACAGGGAAGCCCAGGCTGATCATGTATTCCCAGAAATGTTTATAGAGAAAAATGTTTACTTTCTCACCTCTGTGTGTTACACACACTCACAGGAATAGGTCCAATATTCGTGTACCAAAACTACACCAACCACATTTCTGCCGAGCATCTGGACAGACACCCGGCTCATTTCCTGGAATGCCTTTTCCAAGAACTCTGACCCCTGTGTCGATGGTCACAGGGCTCTGGTTGCCCCACACCTCCAGCTGTGGCTGCCCTGCGATTTGCATCTTCTGCAAATCTTGGGTGCGAGATGAAGAACTCGGACTAGACGGGTCCCTTCTGTGGATGGAATTCACATCTCGACAGCAAGCTCCATGCCGCTCTCAGACCTCCTTCTGCCAGCGCATGCCACACTGGTGCTCACGACAGCAGTTTCTACTGGTACCACGGTGGGGTGGTGAGAGGGAAGTGTGTGATTTCTCCGGTTTCTGGCACCTTTCTCTCTTTTCTAAGGGCAGAACTCAGGAATTTTTGCTAATTTCCTGTTTTCTTTATTTTTACCTATGTCTTTTCAATGTAAAATTTTCCCCTGTGATTACTCTGGGTTACAGAGGAATTCGTTTTGAATTACAAATATTCCCTTTGAACAAACACATGTCAACAACTTCTCAAATCCGAAATTGCTCTTACAGTCACTGGGACACCACGCAGTGCTGCATGACCGCAATGAAACAGTGCAAAGGACCGGACTGCGATGCAACCTCAGGAAGGGCCTGACCCTGGGTCTGCCCTGTACCCAGCTGCAAATAAACAGCGAGTGTGTGGACAAAGCCAGACTGCTTTGCCACCTACTCCTCAGACCGAGGGTTAATATCTAGAATATATAGAGAACTCACAATTATAACCTCCAAAATAAAAGACCTAATCAAAAAATGGGCTACTGAACAAATACAAATGGCCAATTCATACATGAAGAAAATGTTCAACATTGCTGGCCATTAGAGAAACACAAACTAAAACAACACTGAAATGCCATCTTACTCCAGAAAAAAGTGTCTATCACCAAGAAATCAAACAGTAATAAATGCTGACGAGGCTGTGGGGAAAAGGGAACCCTTCACACTGTAGGTGGGAGTGTAAACTACTCAGTGTGGAGAATCCTCAAAAAACTAAAACTAGAAATTCCATCCCACCCACCTATTCCCCTTCTAGGTATCTTCCCCAAAGAGTTAAAGACATCGTATTACAGCGATCCATGCACACCCATGTTTATAGCAGCACAATTCATAGTAGCTAAATCCCAGAAGCAATCTATATATCCATCAACTGATGGATCGATAAAGAAAATGATTTTTACACACAATGGAATACTACTGTGCCATAAGGAAGAATAAACGAGTCAGTTTGTAGGAAAATGGATGCAGCTTGAGACCATAATGTTAACTGAAATAAATCAGACACAAAGCTTAAATACTGCATGGTTTCTCTTATATTAGAAACCTAAAATATAAATAAAAAGTGGATGGAGGAGGAAGGGGATAAAAAAGGAATTGAGATGTGTTGTGTACATGTACTGACTCCCCACAAAGAATATAACCATTTTGTACTGCAAATGTGGACCGATGAAAATAAAAATTGAAGAAACAATTACCTGAGCTCTGGAGCAGCCAACTCAAAGAAGCACGCAGATCCAGTACAAAATTCACACTGGAGCAGAAGTCCAACTAATCCTAGTCTGGGAGCAGATAAAAATGATCCCACGGGTTCTCAGAAAGCAAATACTGCATCATGCAGGAACCACATTCTCAGTGGCTCCACGGCAGCTACAGGTTTCACAGCCTCCAGGGACACTGGGTAGGAGCAGGATTCCATGTGGGCATCCCTGAGGCACCCCGAGACCCGCCCGCCTCTGCTGCCCAGTTCCCAGCACAGGCTCCAGAGAGAGGCTCGGGCTGCTCCTCTGAGGCAGAGTGAACCCTAAGTTGCCCATCCTTACTCACAGGAGCCTTGAAGAAATAATAAAAATGGATGAGTCACTGAAGAAAGCCAAGAGAAAAAAGACAAGGTGAAAATCAAAGGTGACCCCTGCTATGTGGCGATCTAAAATGCCTCTGAGAGAAATGTTTCTGAACATCATAAAGGATGGCCAGATGTCTTCTGAATGACACAGAGCCGAACCAAAACCTGTCTGTCTTTTGAATTTCCCACAGCACCAAGATGATGCACTCCTTGTGTGGTGCTGGGGGCTCTCCTAAAAGGCTCCTTCCGCCTGCATTTGTTAAGTACTTATTCTGTGACAATGTGACAATGTGACAAATGTGAAGCCCTAAGAGATGAGGACAGAGAAAGAATAGCGAAGAAGACTTCAAGGCAGATGTGGTCATTCAAGTTCGCTTGCCTAACCCCAAGGGACGTGTGGATCAAGGATCTGCACTCCTACCAGGCCAGGAGACAAGGCAGAACCTTCCCCCACAGCCTGTCCTGCCCTCCACGCTGGGAGTCCCCGAGGCCCAATGCGGGTGCCCCTGAGCAGCCAACACTGAAGAGGGAAAGTGAGCTAGTGTCTACAGACGAACAATGGCCCTTCATCTTCCTGTCACAGGCTAAGTGAGTGGCTGGACACGGACACCATCCTTCAGGCGGCTGTATCCCGAAGAACTGGGTGAGGGAATGGGCCAGGGCGGCAGCCACTGGAGGAGCCTGGACAGGATGCTGCAGCCTGGGTCTCCGGGACCAGAGCCAGGCCCTGGGGAACAGGAACAGGATGCGGTGAGTCCTGAGTCTGGAACCCAGCGGCCGCGCCCTCAGGCTGAGATCCAGGACGGAGCGCATTGCACACCGGTCAGCACGCAGGGACCCCCAGCCGTGGACCCTGGAGATCTCCGAGGCCGGCTGTGCCGTCCCCTCCTCCTGAGGCAGGGGAGGAGCAGCTCCGCTTCTTTTCGTCTCCAGCATTTTGCAAGCCTGCCTGGAGTACCCACACAGTGCTTCCACATCTGCATTCTCCTCCCCGCCTCCCGCTGCTGTCTCTCGGCCCCCTCCCCTTTTGCAAAAGATCTATCTCCTATATTCTAGGTTTCTCATGTAAGAGAAACCACGTAGTACTTAAGTTTGTTGTCTGACAACGTCTCTGGCCATTACAGAAATGCAAAGTAAAACCACACTGCGATTCCTTCTCACTCCAGAAAGAATGATCAACATTAAGGAATCAATAAGAAATGCTGGCGAGGCTGTGGGGGGAAAACCCTTCTCCACTGTAGGTGGGAGGGCAAACGAGTACAACCACTGTGGAAATCAGCGCGGAGAATCCTTTAAACACTAAAACTAGAAATTTCATTGCACCCAGCTACTCCCCTTCTGGGTATCTTCCTGTAAGAGCTCAAGTCATCATAGCACAGTGATCCATGCTCACTTGTGTTTAGAGCAGCACAATTCATAACAGCTAAATCTTGGAAGCAGCTTGTGTGTCCATCAACAGATGAATGGATAAAGAAAACGTGGTGTTTACACACCATGGAGCACTACTCTGCCATACAGAAGGACAAACATGAGTCATCTGTAGGAGAATGGATGCACAGTGTTAAGCTCTTGCTTCTTGAAAGAGGGAGTCAAGAGGAAAGGGGTCTCAAGCCCAGTCTGCCCAGGTCACCAGCCCAGGAGACTCAGCCACTGCCATGGCAACCCCAGGTGCCTGGAGGTGTGGTTTTGATGCCAAGGTCTGGAGAAGAGTCTGCCCTGGGGACCCAGCACACCAGCAACAGCCTGGGCAGAAGCTGCGTGAAACGGCAGAGGAGAAGGGAAGGACACCCTGTCTCACACCTAGTATGAATGCACATTGGAGGACTTCTTTGGCTGAAATATTTCATTTCTTAAAAAACATGGAATCCTAGCAAAGAAGACTGGAAAGAGAAAATGACGTTTAATGTCAGAAAATTAACTATCACAAGAAAGATGCTATTAAGCTATTTAATTTTAAATAGATCACTATTCATCGAAGAAACGGAACAGAGGAGGTCTTTGGCTTTGGTTCTCACCCCTCTCCCTTCATGAATACAGTGATTCATAATTTGGAATTTAAGAGAGATAGTCAAAAAGGAAATAAATGTAGACCTTCGTGTTTCATCTTGATGTTTTTATTTTTAGTTATAAAATTCTTCATACATACAGAAAAGAACGAGGCCTCTATATCCCAGCTACCTAGATGCAAGCAATAGTAGCATTTTGCCCTGTTTGCTCCTGGAGCTTTCTCTTCTTTTAAGGTAATAAATCACCGCCAGCGCAGCTGAAGTCCTCTTCTTCCTCCTTTCCACTAGGCTTCTTCCAACCCAGAAGTAACCACTTTCTGGAGGCTGATGGTATTCTTTCATCCTCCCTTATCCTTTTTTACTTATTTTATTATATATGCATGTGGTTTTGCCCATTGCAATATGCAATATTATTTGCCTTTTTAAGGTTTACACGGCCACTTTGTTTTTCTACCCAACATTGCTCTGAGGTTGTTCACGTGATCTGCAGCACTCGCTCATCTTCGATGCTGCATGCGCTGTGGTCTGAACACAGGGCAGTCCATTCAGCCAGCCTCTTTGCACTTAAGGGCTCATTTCAGCCGTTTCCGTTTTGCTGCTACTGTAAAGACACACAGTCTATTATATATTCTATCGGTGAAAAAAATCGCACTTTTCCATCTTTTAATTTTTCCATC
Organism: Heterocephalus glaber; assembly: GCF_000247695.1. The sequence continues at coordinate 1,702,593 of NW_004624743.1, read as the reverse complement.
AGTAACCTGTCTATCTTTTTAGATATGTCTTTGTATGTTTGGTCTTCCGTATCTTACCTAGATATCTAGATGGGGTTTTGCACATACGCAGCTTGGAGTTCAGTATGTTTCCTGAATACAAAGGCTCATATCTTTATCTATTTTGAAAATCCCTACCACTTTTCGCTTTGAAGACTGCCTCTTCTCTGTTCTCGCGAATCGTCGGCCTTGCAGCTCTGCTCTCTGACTCTCTCACACGGCCCTTCTCTGCACCCCTCTCTGCTGTACTCTGCGCACTTTCCTTATAAGCCCGCTAATTAGCTCTCCATCTTCGCACCAGCTTCAAATGACCCACTGTCCTTCGTGAATGTCCACGGAGTGCTAGTTCCGTATCTGTGGTTTCATTTTTAGGTGTCTCTTTGGCTCACTGACCAGCCAGGTCCTTTGCACACGTGACCAAGTCCTTCCTTCTGCTGTCATCTCCATGCTTAGGTCCCTTTCTGTCCTGGTTCTGTTGCATTTCAAACATTCCTATTTTACAGTCCTTTCCAACTTTTACTCTGTTTCCTCAAGTTCTCCCAATCCTAATCTGTCATCTGCTCCCTGGGTCTCCCGACTCTGGTTCATGATAAATATTTCCCACAAGACTGGCAACTTTTGATTTCGGCTCACGTCACAAGCCCTGGTTTGTAGAAGTGTTGCTAATGGAATGGATTTGTGTTTGCATCTATAACTTTCTTGACATTTCTTTCAATAGTCAAAAGTTCTTTTTGTAAGAATTTCTCAGTTTGAGATTTTTACACCATGTGAACATTATAAATCTGAATTTAAAATTCATATGCCAGACACATTCATTTCTCAAAGGATATTTTTAAGAACTCAGAGCTCATGACAAAGACAAATGCCCTTATTTCTTCCCTGGAGCCGAGAGCAGAATCTTTTAAGTTCTTTCCATCCCCAGGCTTCAAGTGGGGACCTCAACCGCACTGATGAACAAGGCTCTCTCTCCCTCCCTTTAAATGCTAATGTTCCTGGGCTTGGGGCCAATTTCCAATCTGAAAGCATCTCCAAGTCTCTAAGTGTTTGGCTTACAAGCTTTCTGATAGGACTTCAAATTCTCTTGTTCTTTCTGCTGACTAAAGATTTCCCTTTCTACCTGCAAATTGTTTCTATTTTACTGAATCTGTGGGTTAAATGTTCCCATTTTTGTAGCTGGAGCAGACCTAAACCAGCTCAGTCCTCTACACTGTCACAACTGCAACTTGAGATAAACGTTTTACATCTGGGAAAAAAAACCCCAGATGTATGTGACCACTTCTGCACATCTTGTATCTTGGGTCAGGGTCTCAGTCCTGAATATTTCTGACCCATTGTGTGAGGCATTGAAATGATTTTCAACAGGAATAAAAGGAAAAGGAAATTTTCACTCACACTTAAGGTTCAGGAGAACAAAATACATGGGCAATCTGAACCAAAGCTCAAAATACCATGCAATGACAAGTCACTGTAGTTATACAAAAAGGTCTTTGATAACACAATCACTAATTCACCCATGGAATAGGTGAATCAAGGGCTGGATCGATCACATTATAGTAGAGTGGTTTTCAAAATGTGCTCGCCTCCCGGGACAGGCTCTGTGCCACTGGGTCTACAATTCCATTCCAGCGCCATGCTCTGCCTTTCTCTCAGTTCCATGTGCACTGAACAAAGGGTGCCACTCTAGAAGTTTAAGCTACAGCAGACTTTGCCTGCGGAAGTACACATGTGAATGTGCTGATGGCGGAAGTGTGTCCTTTATGTCCCCCTGTTTGGTATCCATGGATGCAATTAACTGTGGATGAAAAGTATTTGTCGGGGGGGGCGGATTTCCATCTTATAAAGCATGCACACATTTTTTTTTCTTGTCATCATCCCCTAAGCAATCAAGTACAGCTACTTACAAGCATTTACATGACATTAGATATTACACATGATCTAGAGATGACTTAAAGAGTGCAGGAGGCTGCATGGAGGTTCTGTGCAAACGCTACACCCTTTCTGTAAGGGCTGAGCACCCTCAGACTTGGGAGTCCTGGGGGTCCTGGAACCCCCTTCTAGACCCTGAGCGCTGCCGGTGTGCGTGATTATTCATGCATGGATCTGGTTCCTGGCAGAGGCAGTAGAGTCCTGGGAAGATGAATAGAGTTCACTCAGTTAAGAGAATATCTGGAAGTGAGCGGGCCATCAGGGATCTTCAATGTCGTGTTGAATTTATGTAAATTATAGTGACCCTGAAATGCAGAGGCTGAGAAGAGGAGACACCCAGGTCAGAGACAGCCCAGTTCAAGTCTGAGGGACGAGGGCAGGCTGAGCATGTGTAACGCTCACAAACACCCAAGATGCATCGATGCAGCTGGCCGGGATGCTGCTCAGAGCCACTTCCAGATTGGGCTTCTGAGGTCCCACTCACTGCAGTACTTAAGCAAAAGTCTGCCATCCACCACGCCACCATATTTCTTTTATCTTCTCAATACTGCTAAGTAGTAGGAAGCAAGGTTAGATTCCATTTTCCTTTCAATTCACTGTTTTAGGCTATCGTAGAAAATTCCCATTGATTTCAGAGAAGCTATTTTAAGGGAGAAAGCATGTCCAGTGTCTACAAACTTGTCTACACAGGTCTAAGCTTGGCACAAAATACAGAATTTCTGCCCCAACCAAGAAGTTCACAGGTGAATTTTAATTTTGCATTTTAGTTCATACTCATAATTATGGCAAAATCCAGGTATGACAAGTGAGACAAGCACAAATGAATGCACTATATTGAAAGGAATGGTCAAATGTTCAGCCTTAGATCTTTCCCTATAAATAGACAAAAAGGGGAAGAATTATTGGTTGAGACCATTAGCTCCTTGCATACTTTGCTGGAGGCTCCAACAGTTAATTATGGCCTTACTGGGACAACTAAAGGTGTAATTAATCATTCAAGCAATTGTTCCCACTTAAAATTACAGCTCCAGAGACAAAGACCTGGCAAAACCAAGAGTCTTAATTTTGTAGAGTTCCTTATATGAAGCCAGGATCATACTGATACTCGGGAAGCGCTTTATTCTCTTAAGTGATCAGTATAACATGGAACAACAGCTTCAAAGGGGGCTTCAAATCAAGCCACAGAAAATTCAAGGTTTAGAAAAATAAAGATTGACAAAATACTTAAAAAGATAAAATAATGGAGCACATATTCACAATTGGAATTGAAAGAGAATGTTCATTTTCTTAGTCTATATGAATCATTCCAATGACTTAATGTGCATCTGATGTAAACAGACATAAAACAGAAATAGTGGGAAATATTAATTTCATTGATAAGGACAGAAATGTAAATTAAAACCACTAGAAGACTGCAAAACCATTTTTCCATTTACCAGGAAAATGCAGTGACTATGATGTAAATCAGGTTTGGCAGGACTTAGGAGAAAGTCACCCAGAAACCTCATGGACAATGCAGTGAAGTGATGGGTTCTATTTCTCCTGTGGCATTTGGGCAAGTCATGGGTCACGAAATCATGCAGGTGACTGTCCCCTCGAGGCCAGCAGTACACTCACTGCAGAGTACATGAAACCCCTGCCCACATTTCGATGTTTAGCACATTTTGTATTAATCCGCACACTTGCAAGCAGCTATATGCTCAATGCTCAATGACTCTGAAAAAGCTATAAAATGGTAATAGAGTCACGTGTATATGTATGTACACATACATGCATACACATGCATAGGCAATTTATTAGAAGCAATCAAAATGAAAAATGTGTGGAACTATATAGAGAGAAGAAAATGAGGGGTTTTGGGGTTTTTTTTTGTTGTTGTTGTTGTTGTTTTTGGTACCAGGGATCGAACTCAGGTCCTTAGCTTGCAAGGCAGGCGGTGGAACCACTGAGCTAAATCCCCGGCCCTGAAAATGAGGTTTAAAAGCATTGTGTGCACACTCCAAGAGCCAAACTGTCAAGTCATCTCTGCGTGACACGCCGGTGGGAGATCGGAAGTGGAGAGAGCTTGCTCTTCAGGGCAGCGGTTCTGTAACTGTGCATGTGGCAGTGGCCTGCAGTGCCCAGTAACCGCAGGCTGGAGTGACATCGCAGTGCGGGTACAGAACTCATGCGTGTCACCTGCGGGAAGTTCTTCGGGAAATGGCTTAGTGTGGTGGGTGCCAGGATGTTTCCACTTCATTTCTGCGTCCATATTTTCTGTCTGCCAGATAAAATATTAAACACTACACTCACAGGCACTCAGGTGGCTCATCCCATTAACGATAAGTACATCTAGGGACACACTTGAGAGACTGACAATTTCGGGAATGTATAAGCAACCTCTCCACAAACTGGGTAGCCAGATCTCCCAGTCTCTGTCCCCAGCAGACTGCCCCATTCCTGCAGTGGTTCAGGCTGAAGACCCTGGTGTTGCCCTTGACTCCTCCTCTCCCAGCCTGGACCCTGTTCATAATAAAGCCCTGCTCACTCATCCTTCAACCTGAACCCAGACCCAGGAGCCTTCTCGGCCCCACTGCCGCCACACCAGTCGGTGGCCCTCACATGTCGCCTGGGGGACCATCCAAGTGTCCAGCTCCTGTGCCCCCGCCCCACCATGGCAGCAAAAGGGTCACGTCCAAGCCTAGGCTCCAGTATGGATTCTTTCACTCCAACCTTAACAGCTGCCTGCGAAAGCTGACTCAGTACGAGAGAAAAGCCCTGCCACTGGTGTGGATGAACGAGTCTCCAATCTGCACAATTACCTCAGTTACTTCTATTCTCCCTCCCATACTCCAATTCAGCCACACTGGATTCCACGGAATTCCTCCAACTATGCAGCTTTCTCTTGCTCTAGGATCTTTATCATTGCTACTTTCTTATTTTGGAAAGACTTTCCTCTCTTCACAGGTGCACATGGGGTTCCCATCACCACATGGGGTCTTTGTTTAAAAGTCTCCAGAGTGGCACGGACACCATATTGAACCTCTACTAGGTCTCGCTGACCCAGCAGCCCAGCCCTTCCCTGCCCTGGTGCCTTCTGACATCAACAACATGCACTTGTTTACTACACTTTCTGTACATGTTAGGCCTTCCCCACCTTCGAATTTAAGTGGCAGAAGGTCTGGGAATTCATTGCTGGTGGCTCTTTTGCTCAGGATGTGTCACAGGTCCCTAGAACAGTGCCTGGCACAATGTACTCACATAAATACGTCTGCTGAATGAATGAAACCACAGAGTCCAAAGCCACACGGTGGGAAGACTGCTGAGATGGTACCTTCATGTGAAGGTCTCACTGCCACTCTGAGAGACATAACTTCCTGTGAGCTTCCTTCCACTGCAGATGAAATCTAGCATAATTTCTGGCTATGCACCACACTGGCCACAGCAACTCAGGAAATAAAGAGGAAGGTGAACACTTTCCAAACTGTAATCTAAGCAAAGGGGATGCTTGTGGCAGGCAACACTTGAGGCTCTTCTCTTTCAAAGACCGGAATGGAGTCACTCGTGCACTCTGACTCCGAGGGTCTTTCTCTCAACCATGCCCCTCAGGCAGCCTGGCGAAGCTCACGGGGCTGCTTTCAACTCAACCTCAGAAGCCCCAGCAAAACCCTAAGCAGGAAGGAGAGGGAGCTGGACAGACACCTTTGCCTACTCCTCCTCTTCCTGCTCTTCCTGCGCATCTTGGCTTCACAGCACCTACAGACTTTGCTGCACAGACCTGCCTCCTCTCTCCTGCCCTGCAAGCCAGCTCATCTCGGGAGCAGCACCCAGCCCTGCACCTGCACAAGCCCAACAGCAAGCAGCAAAGTTTTAATAGACGTTCAGAGAATCAACGCAGCGTCCAGAGCTTCCTAAGGCAAGAGAAGCTTTATGAACGAGAGACTCATGAGATCTCAGCCGACAGAGCACAGAGCTACAGGAAATATTATTAATGAGTCACCGTGAGGATGCAAGTATGCACAAGGACTGATGAAAGAGCCCATGTTTCATTCCTTTTTCAGCCAGCTATTTATTCACCATCAAAGCAGTCCTCAGGTTACATAAGTGAAAATTCTGCATATGGCACTCTTACACGGAACTAAAAGGAAGACCTGGAATAGATGGCAGTCCTGATTTAGAGCAGCTGTGTAACTTTTAGCAAATCCCTCACTTTCAAGACCTTGGGTTCTCTCTTGTGCAACGGGACTAGCAGTACTTCTCTCTGCCTTCAGAATATTATGCAAAGGTTAAATGAGATTAAGCCTGAAAAACTCCCGTAACAAATAAAAATGATTATTATGGCCATTCATGCTCCATTTTCCCCTCACTTTTCAATCTCTCTCTCAAAAAAAGAAAACTATTAGGAAGAACTATGGTACAGTACATATGTCCACCTAAGGCTCGCTCCTATGAGGTCTTCTGAAAAAAGAAAAAAAGGCAAGAAAATCCACAATGTTTACCTTTTGCAGTTGTCCCAAATGTCTTGAGGTGACAACTCTGGGAGATGTTATTAAGGTTTAGATCTAGGATGTCTCCCCAAACTCTCCTGTGCTCAGAGGCGGGGCTTCTGGAAGGTGACTGGACCATGAGCGAGCTACATTCATCAGTGGATTCATCTGTCTGAGAAGCTGAGTGGGGAGCTGCTAAGAGGTGGGGCCCTCCTGGAGGTCACCGGGGTGTGGCCTGGAAGGGTTCATCTCCCCGCCCCCCGCCGGCTCCTCCCTTCGCTCTCTCTTCCCGGCCACCACGATGTGAGCCACCTCCTCCACCAATCCCTTCTACCATGCTTCCCTGCGTTGGAGCCAGACAACAATGGACTAACACCATGAGCCAAAATCAACTTCTCTTCAAGTGGTGGGTGTTCGGTATTTTGTCCCAGCAAGAAGAAAGTAACTAATGACAGTTGCTAACTTGAGATTTACTTTTAGTTTTTGAAACAGGGACTCTGTTGCCCAGGCTGGCAGCAAACTCCTAGGCTCAAGGGATCCTCCTGCTTCAGCCTCCAGAGCAGCTGTGACTATAGGAGTGAGCCGCGGCATGCACCTGAAGCCTCACGTTAAAATTTCCCTCACACAGACTCACTTTGCCCACTGTATTAGGAAATGGAGTAAAATTCATGCAGCATTTGAGTTCAGGAAGCTCACGTCCAGTCATGGAACATTGCCAAGCAGTAGCAGTGTGTGAGGAAATGCAGCACTCCTGAGCCAGGAAAGGTAAGCAGTTCTGACCCCTAATCTTTCTTCATAAAACACAGGAGCTGGGCTTCAGATTTTATACGACAGACAGCACCTCTTCTCATTCCTTAGCGTGTGATCTCTCACTGCAGCCCTGGCTCACTGCTTTTTTGTTTATTTTGGTTTTTTTTTTTTAATCACTCATCATTTTCCTACTTGAGAAACAAATAACCAAAAAATCTAATGGAGTCATTCAAGAACTTATCAGCAACAGGACAATTTCAATCCTGTCCAACACAGTTGTGATAGTTGCAGTGAGCACAAAATGCCCAGGACCTAAAATGCAATCACTACATTTCAGGTAAAAGTTAACCCTAAGAAAACACAGCAGTGAGGACAGGGGCAGCTGTGGAGACGAACGGTGGAAGGGCAGTGACCGTGGTGAGCAGGTGTGAATGTTTATTGTCGGTGTACGTCCTACACGGAACAATCCTGCCCATCTTGGGCACTGGTACACAGACATACTGCATCTTGATCGCTTTTACTTCCCTTCCCCAAGGCCCCTTCTCACCCCTGAAGTCCACCTCCATGTTTCCTACCATCTCTCTTTTATTTTGCTCTTTAAATCACTTACATTTGGGCTTCCTCATATGAGAGAAGCCATGTGATATTTATCTTTCTGTGTCTCGTCTACTCCATTCAGCATAATGGTCTCAAGATCCATCTCCCTACCAACGACTCAAATTTCTCCTTCTTCGTGGCTAACTAGTTCTGCACTGTGCATATCCCACATTTTATTTACTCAAATATATAAATTTTAAATTAAAATAAAATATCTCTAAGAATTCTCACCAGATGTGTATGTTGTGAAATTTTAAAAAACATGATGGCCAGGGCCCCTGCTTACCTGGCTGATGTCGCTCATCCAGGCCGCCTTCTCCTGGCGCGAAGGGGCCAGCAGGACCACGGTGAATGGAGCAGCGTGGGGGGGCTCCACCACGATCTTGAAGTCCAGGTGCCCGAACATCTGCGCAGAGCCCCTGGCTGCAAGGCACCGAAACCCAGCAGTTAGATACAGGGCCCAGCATGAGCCACGGCCACTCCCACAGCTCCACTGGTGCTGTCCACCCCACGCCAGTCCAGAACCTCACGCCAGCAGTGACACTGCTACTTAGGAATGAGAAGGGCTCATTGCTTTTTAAATTTTATTAGTAGATGCTCACAGTACACAATGATTGCATTCACTGCAGACAACCAGTGGATAACAGAGTCTTGTGAAGCAGTAGGTTATGCAGTCTATTTCATGTTTATTTTAATTTCCAGAATGTACAAAATTCAACTCTTTTGATTTACAGTGCTGAGGATGGGTCCCAGAGCTTCCTCCATGCAAGACAAACCATTCTACACTGAACTACATCCCCAACCCCAAATCCAGCACTTCTTTCAGCTCCTCTTTCTTCTCCCCCTGCCACTAAAATGTCACTACTGTGAGACAAGCACAGTGGACTTTTCAGCACCCTGACAGTTTAACAAAGCTCACAGCCTAAACGGCCCACTGACCAATGACCGGGGTGATGCTCAGCATCTCTCTTGCTGTCCTCAGCAGCGCCTCTCAACTCAAAGACTAAACCCACCGAGCTTTACTTTTCATCCCATCCTGACACCTGGTGACAGAAAGAGGCTCACATTCATCATCACTGGCGTCCTGCTCCTCGATCAGCGTGCACTCTATGAGCGAGAGAACCCCACCTGTCTGGAAACAAAGCAATTCATCGGTAAGAGGCTGAAGGCTGGGGCGGTGTTGGGAATCTCTGATTTTCAAAACCTATACTGTATCTCAGAGGTCACAAATAAAAGCATGTAAATCTACACCACAAATAACTTCTCAGAGTCCACAGTGAAATTTGGATGTGCCAAGTAAACTGAATTCATTCAATATCAATTAAACTTTCTCCTCCACTCCACTCCTGCTCTCTATGTCTATAAAATTTGGTGGCTCCACTCATGAGAGATCAGATGGCACCATAGTGACCTCTAGGGCTGGACCTGCCAACCAGGAAGTGGTTTAGACAGTGGAAAACATCACCACAGCTTTGTATTTTTAAGCAATCATAACAACAGGAATGGACAGCCCAGTGTTTCCTGTAAATGGCCCAGAGGGTAAATACTTCAGGCTTTGCAAGCCATATCATTTCGATAGTTAAATCTGTCATTTTGCCACAAAAGCAGACACAGGCAATAATCCGTAAACAAATGAGGGCAGTCATTCCAATAAAACTTTATTAACAAAACAGACAGCAAGCTATAGGGCCCTAGATAAAACAGCAGTTGGCAAATTTTGCATCAGTGCACTCAATGATTTGCCAAGATTCTGTAGCTCAGCAGCTGTCAACTAGTAATAATTGTGTCCACGTTATGATTTTAATTACACTACCTTATAATAATGCATCATTAAAATAAATTTCTATTAGAGTCCCGATGCCAATAAAACTAACGTGAATGGGCTGCTCACTATGCCTTGCCTCTCCCTCTAAGCAGTCGTGACAGCCTAGTCTAGGACAGCAGCAGTGTGGGAAAGTCACAGTGGAATGGCCCTCATTCCCTCCTACGTGCGGGGACAGTTGCGGGATGGCCAGCAAGACCCGTACCTTCAGCAGATGGAGCTTTCCTCCTGAGCTTCTTGTACAAATTAAAAAGTGTTTTGTAAACAGGAAGCACTGCCTCTCTCCTTCCTTTTTCAAAGACAGTGAACCCAGGCGAACTTTACTAAGTTTCCCTCTCTCAACGGAAGGTACTTGAATAAGAGAACCTGGAGGTTGCAAGAGTGAAGAATACATAGCAGTTAAAATCCTGCCGAGCAAGGGCTGTACCCTGGGTGATAAACAGAAGGGCCCCGTTTCCCAAGATACCAAGGTTGGATTCCGTGCACAGTCAGAGCCCAGAAATCGCCACTCAGGGCAGAATAAACAGTGCATTCTATGTCAAGGGTGCGATGGTCTCTAATATTCCTGCAGAACACTTTAGACTCGATGGATTCATATCCATCAACTGGAACACAAATTTGAAAGGAATTCAAATTGAATTCAGAGAACAAGGCCCTTGGGCCTCTGTCCCTGTTCATATGGCCCCGGTTGATCTGCTGCTCCTCGTCATACCCACTGTGCCAACCGTACAACCGCACGTGGTAACCCAGCAACAGGCAAAAGCTTACAGGATTCATTCTTCCTGAATCGCTGAAAGTGGGTAAACAGCATATTAATCAATCTGCTTTGTACTTTGAAGACAGGATGTATGATACACATGTATTATAAAAATAAATAAATTATATAACTCAGTCCAATTTAGTTAAGGACTACTCTTTCAAGGGCAGCTATTTTGATTTGCATTTATATTAAGTGTGAAAAAAAATTCTGTGGACTCTACATGGAAAATAAACCACATCCAATCCATATCCAGTGCCCCAGGAGCAAAACTATCTCCCGTACAACATGAGAAGCAATGCACAGACTTTACATAATAATGAGATTACCTCTGATCATTTCTAGATTACAACCTAATAGTGACCTCCCCCGCCCCCCAAGAAAAGTAGATTCTGGTTGAAGTTAAATAGCAAACCAAAAAGGACCAAGAAAGACTCGCGAGCGCCTTGGCTCTGCCTTCTGAAGTCCCTGGGCGGCAATGTTTCTCCGAGCAGTTTTGTGTCACCTGCACCCCCAAGCCCTACACACGCTCCTGTCACCTCCGAGGGCCACTCAGTGCGTACTCAACCCTTAACTATCAACCATGATGCTGAGCAAGAGAAGACTGCAGCAACCTCGATTTTCTCTTCATAGCTTCTCTGAGTTTCTTGACTTTTTTTAATGAACAGCTTATTTCTCTGGGTGGAAATAAACATTGATGTTCTTTCTATAAAGAGCACACGCACCTAAGGCAGTAAAACCATGATTATGAGTCACAAAATCTGCATATTAACATACGAGTCTTCCAAATTGCATCTACATTTTAACAGAGATGTGTGGGGTGGCAAAGGACCTGAGCTCCATGACCTGATATCACACTGTGTCTTGGGCGAGAGATGAGGTGGGATGTCTGAAGTCTGGGAGTGGGCAGCCACTCTGTGCCTAGAGAGTGTCGAGGAACCAGTTCTGGGCAAAGCAGTGGGCCCAGAACTAAGGGCCAGGACAAGGCTCCATTCCAGGAAAGAGACTGAGCAAGAGGTGCAGTGGAGGGGCGGGGCGGGGCCAGCTGGCAGGAGGCTGGGCGGGAATGAAGGGTGCAAAGCAAGGGAGCTGGGAGAGTTGCTGGAGGGGACAGGGAAGGGGAGGGGCAGGAAGGAGCAGGGGTAAGAGGGTGGACCTGTGGTTCCCTTGGGGACGGAGCCAGAGCTAGAGAAGCCCTAGAGGGCCTGGGTCAGCCCCTCTCCACATGTTATACAGCTGGGGAAACTGAGGCCCAGGCTAAGCAGCTCTCCCAAGTGAGGGGCACAGTCAGGGACAGCAGCGGGCCCGCAACACAGACACCCACCGAGCCCTGGGAAGGGAGCCACGGCAGAGACAGCAGCAGTGAGGGCTCCGCTGGGGTCTGTGTGAGTCAGTGCAGCACGGAGCGAGCCTGGGCAGCCAGTGGTCGCACAAGTGCACAGGGGATGCAGGCACTGGCAGGCGTTTCCGAGCGGCTCTGACCAAGCCCGGGAAAGCACAGTGGCAGTGTGCACATCAGTAAATGTCCCAGCTATTTAGTGGCTTTCTAAGTCAGAAGAGACAGCGCACACTGTTAGCTCACAGGTTAGCAATTCAGCTAATGTGAAGTGCAGCTCTGAAGTAAAAAAAAAAAAAAAAAGTTTCCTTGGCAACCATACATCTACGTGCTCTGTCCATCACCACTCACTGCCTCTCCAAGTTGCAGGGGTGGAAAGAAACCGACGCATCGGAACACAAAAGAGGAAAATGCCAACACTGTTTGGCTTAGGAAACGAGATTCACTGGAAAAGTCTTTTAGGGAGGTTCTTTTCCCACATTTCAGCTTACGGTTTTTAATCAAACAAGTGACTGTGAGCGGCCCCAGGACACTGCTTGTGTGGAGTCTGTACCCGCACACAGCACCTCTCCACCCTTTCTTCATCCCCTCCCCACTGGAGAACGCTGTCTTCAGACTTCTTCTCAGCTCCCTTTTATTTGGCTCTTTATTTATACTCTGGGCTTCTCATGTACGAGGAGCCGCGTGACATGTAAGCTTGTGTGTCTGATTTATTTCACTTAACACAGCCTCCGTGACATTTCAACATAGCCTTGAGACTTGAAGAAAAGATTCTTCTCTAGTTAACACAAATTAGAGGAGTAATTAGTACTGAAATTAGTAACCGCCCAGTATCAGACAGGTCTGCTGCAGTGCGTGGCACCCTGATCATCCGTCTGTTCAACCGCGGGGTCGCCTTACAGCGAGGCTTCTGTCATCACTACCATGAGATTCATGCCAAGGCCCCGTGGGACCAGAAAGCGCTCCAATTCTTAATTCCACTCTGTAGTGGACAAGCACGAAGAGCAGTGTCCAGCTTCTTGGGTCAGGCATTGAGAAAGTGGACCTGTTTCCAGAACTGATACTACAATTTCCAAACCCAGCAGTCCAGAGGACGCACGTGGCTTTGAGCCTGTGCATGATGAAGGTGCCAGGGAAATCCACATCTCATTCTCAAGCATTCTGCTCGGTCTTCAGTCCCCTTTAATTTTCCTGATTCACAGTTCCACAAAGACAATGTTGGCAATGCATAATGGGTTTACAGAAAATGTCACTGTAGAGTGCCTTTATCTTCCAACAAAGACTCATATAGACTTCATGCTATTAGAAATAGAAAGCCATTCCGAACCTTGGTTCTTCATTTTTAGGTGACTGTCATAATCTCACAGGCTCAAGTCAAGGTGCTTTTTGTGGGCATTAGCTCATTTAATCTTCGAAATCATCGTAAAAGACAGACACTGCTTTAACTCCGGTGTGAGGAGAGGAAACAGAAAGCTTGTGCTCATCGTCTGACGTCACATAGGCGGGGAATGAGGACCGGGATTGGACCTCCAGGGACGTGGCTGCACTGGGGCCCTGTGGCCACCTCCACCCTTACGCATCTATTCAACAAACTCTGTTATTAGATTTTGGAAAGTAAATGGCAGTATTTGATCACTGCTATAATACACTCTTTTGCCTCCTGTTCATCAAACTCTGCTATCTAAAGATGGAAATCATTTACAATAGAACTTAATGATTCCTGTCTCCATCTCTCCATCAAATACCCCTGGAGAGTGGCTGAAGCCCTTACCCTGAGACAACCTTCGACATGAGCTTGATGACTCATTTTTCTAGTTCTCAGAATAATATTTCATACAGGGTTGAAATTGTGTGCAGAAACACACGCATGCGTGCACACACACACACACACACACACTGAAATAAACCTTCTACCATCCGTGAAAGTCGACACAAACACCAGCAAGCCACTAGAAATAAATAAATCTTACTCCATTTCAAAGAAAATAGAATCCTCAAAGTTTTAAAGAATAATAATCTTTCAAAACACCTTCGTGACTCTTTAAGACTGACCACGAAGGGGATTTAGCAAAAGTGATGACAGGAGCTGCCAAAGCAGAGCAAAGCAAACTTTCCCAGTTGTCTGTAGTGATTTGCAGTATTCCACTTCCAGATCAAGGTCTGACATGTAGAAGCCACCTTTATTGAAAGCAGGAAAATGCTGATGAAAAGCAATCATCCAGTCGTCCTTGGCACAATGGCAACATCAAAAACAGTAACAGCTGACAGAAGCACCTTAAATACAGCAGGAAACAAGAAACAACAGCACGTGGATCTGACCTTGGGGAGAAGGGGTTAATGATTTTTTTCACTGTGTGCAGTGCATAAATACAACTTATTCAATATATTTACCTTCTAGCATTTTTTCATTATTGGTACTTTTCCAAACCCACATCCACACAGGCCGAGTTTCTAGAAAGACAGTCAGCGTTAGTTGTGCTCGTGAATCTGGCCACAGTCCTTACGGAAACTGTATGGTGGCTCTAGAAACCTTCGTTTTCATTCTCACACATGCAAAAGCACAGGTCCATGAGTAGGCATGTTTGCTGAACTCCAAACACAAGAAAAGTATGAAACATCTTCCAATCACAATTGCAGTTCAAGAAATCCAACCTGGTCCTGTGCCTATTTCCCAGTAGCTACAATGTCAAGTGTTTGCCAGGTGAGGTGGGGCAGAGAGAATTCACAAATGCTGCCCTTCGGAGCTTAGTCCATGGGAGAGAGAGGGGCTGAAAACCAGGGCTGCAGCACAAGGACACGCACACGCGCCAGGCCTGGGCACGGAGAGGAAGGCGACTCCTTACCCTGTGTCTGACCCGGCCTGGGGCGGCAACGGACCTCCTTCCATGGCACAAAAGACCTCCGAAACGGGGGTGGGGGAGCGGCAGGGAGAGGCATAGACGAGAGCAGGAAGTAAAGGGGGCACCGTCTGTGAGGAGGCCACAGGGGACACACACAGGCCTGCCGCTGTCAGCATTCCGCTCCATTATTATCCAAGAAGAGTGGGAAAAGGAATCATTTTCTAAAATACACTTCTAAATTCTGACACATCTGCGGCTTCACTCCATGTAAACAAATAACGGAAAAGAGAACGGCATGGGTGGAAGTCTTCAAGTGTTCTTTGCAAAAGCGAACGCGTATCCTAATGTCTTGCTGGAAGACAAAGACTTTAAGCAGCACAATGTGGCAGGCAGCGGCCATGCACAGATCTTCAAATGCTACAGCACTTGATATGCAGGAACCACATTAATGATCAATCCGAGTTCCAAACTTAGCTTCCGCTCCCCACCAGGCTCCAACTGATCAGTGTGTGCAATGCACGGTACTGATTACCCGATCCTCGGCATGGAGCCTGCTCTCCTCCCCTGAAGTCCCTACACCCTGAAAAATAGCGTGGGGCGCAGCTGACCCTGGCCCCTTGCAGGCAGAACTGAAGAGGAACCACGCTGTCTGTGTCCTTCTCCAGTTTCTGCACACAAACATCTTCGACTCTCCCAAAGCTTGCTCGGCGGGGTGAGTGCCCCAAAGTCCACGCCACAAACGCGAAGCTGGCCATTACTGCAGCGCAGCGGGGGTGGGTGCGGAGCGACGCCATCTCCTAACCGGTTACCGGGCAGATCACACGCTGCCGGGCAGGGCCGGCCCGGAAGTGCCGATGAAAAATGGAAACAGGAAACAGCTGCCTTCGCTCTGGACGTTGTCCCCACTCTTATGTGACAGGGCTTTGAGGAACGCCAGTTTCTCCTGGGCTCTGGCCTGGACATCGTCCCCACCTGGCACTGCCACGCCACGGGGCCAGCCAGGCGCTTCCTCCTCAGGGCTGTAGAGGACGTCAGGTCCACTGAGGAGCACAGTGCAGCCGGCATGCACCTCCCTGGCACACGCACACCGCACTATTATTGTGCTGCTGTTTTTCATGGCCCCTGGAAAGAAACAGCACAGAGCGGCCTCAACTGCAGCCAGGCTGAGCCCTTGGAGGGGCTGCACCAGTGTGGCCCTTGCACACGCAGCCGGGGCTGCTCCGGAAAGCCAGCTGCCTCCGCCAGAGACGCGGGACGGGCAGCCGGGCCCGCGGACTCACCTTGGCGGATGAACGTCTGGCTGGTGTCCAGCAGAATGTCGCAGCCCTCCACAATCATCCTCTCGATGGCCAGGTTCTTCCGAATGTTCTCCGTGTCGCTCACTTCGTCGTGCATCACCCTGCCACGCAGCGCGGAGGAGAGGTCAGCTACACTGGCACACGGTCATGAGACCCCAACCCAGGAGGCCGGCTCTGCACCTGTCCCGGCTGAACTGGGCCCGGGCGGCGGGGGTGGGGCAGCAGCCTGGACCCCCAGGACGCCAGCGGCCCTGCCCCAGCGCAAGGCCGGCACACACGGTGCGTCCGCGTGTCATCAGACGTCACCAAGCACCGTGGGAATGTCTGTTTTGAATGCAACCAGAAACCAATGCGCTGTCTTACAGACTGCTTGCTGCCAGCTAGGAGAGCACCATTTGCTGGGAGCAGAGTAAACAGACACCTTGATACCATTTATCCCATGTGAACTAACAAACACAGAGCTTAGTAAGTGCCTGGAACTGTGAAAAATCACGGAGAAATGCCAACTACTTTCTCCAGCGTTTCCCAAATCTGAGTACGGTGGACCCTTGAGTCACAACCAGCCTGACATACAAACAACTTGAGTTCAACTGGAATTTTAGTTTTAACTTACGAACAAAGCCTTGAGTTATGACCTGGCCACTTGTGCTTCCAGATGGTCTCAGATACAGATGTAACCCTTACAGAGTTCTGGAAGGAACATGACAGCATCCTTTCCTGTGTGGGGTTCACTGAGAAATCCTGGGCCAGTGTCTCTCTAAGGACACTGAGAGCTGCCTGTATATGGGAGAGAGACTTTGAAGGCTGTGTAGAGGAGCCCGAGCCTTAGTTGACCAACTGGGTTACATCCAGCCCTCAGGAATGAACTGTGTTCATAAGTCAAGGGTCCACTGTACATAATTTTAATTGAAAGTCATTTTTTGGTGATGCTGAGAAAATAACGTGAACGCTTCCAAACTTAAACCAAAATACACCGAATCTCAGTTACATAAATTTACCTAGTGTAAAAGCTTTCTTGGCAATATTGTTTTCTTGGTTAAAATTACTGTGAATGATGATTCAGAACCGAGGCATGAGCTTGCGTTTAGCCGCAAGGTGAGTCGGGGAATCGGGACTCATGTTCCCTGGGACATGCCCTGTGTGGTCTCCACGGCAGCCTGGCTGTCTGGTTCCTCTCGCCAGCCCGCCTCCCCTCGTACCTGGACAGCTCCTCCAGTTTCGATTTAGCAAACTGCAGGCTTTTCCTCTCCACGTGCTCATGGGGCGTGTGGGCCAGGAGCTCGTGCAGCGTGATGATGTACCTGGGGATCTGAAGGCAAGGAGGGGTCAGGGCGGGTGGCCATGTCTCTGAGACGGCCGCCTGCCTCTGCTCTCGCAGGTCTGAGGGCCTGCAGGCCTCTTCTTAGAGCAACACGTTTAGAATAAACTGTGCTTCAAACTGCACACACACCAAAAAGACCTCACTGAGAACACAAGAAAAGATGGCTGTCGATGGTGTATTCCGGGACAAAGAAGTTGCTGTCTCTTTAATGCCATACCAACATTTCTGCATTCGAGTTTTTGAAAACCGATTCTTAGATTAACAGACACAAGTATCATCAAGTCACCCATTCCCATTTTAGATATTTTTGTCTGTTTACACAATTTTTAAAAAAATTAATCATCCTACACCAATATCCTCTTTAACAATTAAAACGCGGGAGAAAATATATTCACCCTTATTACATTTTGGTCTTACTTCATTTCATTTCACAGTAAAAGAATATTATTTAATTGGATGATGTATTTGTACTTTTGCCTCTGAACAGACTGGCTGAATTCTGTCAGAATCAGAAGCTTTGGCGACTCTATGAAGGTTTTAATAGACCATAGCAGAGATTTAACTTAAGGCTTTCCTGGTTTTCTGAGACAGGGTCTCGCTATGTAGTCCAGGCTGGCCCTGAACTCCTCGTGTAGCCCAGGACACCGACTGCTCCCCGAGAACCTGCTCCATGGGTCCCAGTCAGCATAGGAAAGGACCTCAGAGAACGAGGACAGAGGGCCAGCTTGTGGGCTCCCCAGGGCAGTGACCCATGTGCAGAGCCACTCTTGGTGGGCGGCCACCATCAGCAGATGCCTCCTGTCCTGCAGCCCCAGGAAGTGGACAGCCCCTCAGCCAGAGCAGGGTGGGGCGCACAGGACCCTCCCTCCGCGGGGCATGGGGAAGGGCTCTGTCTCTTTATTCCGGGAGTTTCTCACTGCATGCAGAGCACTGGCCCAGTGGCCAAGTCTCGAGGGGTAAGTGTGCATTCAGAGGTTCTTCCTGTCGGCACAACCCATGGTCGCTAAAAGCTCACACCAAAGTTAGGGTTCCCAGAAAACCAAGGCAGAGCGAGCAGGAGCCAGAGCCTCCGCCCAGGATGCTGGGCCAAAACCATCAAAGCGAGTTCAGGTGTCGGCCCCGCAGGCACCCTCCCCAGGTCTGGGTATGGTAAAGAGTGCCTGGCTGAGACGCTAGTGGCTGGAGCCCAGCTCGGCAGCCCTTCCCACTTCCGGGTGGAGGAACAAATCAATCCCAACCTGCCACAAGCAGGCCGGGGTGTTCTGCAGAGCAGCAGGCAGCCCTGCAAAGAGCTCGTCCGTGAGTCCGAGAGCTAACGACAAACCGTTCACAAAAAGCCCAGGAATCCTGGTAACCACCAAATAAGTCAGAATTCTGGGACAAGTTCTTGTCACTCTGGGGACACAAATCGGCTTGCTCTCTGGTTTCAGCCAACAGCCAGACCTAGCGGCCCCGCCGGTGCTGTCCAGCAGAGCCGGCCCTGAGGGCTGTGGGCTGCAGTGCACGCAGTACCACACCAGCAGAGGCGCTGCTGCAGCCAGCCTGGACCGCTATGTTAATGACGACAGTATTTTCCATAACAAATGTCCTGCCAATGCCTGGACTGGCTGGTCCCACAGTTGGACGGAGAGAAATTTCTTTGCAACCTCCAAATTCTACAATTCCTCCCAATTTTCCCAGATCAACAAAGCCCAGCCCTAGCAGCAAAACAGCCTCAGAAGGAGGAAGATTGCCCTCACTGGCCTTCTCTGTGGTCCACACACACGCCTCTAGCACATGCACGCACACTTGCTGCTAAAAGTTCCAGGCCCTCTCCTCCTCCCTCTGCCCCTACTCCAGACTCTGCCCCAAATCTGAGCCCCACAGAGCTGGGGCTGAGGGCCCCCAGCCTGGCCGTAAGAACTGAAGTCACCCCTTCCATGACTGCCCTACAGCAGAAGGGTGCAGCACCCGGCTTCCTCCCAGATATGTGTCCCCTGTCGGTGGCCAAGGGGCTGGGGCAGAAACAGCGCTGCTAACTCGGGTCAGCCCAACTCAGAGGGGGCAGCCCCCCCAGGCTGTCTCCTCTGTCAGCGAAGACCTCAGGGAGCGAGGAGGCAGAGTGGACCCGGCAAGCAAACCCTCAGCTCCTCCGAAGGGCAGTGTGGCCCCACTGCCATCTGCGTCACAGGGGAGGAGGCGGAGCGGCGGAGGCCAGGCCAGGGCGAAGCCCTAGTGACGTCCCCTCCTGGTGAGTGCCAATCAGCAACAGGGACTGGAATAGAGGTTCTTTGGTGCTCTTGCTACTGCTCTCCCCCCGTCTAGAGCTCATTCTGCTAAACCCTTTCCTGTGAGTCACCCTGAGCAGAGGCTGTGAGGCCGGCAGCCTCAGTCCCTTGGTGTGGAGGAAGCCTGAGGACCCCAACATCTGGCCTTCCACTGCAGGGCTGGGGTCACCAGGGTAGGGCAAGGGTCACGGACGAACCCCAGGCTCCTCGCCAGGCACAGGGAGCCCAGCGCACACTGCAGGACACTGACGTCCCCGGGCCGGCCAGGTCAGAGCTGGGTCCTTGGAGCCCACAGGAGCCCAGCCACCTCTACTCAGGCCCAAGGCACAGCGCCTCCACTTCCCCGGGTCACGGTCACAACTGAAGGGCGAACAAGACGCAGGCAGGCCTCCCCCTTGACACCCAGCCCGGGCTTCTGTGTCTGACGCCCTGGGGCCTCCAAGGGCGTCCAGAAGCTCAGGCACTGCCGCCGGGCGGCGGACTCCAGCCTGCAAGGGGAGGGGGTGGAAGAGGTCCCCACGGCTGAAGAAATCCAGAGACCGCCCGAGCCTCCACCATGCTCACCTGCACTTCCTCATCTCCAGGGCAAGCACAGTTCTGCCATGTTGCCACACAGGGGCACACTGGGGGGAAAGACGACGGCACAGCGGCCAGGAAGACGTTCACAGGCGTGGGAAATGGAGCCAGGCCCCACTCATTGTTCCAAGTGCGTACGTGGTGTGATCAAAAAATCACAGAGAATGTGCACATTTAGAGAATTTACTAGAGGGCTGGGGACTTAGCTCAGTGGTTTCGCTGCCTGCTGTGCAAGCACAAGGACCCGGGTTCAATCCCCAGAACCAAAAATTTAAAAAAAGAGAGAGAGAATTTGCTAGAATCAAAGACACGGTGCCATGAGTTCCCGCACAATCCTCCCCCAGCTTCGAACACACTCATCCCATGGTTCCTGCCACTTTCTGAAGCAGCTCTGGAGTCCTCTTTCCTGACTGTCTCTGGTTGTGCTGTCCTGGCTGCCTTGATGTCCTGAATTGCCTCAAAAGGTTTCCCTTTCACAGTTATTTTGACTTTGGGGAAGAGCCGGATGTTCCATAGTGCCAGCCCTGGAGAATAAGGTGGATGAGGACACAGCTTCACGTTTTTAGGAGCTGCCTTTCCGTTGGATGGTGCTCGGCAGCAGTGTTCACTGGGTTTTTGACCATAAAGACACTTGGGACAGAGGACTCCAGAGCCACCCAGAAGGTGGCAAGGACGTGGGACAGGTGTGCTCAAAGCCAGGGGAGGGTCGGGGGGCGCCAATGTCTCCCTCATTGCAGTAACTGTTAAATCTAAACATTTACCATACACTTTGATCACACATTGTGTGCTCACCTCATCTGGGGCTACTGAACAGATACCATTTGGGGTGTTGAACTGTAACCTCAGATAACTGCCAAGAATCCAGTAGAATCACAGAAGAATGATACATCGTATAAAATGTTCCCCTGCAAATGAAACCTTAAGTTCCAATTATGTATATAGTAAAATAAAAGTCTGAAATTTTTCTTATGAAATAGTTCTTCAAAGAGCCAAAATTTCAAACAATTTAGTTCCAGGAAAAACACACTATGAAGTCGCGATGTTCTGCAGCAGTTTCCAGTACATCTCTGTGGCTAATAGACATCGCACTAAACTTCCATCGGACTTCCGGGATTTGAGGAAGGACTACAGACCTGAAGCCGATCAGGAGCCATGGGAGCGCTGCTAGGAAACAGCGAGCCAGGGTGGAGCCGCCTGGCCGCCCGCCCCAAGTGTAACCTGACACACAATGGGGATTCAGGTCACCGCAGGACAATGTGGAAGCCGAGCCAGGAGCCCCATGAATTCCAGTGGGTGCAGCCACGGCTTCCAGAAGAGCAGAATCCGCACTGTGCAGAGAACAGAAGCTTCGGTGTGCGTGGCCCTGGGGCTCTCAGCGGTAAAGGCCAAAGCAGAGACAAATACAAGTGTGCGTGGACACCGATCTTGGACACCGCCCTGCCTCAGGAGGCTGCCTGACCAGGTGCCAAGGGCACCAGTGAGGCCCTGGCTTTGTCCTCAAGCAGCAAGTGTAGCTGGGACTGGGCCACCACACAGGCTTTCCCGGCAGCCACTCCAGGCCCCAGCAGCTTTTTATGCAACCAGCATTCACTGGAACATTTGCACAGAGGCCTATTTCTGTAAACCTAATATTTTTAAACACGCTGGAGGAGGAGACTCCATGAAAGAGGTCTGTGTAGAATCTTTCTATAAAGAGAAAATTGTGCTGCTTTTCCAAAACTCATTCCTGACTTATTTGCTTCAAAAATGCCTGCTTACAGGGCTGGGGAAGTGGTACAGTGGTGGAGCACTTGCCTAGCATGAGACAGACCCTGGGTTTGATCCCTAGCACTGTGAAAAAAAGAAAGAGAGAAGCAAAGGGTGGAGGGAGGGTGGGAAGGAAAAAATGAGAAAAAGAGAAAGAGAGAGAGAGGAGGAAAAGAAGGAGCGAGGGAGAGAAGGGAGGGAAGAAGGAAGAGAAAAAGGAAAGAAAGAGGAAAGGAAGAGAAGACAGTCAGAAGATGCCTGGCTTCTTACATGTACTAGACAGCACATGCGTGGCCCATCTGTCTGTCAGGCAGTGGCAGGTGAGTGTTCCTCACAAGGTGTTTGCGGATGCCCCTCTGTGGTCACAGCAGATGCCCATGACTCAGAGGCACCCCAGTGATGTACCTGAAACATGGGGTAGGTCAGGAACGTCTCCAGCATCCGCCCTTCGCAGGCAGGGTTGGTTTCATACTGCTTTAAGAGTTTGTCAAAATCTCTGTTTTGCTTGCAGTTGGCCAGCACCTGGAGGCTGTACTGGTGATTCCGCACAAATTCTTGGTAAATGTTCAGCATGGGCAGCAAGATATCAAACAGATCAGCTGGAAAGGAGAAGCACACATGGCTGTTACCCTTGGTGGAGTGACCCATGACAGGTGAGGGGGCAGAGCCCAGGCGAGGGAGGGGAGCCAGGGGCACCGGGGAAAGTCAGATGCTAAGGCCAAACTGCCAGCGTTGGCACCGGCATCAGAGCCTGAACTCCAGCTGCAAGGAATGCACTTACCTAAAATTAAAGTGGGCCAGTTCGCTATCCTGGCCTTGAGTCCTTGATGAAATATTTCATGAAGGAACATGATTGTTTCACTATAAAAAAAAAAGAAAAGTAATGCAATTTGGTCACTGCAAAGTATTTTGTCAAAGAAGTCTAGTGAGTGGTTAGAGTGCTCAAATACGTGATATGCCTCCAACTGCACAGCCAATAATACCACGGACTATGCCAGCCTCCATAAAGTGATTCCTCTTGCACACTGTCTCCAAAACCAAAGAAAAGCCTGAGGTAAGCTTCAAACTGGAGGACTAGAAGCACCACATCGCCGTTGTGTAACCCTCTTCCTCACTTCTGAGGGAGTTTTCTGCTGTCAAAGTGCACCACTCAGACTGATCATCAGAAAGTTAAAGTTAGTATCACTTTTCTTTTCATAGTCGATTCTGGAAACTCAAAGAAAAGACCTCTCTTGCACTGAAATGAGTTTTGACAGAAGGAGGGAGGGGCGAAAATCCACAGCAAAAATTTTGACAGAATTGTATTATACCCACTCCTAAGATACTCAACAGAGCTATAAAAGAATCTTCTGAAAAGAATGAAGCCTACACTGACACTAAAATGAGAATTGAATTAGGGGTGTACATTTCTAAAGGGGACAAGAAGGGTAGCTACAGAAGTCAAGATCTCCTTTGGTTTCTTATTAGAATTAACCCATTGCAACAAGCCTTTAACAAATTTTTTGAATTAATGCATTAGCACAATTAAAAATAGAATTCTTTTGAGTGTAAATACCACACTTTCTTTATCTATTCATCTGCTGGTGGACATATAGACTGCTTCCAAGATTTAGCTATTATGAGTCATAGTGCATGGATCACTATAATCTGATGTCTTTAACTCTTATAGGAAGATACCTAGAAGGGGAGTAGCTGGATCAAATGTAATTTCTAGCTTTAGTTTTTTGAGGAATCTCCACTCTGATTTCCATAGTGGCTGTACTAGTTTACATTCCCACCAACTACGTAGAAGGGTTCCTTTTCCCCCCATAGCCTTGCCAGCTGTTAACAATTTATTATTGTTATTATTTGATTTCTTGACGACAGCCATTATTTCCAGGGTAAGGTGGAATCTCAGTGTTGTTTCAATTTCCATTTCTCTACTTCCTAGTGGTGTTGAACATTTCTTCATACGTTTGCTGGTCATATAAAAGAATGAATCATTTGCAGGAAAATGGATCCACCTTGAGACCATAATGTTAAATGAAATAAATCAGACACACAAGCTTAAATAGTACATGGTTTCTCTATATGGGAAACCCAAATTATAAATGAGCAAAATAAAAGATAGAAGATAATAAGTAGGGAGATAGATCTTCCTCAAATGAGAAGAGGAACAAGAGAGGGAGGGGAGAGAAAGGGAGGGGAGAGAAAGGGAGGGGAGGGAAAGGGGACAAAAAAAGAAATTAAGATGTGTCATATACATGTACCAACTCCCCACAAGGAATGTAAACATTATGTGCTGCAAACACGTACTAATAAAATAAAATAAATAAAAAATAACATTCAGAAATTTTAAAAAACAGAATTCCTCTTCTCAGTGAGATACCTTGGCTTGTTGCAAGTCAAATTCCATTAAAACAAACAAAAGAAGACATGATCACTATGTTCAAAGGGTCAATGAAATAAACTAGGCATAGCTGGAAGACTGTGATGTTTTTTCTTTTATAGAAATTTTAATTGAGTATGGTTTGTTGTTCCAGGATTCAAACCAAATCAAGTTTGTCAAGTCCTTAAATTATTCTTTCAGTCTGTACTCCCTCCTCCTTCCAGACAGAGCGGGTGATGAGCTAAAACTACATTTCTCAGACTCCCTTGCAGCTATATTCTGGACACAAGTTCAGTTCCACCAGTACACCCACCTGGCACCCACTGAAGGCAGATGTAACTACTACATTAAAAGGCAAATTGCCAGGAATCCCCTCAAAATCCTCCCTTTGCTTCAAACACACTTATCCCATTATTCTTGCCACCTTCAATCACATCTCACGCATTTCATTTATTCACTATTCATTGTCTATCTTCTTGCATCAAAATTGAATCCCATGAAGCCAGGGACTTTCTGCTTTGTTCACTAATCAATCTTCAGTCATAAGGACACTAGAAATATGTGCTCAACAATTAAGTTCAGCAAGGATTCCGAGGCCCTGTCTTAGTTTTTAGTCTTCTCAAAGTGCTCACATGCAAACTGTATGCCATGGCCCCTCAATGTCTCATTCCCCTCTGTGTCTGAGGGGGTCTTTTCCCCACACACTCACCCCACACAATCAAAAGAGGAATCTGCCACACAGCAAAGTAAACTGAGAAGAAAATGGAAAGCCAGGCTTCCGGATGGCTGCGGATGGGCACTAATGACCAAACACAATGCAATGCCAGCTTCCTCGCTGCTGACGTCAGAGCCACGGAGGCAGACTCCAGAAGCCTGACTCTTTGAGAATAAGGAAAACTCTCTTAAGAACTGCAAGTGGGTTTCACCTGACTCTGGACTCGGGCAAAGCCACACCTGTTGAGGAAAATGCTACTGACATCATCGTGGCTGATGGGCGGCTTCTTGGAGCTGGCAGCCATGCGCAGGGGCCGCAGAAAGCCGTTGACCAGCACGTGGAGCTGGTGCACGTACTCTGACTCCGCCTCCACCATGGCGAACACAATCTGGTTCCTCTTGCGCATGCTTTCGGCATGGGGCGAGCAAATGTAGTCCTGCACTATGGTCTTCCACTTCCTCCTGCATAGCCAGCCTCGCATGAAGCTCTGGACCTGCAGAACAGGGAGAATAGCAGGGACATCTGAGCCTGACTTTCTTACACTGGGCATGGTGGTGGAGGCAGGAGGATCTCAAGTGCAAACCCTGTCTGGGAAACTTAGCGATTTAGGGAGACCCAGTCTTAAAACAGAAACTAGAGAAAGGGCTGGACAGGTGGCTCAGTGCAAAGACCCTGGGCTCAATCCTCAGGACTGGGGAAAACCACAATGCACTTTCATGGAATCATCAGTGTCCACCGGTTGAGTACATCACAGCAAGCTTTCTCCAAATAGCAAGAAAAAGGGATGACTTTTAAAATAGTACTTTTTTCTCAGGTTCACAACTTTCTTCCATTCCTTAAACTCTCAGGCCTATCTATACAGACTCTAGAATATAATAACACTTCTCATTTATTAATAACAACATTTCGGAAATACAGTGAAAGATTTTTCTTAATTTGCTTTAAATTGCAGTTTTAAAAGAATGAAAATGTACCATGTTTTGTTTTTTGTAACTCGGGGTAGAACCCAGGGCCTCGTGTACGTGAGCCAAATGTGCTGTAACTGAGCCACATCCACCCCTTCGTGATTTTTAAGTCTACAATTCATGATCTTTCATGACTTATAAGTACACAAGTCAGCAGTGGTCAGCGTGTCCTGCTGCTTGGGATGAGATCACGGAGCAGCTTCTTGTTGCAAAATTCAACCTTTACAGCCAGGACCCGGCAAGCCCTGTCCCCCTCCCCTCAGTCTGTTCGCTGCCACTCTGCTCCATTCCTGTGAATGCAACTACTTCCGAGGCTTCACACAGCGCCCTGATCAGACAGGACCTGTGTCCCCAGGCTGGCTGGCTTCCCCGTCCTGTCCTGGTATCTCCTCACTTCAAGAAGGCGGTGTTCCCAGGCACACGCCGATTTCCATCTCCCAACCATCTGTCGCTGGCCAGTGAGTGGCGCCCCGTCCTAGCTCCTGTGTTAGTGCTGCACACACGCACGTGGATGCACAGATGTCTCTGCCACGCCCTCTACTCATTCCCTTGCCCATTTAGCCAGACTCAGGGTTGTTGGGTCGAAGGGCAAGGCCACTGTTAAGAGTTTGGGAACTGTTTGCCATGTCCCATTCACACTGCACCATATCCCAATTCTCCATGGCTGCCCCCAGGTGTGTGGTTTTCTGTTGTTTTTGTGACATCAGCTATCCTGACCCGTGTGCAGTTTCAGCTCACTGTGGGTTTTTTTATTTTTTATTTTGTGTTTTTTGGTACTGAGGATCGAACTCAGGACTTTGTGCTTGCCAGGCAGGTGCTGTGCCACTGAGCTACATCCCTGCTCCTCACAGTGGTTTTGA
Source organism: Heterocephalus glaber (assembly GCF_000247695.1). Next base: position 1,675,965 of record NW_004624743.1, on the reverse strand, counting down.
TTTATTTGTGTCCCTGTCACAATCCATGATGCTGAAAACCTCTTTATTTGCTCATTGGCCATTTGTGTCTTGTCTTTGTACAGTGGTGTATTTAAATCCTTTCCCTGTCTTAAATCAGGTATCTGATTTCTTGCTATTGAATTTTTTGGCTTTTAAGTTTTAAAAATAAGTGTCAGAGATCAGCACATCCAGCCCCTCCCTTCTGTAACGAACACACCAAATTACAAGGTAAGTCACACAGCTGTAACCAGACTCCCGGTTCTTTTGCCAGCCTTCTCTTAACTGTGAAGACACTTACCCAGCCACGAGGGCAAGATACACATGAACTACTTGCCATAGTGACTATTTTGTGAAAAACATGAACTATAATTTAATATAAAAGATATTTTGCAGAAACATCATGGCTTCTAAGGCTGATCTGAATTAGCTGTGATATAAAAAATAATAGGCAAATATGAGAAACAGCACTGTGATTTAGCAATCAGCAAAGGCTGGCTGTGCATCTTTCAGGTGCCCAGGTACTTTCTGGGTGCTCAGCAGGCAGGTTTGTGTCATTATCCTTAAACCATAGGTTCCACCGCCAATCAACAGGGTGACCTTAAACTCTGATCCTGTTTCCTTATCTGTAAAATAACTGACCAAAAAAAATGAAGTCTTCTCTATGTATAAAAATTATATAATAACTAAGATTTGTCACATTAGATGTGGCAGATTCAGCAACAAAGCTGGCTGCAAATTCACTAATAATTGAAAGCTTTAATTCACTATTTCTTAGGAGCACTGTTACCCAACACTTCCTTATATTTTTAAAATTTTCTTCCATACCATTTTCCCACATGGTCTAAATGATCATGTATTTAAACATCTACCCTTCTTTTGTAATATCTAACACTTTCTTATTTGCCTTCAGATGCTGACACAATACTATCAATTTTCAACGAGGCATTAATGTTGCTGTACCTCAAACAATAAAAATTAAGGACATTTTAATTGATTCTATGGAGAAACTGCCGGGCGTGGTGGCACACACCTGAAATCCCAGCTATTCTGGGGACGCTGAGGCAGGAGAATGGAAAGTTTAAGGCCAGCCTAGGCAATTTAGCAAGACCTTGTCTCAAATGAAAAGATAAAAAGGGCTAGGGATGTAGCTTAGTGAAAAGCCCTGGGTTCAATGCCCAGTACCACAAAAAATATATATATGTGAGGAAACTATATGCATATTATTTCAGGAAATCTAATGAAAAATTTCTGTGAATTACAAGCAACTTCAAGATGTACTCTCTTGAAATGAAAAAAAAATTACATTTTGCCAAGATCAGAAGAGGCAATTAATTTGTAAATACATCACTTTCCACAGACATCATTTTGATTTGGGACGTAAAAGATGATAAAGTTAATTTCAAAACCTATTTAACAAGTTCAGAAGCACATTTAAAAATTACTTCTATTAAGAATTAAAATGGCAGAAAATTGTTTTTAAAAATACATATTTTATCATTATTCTTCCATTTAATAGAAGTGTTTTCAAAAATCAACTTAATTAAATTTTGAGTTAAAATCTTTCTGGGCAGGTATTCTCTCTGAACAATAGCAGCTGCTTCACTTATTTACTAACAGACCACCTTCTACGACAAAACTGAAAATTGAATTTTATTAATATCTTTGTTTACATCCAACTGCATACTGTTAAAAGAAAAGAAATAGCACTAATGTTGTAACACAATAACAGAAACCAGATTCAAATAAAAATTTAAAATTCTTGGGCCGGGGATTTAGCTCAGTGGTTTCGCCGCTTGCTGTGTAAGTGCAAGGACCCGAGTTTGATCCCCAGTACCAAAAAAAAAAAATTGAAATTCTAAAAGAATGGTGTTATTTTGTTTTTTTATTTCTTGAAAACTGAAAATATTAACTTGGTCCTAATAATTATTTCTATTCCAAATTCTAAGCAATATTTGGTTAAAGTTTTGTTACAGTGAAAATGAAATAATTGTTTAATATAGAAAAACAGGAATAAGAAAACATTAAGATGTGAAGTTGTCTATCTAGGGAAAGTGCCTTATATATGATTCTTTCTGCATAATTTTATACAAAGCTGAGTGTCTTACATGAGACAATTAAGATCACAAAACAGAGTCTAGATCACATAAATCCAAATGCAGTGGACTAGAAGTCCCTGCATGTCCCTTGGAAAAGCTGTGCAATTATACAAGAAATAACATCAAGAATCAACAAATGGAACCGTATCAAATTAAAAAGCTTCTGCACAGCAAAGGAAACTACCAAGAGAGTGAAGAGACAGCCTATAGAATGCGAAAAAAATTCTGCCAGCTACTCCTCAGAGGACTAATACCTAGAATATATAAAGAACTCAACAAAATTAGATCCCTCAAAAATAAAAGACCCAATTAAAAAATGAGCAACTGAAATGAACAGACACTTCTCAGATGAAGTAAAAATGGCCAATAAATACATGAAAAAATTTTAACATCGCTGGCCATTACAGAAATGAAAATTAAAACAACACTGAAATTCCATCTCACTCCAGAAAGAATGGCCATCATCAAGAAATTGAACAGTAACAAATTCTGGCAAGATGACAGTGGAAAAAGAACCTTTCTACACTGCTGGTGGGAATGTAAATGCAACCACTATGGAAATCAGTAAAAAACTAAAACTAGGAATTCCATTTGACCCAACTATTTCCCTTCTAGGTTTCTTCCCAAAAGAGTTTAAAACATATTATAGCGATGCATGCATACCCATGTTTATAGCAGCATAATTCATAACAGCCAAATCCTGGAAGCAGCCTGTATGTTCATCAACAGATGAATAGATGAAGAAAATGTACTGTTTACACACAGTGGATTACTACTGTGCTATAAAGAAGAATAAATTTGAGTCATTTGTAGGCAAACGGATGCACCTTGAGATCATAATGTTAAGTGAAATAAATCAGACACACGAGCTTAAATACTGCATGGTTTCCTCTTATATGAGAATCCCAAACTATAAATAAAAAGCAAAACAAAAGATAGAGAATAGAAAGTAAGGAAACAGAGCCTTTCCAAATGGAAGGGGACCAAGGGATACAGGGAGGGGCAGGGAAGGAGGTGGAAGAAGAATTCAGATGTTTTGTGTCCATGCGCCAACCCCCCTTAAGGACAGTAATCATAGTGTACTGCAAACATATGCTAATAAAAACAAAAACTGAAAAATAAGAGAACATACACAAAAGAAAAGCTGTATGATTATAAACATCAGATGGAAAGATCTGCTGTTTGTGTGGTTGTTAAACAAGACACAATACATAACAATACAACAGGACACAACAACAACTGTTTTTCAAATGTAACTTTTTACATTCTCCCAAATAGAAGCAGCAGTCGGCAGGGTCCACAGCACTCCCAAGCCTACTGGGAATGCCGTGGTCTCAGCCGGTGCTGCTTCCTTCCTTCCCAAGGGTGGAAAGCAGGTGGCAGCTCAGAGCTCAACTGAGAGTCTCCAGGCCAGTCCCTCGAAGGGAAGCACAGAGGCTATTCCAGCTGGGATGTCAAGCAGAGGTGTCTCAGAGCAGACAGCTGGTCAACCACGGGGCCCTGACCCAGAATTCTCTAACATCCCACCTTGTGTTTGTTTTCTTTTTCTTTCCTTTTCTCTTTCTTTCTTTCCTTTCTTTCTTTCCTTTCTTTCTTTCCTTTCCTTTCTGTCTTCCTTTTCTTTCTTTTTCTCTTTCTTTTCTCTCTCCTCTCTCTCTCACTTGGAAATGAACCCAGGACTTCACAGTGAGCTACATCCCCAGCTCTTTTGATTTATTATTTTTAACTTTGACACAAGGTCTTGCTAGGTTGTCTCAGCTGGCCTCAAACTTGCAAACTTCTTGCCTCAGTCTCCAGAGTGCTGGGATTGTAAGCATCCACCATCGCGCCCTGCTAATCCTACCTTTTTAATCTTCTTGATGTCCGGGTCCTCATCTTCTTGGTTGCTCTGATAAGGGCGCATCCGTTCCTTGGTTTTATTGAGAGCAATAATCTGTAACACACAATGGATCCGTTTCTGATCCGGGGAACAGTGGGGTACAGCCACAGCCACAGGAAGCTCTGCCTGCAAGTGGTCTCAGGGGACCTTCCCTTTACATGCCCTCTCTTTCTGGGTGCTAAGGTAGGGAGCACAAACTTGACCCCAGGTTCCCAACCAAAGTGCTGACAGGAGGAGCCTGGGAGAGTGTGCCCAGGGGTGGTTAGGAGGGACAGCAGCCAGGGCCTGGCCAGGACCCAGCAGGCTTCTGTGGTCTCCAAAAGCAGAGCAGCGCTCAGAGCTCTCGCCTGCATCAGCCATGGCCTTCCAGGGCACATGGCGGCCCAGGGCCTCCCAGGGCTCTGCACGGGAACCTCACCCCACTGGGGCTGGACCCACCCACCGAGGACTCCGCAGGGACAGAGACAGGACGAAGGACTGAGACAGCTGCATCTCGCTGCCCACCTCCCACTCAGCTCTTCGACCCCTGAGGGACAATTCAAGGTCAGATGGAGCTTCAACCCACTTGGTGATGACCTTCAAGGGGCACAAGAACCCAAGAGGTCCACGGAGAAGCTGTACTTCAAAGCCAGGGACACGGTCGGGCCCAAGCAGTCTGTGTCTGGCCCCCAACACCAGATACTCTGTCAGTTTCTGGCACAGAATCGGGGAAACAAAGGGAGTGGGAGATAAAGTCCGGCTCTGCCAGGTGCCCTTAGACGGCTCCCCGCTCCCTACTGGCCAGTGTGTACTGTGATCTGCACTCTGTCCACACAGAGCACAGCAGAGACAAATCAGCACAACAAGCGAGCACTGGGAAGCGTGGCTGGGGCGAGCACCCACCGGGGTGAATGCCAGCCCCACCTCTGCTGGACGAGCCCCGGCCCTTGTCTGCTGCGGCAGAGAACATGGTAATTCCACCTTAAATGACAGCGCCTGATAGAGACTGTCACAGTGGAGGCTTGCCATGCTTTCTGCTGCTGTTCCCACTGTGCAGGGTCTCAGGGTTGAGCTGGGAGTGACAATCCTAATGGTGCGGGGAGCGCAGCTGGTGACCCTAGCCCAGGGGCAAGACTGGGACAAAGCTGTGTGCTGCACTGGACACCCCAGGGAGCAGAGGTGACAGCGTGCAGAGTCTGGAAGTGTGAGGAAACGTGGACAACGTCTGATGACAGAGAAAGTGGCCACGGGTGAGGAGCCCACACAGCTCCTGTGAGTTCCAGGCCCGGCCCCTGCCTCGGGCCTGAGAAGACACTGAGGTGTCCCTGATAAACTCCAGCTGGCAGCTTCTCTGTTCCTCAGTGGCTGCTCATTTCCGTGGACCAACAGCACCACGTGGAAGGGACCCAGCCTTCTCCACACACAATGGCCCCGGCCACAGGGGCCCCGGCTCAGTGTCACGGCCACGGGCTCTGTGATCTCCCTCTCCACAGTGCAGGGCCCAAGAGGAGAGGACAGGCAGGATGGGGACACCAGAGCACCAGCCTCGGGGAAGCCCCACCGGCACCCCCGTGTGATCTGCACAGCTCCAGGGAAAGCCTGGGCCCCCTGGATGGGGACAAAGGAAAGCATCACTGGGGTCGCGTCTCGGCCTTTTCTAGTTGTCAATTTTTACTACATGGACTTGGTGACAGTCACAATTATTAATCCCAGAGTCCACCTGAAGACAGGGAAGGGCTCTAGACAGCTCTTGAATTTCTGCTCTGAAGGACAGTAAGAGCACTCCATGAAAAGTGGGCATCTCCTGGAGCGCCTCTGCCTGAGCCTGATGCACACTCCAGCTTCCGGTCTAGGTCAGGAGCCCGGCCACTCACGTTGATGGCCCAGCAGTTGAGCCTGGGATTCAAGTTTTGCCCTGAACATGACAGAGATAATTGTGGGGAGTAGATAGAAGACAGGAAACAGTGAGCAGGGATCATCACTGGAAATACCTCTGATTTAAGCCTTCCAATCTCTGTGTCCTGGTCTTCAAGTTGGTGTCGAAGTTGGTTAGCGGCGATTTTCTCCGTCTCTACGATCTGAACGAGGTGCATGTACTTCTGCATTAGCACTTCCCTCTCAATCAAGATGTCTGCATAGCTTGAGAGAAAATGACACCATCAGTCCTGAGACACTGCGCTGCAGAGCTCACATGGGGTTAGGAAAGACGCCACGTGCATCAGCGATTGGCCAGCTCTCTCCCAAATAACATTCACCTCCCACCTACGTAGGTTTCCTTCAGAGACACCAAATGGGAATCGTCCTTCGACACGTTCTTCACTAAGAATTCACTTAGCTATGCCTCTGCCCATGAGGCCATAGGTAAGCGAGAACAGTGCAAGGGGAAATATGTAAAAAGAAAGCAGGACATCTCCTTTAACAAAACATTGAGGCCTTCTGAATGGACAACTACTGGAGACCCCTGAGACGTTGCTGGAGACCTCTGCAGTAGGCTCCAGTCTCTTCCCAGTGTATGACAAAGGCCTGAGGCAAAAAAACCTAAAAGAACTAAGAGAGACAGAAAGCAGGGGCCAGGACAACCAAGGCCGGTGCAAGTGACCAAGGCTCTGGCCGATCCAAGCCACGGATTTTTATTGGTAATCAACTGGGGTAAAGGTGAGCTATGTGCAAGGGCAGAACTATGGGTGAGGATGCACAGTCATGTGGTTTCTATGGAAATTAATGTAAGCAAGGCTCGTAAAGGACAAGAGGAAGCATTCTCGAATTAGGAACGGAATAGACAAAATATATGCTTGTAATTAGAACACTGTCCTTCTAGTCAGAAGGTTTTAGTTGTGGGAACAGAATTTGGGTGCGAGCTACTCTGACCTCAGCATATAGGCTTTGGCCGGACTCACTTCTGTAAACAAGCCAATGTGGGGTTAACTCTTCACAGCCTGCACTGCTTACAGCCTGTTCTGGGCATAATCAATTCCTGTCTCCAGAAGACAACACATGGTTTCCAGTGTGCACTTCAAAATGTTTCACCGTGTACCTGTACATGAAACAGACCTGCCCCACACAGAAGGGACCCAGCAACCACAAGACAAGGCACCAGCTTGAAGGAACTGCTCTGACCAAAACCAAGCAGCAACACACACTCCAGAAGGGAGTGTAGACTCCCTAGGCCCTACCTTCAGCAGGCTGACTCGTGTCCACTGCTTTGGCAGTGTGGTAACAACAAAACTCACTCCCGGGTTTCTACTGATAAGGCAATTCTGGAGTATCTGAAATTTGCTTCCAGATCTTCTTGTACTTTTTGGAGGGTAACATGCATGCTCCTCTGTGCATAAAATCTTCCCCAAATGGTATGGTGATGGTAGTAATTAATAATTATTGTGTACTGACTGCCTAACATGTACCAAACATTGTCTTGTCCAGCCTCCCAGCACCTGGAGACACAACAGCACAGAGAAAGAATCTGGTCTTTGGAGATTCTTTACTGGACCCAGGTCACATGGCAAGTAGAGGGCAGAGCTAGGATTCCAGCTGAGGTCTGTCTGACCCAAAGTTCACATCCTTGACCTCAAGCTAGACAGGGATGGAGAACCTTTTAGAGTCTTCGATGATACCATCAGCCCACTCCAGTATGCATGCCCCTGAGCTAGACTGTCTCTCAGAGGAGAAAAGGCATAGGCCCTGGGAGTCACCTGTCTAGTGCTCTTCTCTGGGACCCGGAGTTTCAGCCCTGTATTTATACACAGAACTTACCCTCCCAACCACACTGAACAGCTACGGAGACACAGCTGGACAAGCTGAGCCAGAATCCAGAGCTCCGGCCCGGCGTGTTTCTTGGATGCAGAAGGCATGAACTTGGGACTCAGGCATGGTTCATGGTTGCCCACTAGGCCATGCCCCTGCCAAAGCAGTCAAAGTGAGTCTGTGAGGACCCAAGACTCACGGGCAGTCTGCAACAGAGCAGGATGCTGCCTGGGCTCCTGGAGGCTTTCCGCATTTGGCTCCCTCCCCAAGGGACATCTGCATGCAGCTTTTCCTGGGGCTCAGTGAGACACTGTTGTTTCCTTCGGATAAATTCTCTCTCTTTTTCTTTTGGTACTGGAGCTCAAACTCAGGACCTTGTGCTTGCGAGGCAGGTGCAGTGCTAAATCCCCGGCCTTGATAAATTCTCTTTCTAACTCAAACCAGTTTGAAATAGTTCTGTGTTCCTTACAACTTAAAAAATCTTAAGATCATTCTAAATCCCACTTTGAGCTCAGTCTCTGTAATGCCCCAGCACTTCCAGGGCACACTAACCATGCTGGAGGAGAGCGGACCAGCAGCAAGGATCCGAGTTGTGAAGAATCCCCCAAAGAGAGAAGGGCTGAGCAGATGTAAGTGAGAGGAGGGGAAGAAGAAAGAGAGCACAAACCTCATAAAAGGACACTTCGGGGAACTTTAAAGGGAGGAAATAACAGCACAAGAAAAGGAACTATTGACAATGAAATTCTGTCCTCTCTCATCAACCTATTAGAAACACACCAGATTTACTATGAATGTGTTAGACCCACACCAGGCAGCAGACCGGTGCTCCCCATTTTCTATGAAAAAGGAAAAGGCGAGTCCAGCGCAGAGCGTGAGGCTGAGTTCCCATGGCCACGTCCCACGCCACCCCCTTCCCGTCCCAGTTCCCACTGCTGCGCTAGGAAAACACCTCTGATTAAAGAATGCAAGCATTAGCAGCACCAGGAAAAAGCAAGCAGGCCACCAACACACTGGGAATTTTGTGAAATTTCATAAAGAAAAAACTAAGAAGAACTAGCTTGGTGGGAACCGCAGGAGTGGAGCTTGCTAAGATGTCCCCACCGAGAGGGCCCGAAGTGCCAGCTCTGAGCCACCAAACCAAAGCAGGGGCGACACGGGCACACATCACCGGTGGCACCTTCGGAAGCCGGGGGCTTCTGGGGCTCACAGCTGACTTGTGGGGTCAGGACCAGGACGGAAGGGGCAGTCACTGGGCGTGGCCTGGCAGGGTGCATCTCCCTCCCGATTCCTCCCTCTCTCTGCTTCTCCTCCGCCAGGCCCCTCAGCCGCAGTGCCCTGCCTAGCGCCATGGACCATGGACTGAACCATGAACCACATTAAACCTCTGCAGCCGTGAGTGTCGGGTACTGTGCCTCAGTGCTGACAAAGTGTCTAAGACACCCCTCTTCACACCCCAAAATAAAGAAAAAAAGGGCACCCAGGTCACCATCTAAGACTTGCCCTCTCTAGCAAAGGAGGCCGGCTTCCTAAAAAGGCTCCTAAGGAGGGAGCTGCACTGGGCCAGGGAGGAGAGCTCAGGTTTATCCAGACATTCTTGGCAGATGCGAGGGAGAACCAAAGAAGGAAAGGTATTAGGAGGGGCAGCAGTGACGTCCACTGGGTCACTTTCCTACTGTGAGGCAAGGCAGCACGGACTCATGCAACCACACACACATGACCATCGGACAGGCATGCACAGGCTTCCAGCGTTGCTCACAGGAGCACTGGCTTCCATCTCACCACCTCCTGCTGCTGCTGGGCTGCTCCAAGGGAAGCCAGGGCAGGTGACGAAAGCAGAGCACAGCGAGCTTCTCCCCGCAGCCATGTGAGGGTGCAGCACAGCTCAGCAACTGCAGGAGGTGAATGTGCCAAGGCCCACAGCACTCAGGATCTCCGGGGCAGACCCTCCGGACCCCCGAGTTCGGAGGAGACCACAGACCCAGCCACCGACATGACCACAGCTTGTGTGCAACTCTGGGCCCCAGCTCCACCCTGCCTGGATTCTGGACCCACAGGACCTGGCACGCGGGGTGCAGGAGGAGCTGTGGGTGATAGGAGCAGGGAGCTAACTGCTCCGCAGTGGTAAATAACACATCCAGGCCCAAAGGAGCAGGCAGCAGGTGCCCAGAGGCAAGGCAGTGCCCAATGCTGCAGCAGGCTTTTATCTTACAGGGCTGAGGAAGTGTATCCGAGCCGTGATGCTATAGAGAGGCTGCATGGCAAGGACACACACACACTCTCATTCCTAAGACTTTATAGGTCAACGGATGCACAGCCAACGAACCAAAAGCGAGCTGGCGGTCAGAGAGAGATAAAACAAGAAGGTAGTAGGTGTCTCCAGGGACGGAAAATGAAGAAGCACATGTTCAGTTATGTATCACTACTCCTCCTCTGCAGGAACAAACACACCTGCAACACCTTGGTCCATGACGTTTGTGGGACACACCGCATAAACGCTCCTTACTGGTTTTCAAATGTTATTTTTTTGGGTAGTAACATGTATTCGTTGTATATATTAATGGGGCACAATGAGATATTTCAACCCATGTGTAATCACACACTAGTAAAATCAAGGTAATTACCAGTTCTGTCTCCTTGTTTCTTTATGTTTGGTGTCTCTGATCTTCTCTCCTCTAGATTCTCATAAAATATGCAACTGGGCATTGCAAACTACACTCACCCCAGTGTGTGTGTAGCTCCAGAACTTACCCCTTCTTCTATCTAACTATGTCTGGAACCTGTTATCCAACCTCCTTATTGGTTTTTAATTTTGAGGATCGACTGTAGCAAACCATAAAGGCTTAGCTGAATTTAGAGAGTGTAAGAGCTCACAAAATGAAAACAAATAATAAACCTCAAGCTTAGAAAGAAAAAATAATGAAAACACATTTAAAATCTTAACTTACTTATCTTTCTTAGTAAAGAGTCAATACATGCAGCCCAAAGTTGAAAAATGGATAAAGGTATAATTAGATTATTCTTCCAATGTAAAATCTACCAATTGAAGAGCTAAAATTATGTAAATAACAAAAACAGAGGGCAAAAGACAGGGCATAAGAGATATCATAAGGGTATTAAGTTTTTCATTTTGATAAAATGAAGCCAGTAATACTGGCTAAAATTTAGTGAGTCAAGAAAAAGATGAAAGGGCTTCACAAAACACAGTAAGCCAGTGGCCGGTAAATGTGTGAAGTCCTACTTCATCAGAGAACTGTGAATTATTTACCAAAAACTAATTACAATTTTAGAAAATATAACAGAGGGTTAGCAAAGGCATGACACGGTGTGTTACTGGAGTAAGCCATTCCAGGAACTATGTCACAGTGTCCATCAGGACAGGTTGGCTGAGGCAGGAGGATCGCAGGTTCAAGCCCTCCTGGGTAACTTGGCAGTTTAGCAAGACCCTGTCACACAGTGAAACCCAAAAGGTCAGCTGGGATGTCGCTCAATGCGAAGGCCCTGGGCTCAATCCCTAGTACACACACACACACACACACACACGCTTCACACCTATTACTCGAGAGAAATGACCACAGATATTCACAAAGACAAACAGTAATATGATGTTCATTCATCCAAACGAAAGGCAATCGAGAGAATCTAAATATACACATCTGTGAAGTGGATGTGGTTAAGCAAGTGATAATATATCTGCAAAGAATATATCTGCAAAGACAGTAAGGCATTTAAAATTGTGCTTTTATAAAAGTGATTCCACGTAAAATCTATTAATGAATGAACAGGAATAAACCCAAGCAATCAAGCTAAGCACTTTCGTGCAGCACACACACGTGTGTTGACCTGCATGAGGGGGGATTATGTATGTGCACACGTGTGAGCAGGAGGAGGAGGAGGACAGGAAGGCAGGCACCCCAAGCTAAACAGCAGCTCAGCACCTCAAACTTTGTACAGGGCTGCTTTCTCGGGCTGGAACAATTATGGGTGTTTTTAAATCACTTCTCAAATTACTTCTTTTGGGCTTTTCTACATTCTCCAACATCTCCATAAGATTGAGTGGAAAGGGCTGGGATTTAGCTCAGTGGTTCTGTTGCCTGCTGCTCCTTCCTCCGGCTCAGCAGTTACAAGGACTCAGCTTGGGACATGTGAAAAGTTGTCGATAATCCTTTCTAAACCAAAATTAAACATTAAAAAAACAGGCAAAATATTGTTATAGGGAAATATAAGAAAAAGTCAACAATGGCAAAATTACTACTTTGGGACAAAGAAATTTGAGAGAATGCTCCTAAAAGTGAATGGATTTTGCAGTTCAGTTTCTGCTACAAGGACTCTGCGCAAACACACACACAACAGGAAGAAGTGCTGGCGAGGATGTGAAGTCGAAGCCCCACGCGCCTCAGGCAGAAATGAAGATGGCCGTGACCATAGCAGTGCGTGAGGGGCTCCCCAACACGTTCAGCAGGTGCCCCTCGGACAGGACGGTCTCCTCCCAGGCACACCCGAGACAGCTGACGACAGCCTCACCACACCGGGACGCAGATACCACAGCAATGCTGTCCATAGGAGCACAGCGTGGGAACAATCCAAACATCCGCCAGCGAAGCCTGGGAAAGAGAGATGCGGTCTGTCCGCACCCGGAAAATAGTTCCACCACAGGGAAGGAAAGTGCTCTTGTAACGGCGGGCGTGTGCCCCAAAAGCACTGCGCCAGGTGACAGCAGCTGAGGACCAGCGTGTCAGATCCCAGCCAGGAAACGTCCAGAACAGGCAACTCCATGGGCCCGGGCTGGGAGCCGAGAGGATGTGGATACCCACAAGGTCTCTGTTCTGGTGCTGAGTGTTCTGCAATTGGTGGTGGTTGTGCAACCCTGGGAATGTGTGAGGAAAACACTGAACTGTCCACTCTAGAATGATGAATTCTATGATATGTGAAGTACAAAAATAAAATTTTTTAAATGCAGTGGAACGATTTCCCCACAAAAGCAATCTATTTTTTTTTTTTTGGTACAGGGGATCGAACTCAGGTCCTTGCGCTTGCACAGCAGGCGGCAAAACCACTGAGCTAAATCCCTGGCCCAAAAGCAATCTATTTTCATTGCATCATAATTCAAAAGCTCTTTGTGAAAAACTCATTGAGCTGGACGTGATGGAGCAGGCCTGTAATCCCAGCACCCAGGAGGCTGAGGCAGGAGGATTGCCGTGTGTTCAAGGCCAGCCTGGGCAACATAGTGAGTTCAAAGCCACCCTGGACTACATATGGGATCCTGTCTCAAAAGTTAAAAAAAAGATCCATCAATATAATTAAAAACCAAAAACATGGTGGAGGTAATTTACAAAGAGCATAAAAAATATAATCATAGTATATTCAATACCCAAACAGCTCATTAAAAATATACCAAATAGAAAAACAGCATCAGAAAAAATGGGGAAAGGCTATGTAATGACAGCTCACATGAGAAATACGAAGGACAGTGAAAATGTCATCCTTGTCAACAGCCTGGGAAATGCTCCTTACGCCCAGGTGCCGAGCTCTGCCCACCAGTGCAGTGAAAATGTCTCAAGCTGACCCCAGCTTTCCCGGCCTTGGTGGGGGGCCTGAAACTGGCACACACGTTTCTGGAAAGTAGCAGGCACTGTGCTGGGTGCTGCACGCTCTCCTGAGGAGAAACCAGACAGACGCAGGAGGACCAACGCGGTCTCGTCCCCTGAGAGACAGGAGGCGGGATGGCTCCGAGCGGGGACTGGGGAGGACACAGAGGGTGGACAGCTCCTCTGAAAGACAGCTGGTGTCACACACCAGACGGCAGCTGGCCACCAAGGCTCCGGTGTGTAGCTGTGGCCAGGACACGGGGCACAGGAGGCATAGGAAGGGCACAGAGGCCAGCTCAGAGGAGCCTCAGCTACAAGTGCCCACAGCTCCGGGCAGAGCCTCGAGCTTTGTAGAGAAGTAATCAACATCAGCTGAAAGAGGAGCGCCTTCTGAAAGCAACCCCCAAGACCGTTCTGCAGCCCTTTCCTGCCTGCACACTGTGTACATCCTTACATTGTTCAGTGTTTGACCAGGTGAGTACGTGAGGTGAGAGCCACAGGGAGTCTGGGGCCCCTGGGCGGAGCAGGTGCCCCTCTGTGGAGGGCGCAGTCAGAAGCAGGCAGAGGACAGAGACCGGGAGGGACGGCTGCCCAGGACAGGGCACCACCGAGGGCACGCGGGGACCGGGACAGGCAGGAGACAGGGACCAGGAGCCACTGCGGACCGGCGCGGCTTCCCTCCCTTCGGGACTTCCTTCAGGAGGTGTCACCTCCAAGCCCCCGGGGGGATACAGGCAGCTCAGGCCTGCTCGGGTCAGACCATCCAGCCAGGACGTGAACTCCAGCTCTGCATCGCTAGACTGGTGCTCCCGAGGTCAGCGCCCCACTCTGACTCAGATGCAACAGGCAGGGAGCCAGCGAGCCACCTACGGCCCAGCCGGTGCCTCCCCAGGGTGAACCACAGCGTGGAGCCCCGGTCACTGCATGGGGGGCGCCCAGGGAAAGATGGCAGGAGCCAGGGCAGGACAAGGAAGACAGGAGGACAGCAGCAGGGCAGCAGGGAGCGGCGCGGCGAGAGGACACCTCCAGAGCGGGGGTCGGGTGCGCTCGGGACAGAGGAGCGACCAGAACTTCCAGGAAGACGCGGCTCTGCACACTGATGTTGTCAAAAACCTTGAAAGTGGTGTAAAAAGATGGAGAATAATAAGAATAGTAAATAAAGAGCATGTGATTACTACACCACTTCTCTCTCTCTCTTTTCCTTCCTTCCTTGCTTGCTTCCTTCCTTCCTTCCTTCCCTCCTGTGAACACAGAGGAAACCGGAAGCCTGCACCGTTACCCCCACCCAGGAGCAGGTGAGTGGGCTTGACGACCCGGGCCAGGCCGGGCTGGACCAGGCCAGGTGTGAAGTGGATCTGTGGGTGGTGACCCCCATGCTTATGCTGGCTGAAACCCCTTCTTTACAGAGCTTGTGTGTGTGACATGCGTGACTGCAAAGCAAGCATGAGCTGCAAAGAGTTACACGAGGAAAAGGACGCTCCGACGCTCACTGCTGACCCAGGGGCCACAGTTTCTGGGTGTAGGGATGGAGGCCACGCCGAGGGCTGACACAAGAGCAAGAGCTTCTGGCTCTGGGGAAGGACAGGCTGAGCCGTTTAAGAATCCGTCACCGGAGAGGAGGAAAGTGGTTAGAGGACTCGAGGCCAAGGGAGAGTTTTTCTGATTGATTGGTTGGTTGATTGGTTAATTTTTGGTTTTTTGAGACAGGGTCTCGCTATGTAGCCCAGGCTGGCCTCAAAGTAGTGGCGATCCTCCTGCCTCAACTTGCTGAGTGCTGGGCTTAGAGGGATGCGCCACCTTACCCGGCTTCTGTTTTAAGGCGGGAAGGATTTTTAGCAGATGCTAAGAGTGCGGGGAAAAGACTGAGGAGTGAGAAGTAAACAGAGTGGAAGCACCAGGGAGAGGGGACGCGTAAGGGAGCAGGAAGTCAGAGAGAGGCTCAGGCGGTGACCACCAGGAACCACAGCGGGCGGGTGGGCGGGCGTTCAGGGCTGGGAAGTGGGCTGTGGGGTCTCCGGGCTCGTGGGCAGCGAAGGCCCCAAAGCAGACGCTGCGGGTCGGCACCGCGCCTGTGCCGGGCTTGGCTGGCTCCGGGAAGAACACCTTCCATCCCTTCTGCCGACCCCCGGCCCAAAGAAACAGCACGCGGAAAGTGGACAGGCCCACTTCTGGGTGTAAAGAGGCGATCGCTCCTGCTACGAGGAGACACAAGATGCAGCTCTGGGGTTGCTTAGGCCCTGGTGCAGGGGCTATTTGTTATCACAGAGCCCTAAAAGGTTCGCCGTCGCTGGCTTAGGCTTTGACGCCACTGCCCATTTCCGGTTTTCTGGTCGTGTGGTTTGGCTGTGACACATAAAGCATTTTCTAATTTCCTGCGTGACCCTCTTTTCTGCTCTGAGGGTCCCCCGTGAGGGGCCGCTCTGGGGTCAGACACACATGCAGATTTATGCTGTGTGCCGTGCTCTGAGTGATGCCTCTAACCGAGAGAAAGAGAGCTGCCAGCATTAGGTGCCTGGTGACCGACCGTCTCCACGGTGTGCACCTGCGCGTGTGCACGTGTCCGTGCGTGTGCACGCGTGTGAGAGTGCTTGTGTTGGAGGGGAGCGTGTGCTCTAAAGGGCTCGCGCTAAATACACACTGAGGGGCTGGCGGAGAGCTCGGGTCTGTCTTCCGGGGCAGAGGGCGGGGCTTCCCTGCAAGGCCACTTCGGGTTAAGTGCGTCCGCTCCCCGCGCCGCAGACTGGCAGGGCAAGGGGAGGGCTGGGCCAGGCCCTCGCCAAGCTCAGGGGCAGGGCTGTCTGGAACGGCAGGGTGGGACAGCAGCAGTCCCCTGCCCTTTTCCCTGGCCACCCTCCACCCTCCAGGGGAGCCCAGACACGCGCGGAGAGGGAGGAGAACCAGGCGTGCACACCAGACGCACCAGCCCCAGTTTCCCGGAGAACAACGCGGCTCGCACTGGTCCCCCTGCACCCGGCGCGGCGTTCACAGCGTCTGCCTGCTTCCCAAACCCTCCCGACCTCAGGCCCTGCCTCACGCCCCGCGCCCCTTTCAGCATCAGCCATGCCCTTCCGGTCCCCACAGAAGCTTCTCGGCCACTGTCGCCGCCCTGGCCACGTCTAGCTCCTGTCCGCTCCTCTCCTCCTCCTCCGTGGGTGCACCGACCGTGCTAGGCAAGAGCATCGCAGGACGCCATCCTGGTCTGACGCTGTGCACACCCAGACGGCCCAGGGTCCTCCTCCCGCGCCCCAACTGTCACAACCCAGGTCCTGGGGCGCCAGGCTTGGTCCAGGACAGGGCGGGCTGGATGTCAGTGTGAGGGGAGCCCCGACTGCTGCGGAGTCCCTGTCACATCCCGTTTGGCTCTCGGATCCCAGGCACAAATGGTGGCCGGGGAGAGCGTTTCTCCTCCCAATCACCCATGCACTAGTCCAGTTCTGACTGTGGCTTCAGGTGCCCTGCTGCTAAGGGCGCATGGAGTATCTCCCTGAAAATAGGGCCCAGCCCGGAAGTAAGGCCTTGCATGATTTTTAAGGACGCTTGTGATACGAGCCCTACCCCAAAACAAGCCCCAGTTAAGATGTTCAGCCAGACGGACACACTGAGTGTGTCTGCTGGCACACATGACGGTGTACTGCATGATGAAGCAGCGTTATAGTTTAACATATACAAACCGGGAGACAGACACCTGTTCCTCTTCCACACAAGACCTCCGCTGAAGGGTGCCGAGGCCAAAAACATGTTACTCTGTACCAGCGCTAAAAGAGAGAATCTCCAAGTAGACGCCGAAGAAAATGACCCAGAGCTTGGAGATGCAAAGGCTGGCCCAACAAGGTGACTTTCTCCACATGCCCCGTTGCTATGGAAACACCACCCCCACCCCGAAAAACAAGAGGGACAAAGGAGGGAGGTCTGGGCCGTCCTGGCTTCTGTGCAGCGACTGCAGCGGGACCTGGCACATTCTGAAACAGCTATCCATCCCTCTGAAGCTCAGACTTTCGAAAAGAAGGAGCGATAAAGCACAAGAATGTAAAACCACTGCGTATTTCACAGGTTCCTGTGAAAAAGGCAGTGGCACCAGATGAATGGCACCTATCTGTGTTGTGAGCGTGACAGGCTTAGTCTGCCAGCCCCCAAGAGCCGACCGCATTTGAAGAGCACAAAGTCAAGCAAAACGGCTGGCGGCAATTCCTCTAATTCAGTGCCTTTTGCTTTCTGGCTCTGTTACATAAGAACAAAGTCAGTGCGAATCTCAGAGATTCAAGTCCCTATCTCCCCTGACGTAGAAAGCAAACATTTCAGGAGGATCTTGATGCAGAAAAAGTCCAGTGTAAGAATCCAAGTAGAAAGCAGTCAGGCAAAGGAGCCCCAGAAGCCACTCTGCCTGGAGTCACAGAAAAGCAGATGTCACGGACCACGGACTCCGGCCCCAGGGCCCCGGGAAGAGATGGAGCATGAGCACTAGGGCAGGGCCCGGTGGCCCAGGACACGGGCGGCCTCCTCTGGCTCCCGCCACCTGCGTGCGGCGAGACACCTGCCCGGCAAGGACAAAGCCACGGGGCCACAGACGACAGCTGCTGCTCTGGGAGCACGCAGTTTAAATTACGCCTTCATCTTAACGTGTGGGCAGTGAGGAGGGAGGGCTCTGCAGAGGCCCAGGACGGCCTGTCCTCTGCTGGCTTGCAGCAGCGTCATCTGTGCACAGGAGTCACTCCACATGCGTCCTGACGAGGCGGCACTGGGAGCTGTCCCTGCCCTGCGTGGGACAGCAGTCCGCCTGCTCAGCAGCTCGGAGAAAGGCCTAGCAGAGGAGGGAGAAAAGGAAGCAAGTGCTTCTCAAGTGACATCTTCCGCTCTCAGCTCTGAGCTCAGGCGAACCCACTTTCATGTTGAACAGGAGAGAAAAAGAAATAGAAGAATAAGACCGAAGAGGAGACAGGAAAACAGAGAGCAGCAATGTGCAGCACTGCTCAAAGGTGCTGGGTTCGAATCTAGCTCAGCAGCTTGCAGCACTGTTAGGTCTCAGCCAGGCTACGTGACTGGCTTAAGTTATTTCCTCATCTGCAGAAAGGGGTTAGTGATACCTAACGGGATGGCTGTGCAAAATCAAAACAGGAAAGACGAGTGTGTCGAGCTTAGCACTCCGCCTGGCCCACAGATGGGCCTAGGAGAGGGGACGGAGGATGGGGAGGGAGCCCTGCAGAAGACACAGAAAGACTCACTCGAGGAACAGTCCGCACTGACGCAGAGCAAGTTCATTCTCTTATGATCAATCCAGAAGTGTTTCCTGATCGCCCAGTGCACAATTAGCCACGCACTCCACTCAGAAATGAATCAGTCCTGTGTGGTAGTGCACGCCTGTAAGCCCAGAACTTGGGAGGCTGAGGCAGGAGAACTTCGAAGAGTTCAAGCCAGCCTGGGCCACACAGAGAGACCCTGTGTGGAAAAGGTAGACAGAACCACCGGGAGCGGCGAGGCAGAAAGCGAAGGCCACACCCATGCTGTCGTCGCCCACGCCATCCCTGGCACCTTGGCTGGGTCCACTCCTCGCACCTGGCAGAGGAGGAGGCCGCGGGCACTGGGATGGGATCGGAGTTGGGGAGGCCCCGCCCCTCCCCGCCCCGCCCACCTGGCCTGGTGGATGGCCTCCGTCCACTCCTTCGGGATTGGGCTGGGATGGGAGTGGGGAAGCCCCGCCCCTCCCCGCCCCGCCCCGCCCCGCCCACCTGGCCTGGTGGATGGCCTCCATCCACTCCTTGCCGTCCTGCTCCTCCTCGCAGCGCAGCTCCAGGGGCTTCTGGCCCTCGTGGCCGAAGAGCACGGTGAAGTAGTACTGCGGAGAGAGACGACAGGGTGAGGGTGAGATCGGCGGCTCCGCGCCCCAGCCAGGCCCTCCTCGGGCGGCGATGGATGATGGATGACGTCCCCACGCGGCGTCCGGGCCACCCAGGCCCGGCTGCCGGGGGCACAGCGCGGCCCGTCTTCGGCCTGGTCTGTCTGCAGACCAGGACAGAGACCGGGGCTCAACGCCGGCCGCCGGGACAAAGCGCAGTTCACCTGAGGGGTCTCCTTAGAAAGCTTCAAACCGCCGCAGCCCAGCGAGCTGGCGACTCCTCCCGCTCCCTCCCGAGCTCGCTCTCCATCCTGGGGCGCCACACAGCTGCCCTGCAGCCCACGGCCGCCAGTCCCTCTCCCATGACCTCGGCCCATCCGCCCACCGCTTGTGCCTCTGTTTCCCTACGAGACGGGGCAGCCTCAAAATCCCACCCTAGAAGTACTTCAGAGGGCCACTTAAACAGACAACCGAATCCCGGCTGCCTCCTGGGGCTGAGACAGGTCAGTTTCTTTCTGGTAGAGACATAATCTAAGCTATTACTGGATAAAGGGGATTCTGCCTAAGTAGGAAACAGGCTGAGATTCACCAGGACTGAAATGATTTCTCTCATATAAGATGTATCCATAATTGCCACAAACTGGAAACAACCCAAACATTCTTTAATAGGTGAGAAGGTAAATAGATGCTGGTACATCCATATGATGGAATATTACTCAGCCACGAACAGGAGCAAACTCTTGACAATCCCAGCAATGTTGAAACAGTGACAGTGTGGAGATCTGTGGTTTTCCAGGGTCCAGGGAGAGGACATGAGAGGAGGGGAGAAGAGGAGGGACAGGCAGGAACGGTGAAGAGAAAGCGGGCCCTGTGGCTCGGTGGGCCGACGCAGCCAGACAGGACAGCAGGCGGCTGAACGCAGTCCCGGTCTTCCTCACCCCGGGGCTGGAATGTGACACCCGAAGAGCCCACTCTTGGAGACCCAGAGGGAGGCTCTGCAGGAAATGTGGGGCCCGAGGCCCCACCCTGGGGCACAGGGGCGGGTAGCGAGCTCGAGAGTCCCCATGCTTCTCAAGTAGGTCCTGACCTTGGGGAAGAATCTAAAAGGCACTGCCTGCTAAAGGGTATGTTTGGGAAGTAACACAACCACCAAGCCAAATCAAAGGCAATGGTTTCTGTTGGCCCCAAGTTGGTCACATCTGAGTGCACCGGGCTGGCTTTGGCTTAGAGTTGGCTGGAAGGGCAGGAGCAAGGGCAGCTCTAAAGGGCCAAGAGGCACAACAGGAGTCTGCAAAGTCCTGCCTAATGTCAAGGGCACAGGCGGGAACTGCAGAGTCCAAACCTCCTAAAGACTGAGTTCCTAACCCTGGCCACACCCAGAGGAAATATGCCCAGTGGTGACAGCAAGGGAAGCCAGCCTGCGAGGAAGCGGGCAGGAGGGGCGGGGACTGAACCAGCTGCACAAAGAAGCTTTTACAAGGAGTCTGAGGCCACCGGGATTAACAGCCTGACCGAGACTGCCCAGGAGGGAGACCTGACACTGGGGTGACCAGGAGACACAGTGCCTGCCCACAGTGGCTCAGGAGACCCAGGAACAAAACAGCTCCCTGCTGTCCCCACCCAACAGGCCTATTCTTGGTGACAGCCCCATGCTCATTTCTGTCCAGGCACCCACAGTGGCCCACGCCCGCCTCCCCAGCACCCCAGGAGGCTGAGGCAGGAGGAACACAAGGTTGAGCCCAGCGGGGGGGGGGGGGGTCTGGGCTTAGCAACTTAGCAAGACCCTGTCTCAAAACTTAAAGTATAAAGGGCTGGGGATGCAGCTCAGCACAAAGGCCCTGGGTTCAAGCCCCAGTACTGTACAAGAAACAAAACAAACCAAACAAGACCCACTTCTGGTCAGTGATTGTGTCAACCTCTACCAGAGAAAGGGTCGTCAGTGACCCCGTCCTCAGTCTACAAACCCCCAGTTGAGGCCCTGACGTCCAGGCCGTGAGAAAGGGGTGCAGTGACCACAGCCCCAGGTTTATCCAGGGAGGCTGGGGAGCCACAGTGGCGCTGATGGGCGCTTGGGGACGGTGGCTTCTCAGCTCCGAGGGCCCAGCAGGCACAGACAGACCCAGCTAAGGCTGCCGTGCTGCTGCCGGGCGATAAGCAGAGGCTAGCCTCACAGAGGGCAGGGCAAGGGTGCCGCGGGGGATGGGAGAAGTGGAGACGTGCATGCGTCTACAGGAGCTAATCGCCATGGCCACCGCCACAGAGCACCGGGACTCTGATGGGGCGGGGTCCTGGACACCATCCTGTGGCCGCTGGCCTGTCCTCTGCAGAGCCCTGGTCAGTGCCAGGTCAGGGGGAAACTGGACAGTGCCGGCCTGCCCGTGTCGAACTCCATGGCTCCTTCCCTCCCGCCCGCACCCTGCTCCTCCTGTCCTTTCTCTCAGATCCATCTGCAGCCAGTCGCCCAAGGAAGAGCCCTGGTGAACCTCGCTCCCACCTCCTCCAGCCCCATCCACTGGCTCCCCAGCGCCCCACTGAGGAACCAGTGAGGAACCAGTTGTCCCCACCCAGATGACACAAACAGGCCTATCACTGGGGAGACACACAGCAGGGTGTCGGATCCATGGGGAGTGTTTCAAGTTTAAGATTTTTATGACAGTCGAAGACACACTGCCATGAACCCCCTCAGAATCCTCCCCTCCCTTTGAACGCATTCATCCCACGTCCTTGCCACTTTCTGGAGCAGCTCTGGAGTCCTCTTTCCTGAGGGTCTGTAGCTGCGCTGTCCTGGATGCCTCCGTGTCCTGAATGGACCCAAAATGCTGACCCTTCGTGGTCATTTTGACTTTGGGGAAGAGCCAGAGGTCCCACAGGGCCAGGTCCAGTGGATAAGATCCGGTGAAACACAGCCTTGTGTTTCTACGCACCTCCCTTTCCACTGGATGGTGCTTGGCAGCAGCAGTCACTGTGTTTCTGATCACACCAGCAGTTCCCTCACAGGCCGCAGGGCTGCCCATTGACGTCTCTCCCTGCCAGCCTGGCTGTGTGTACCCTGGATGCTGGCACTGTGCCGACCACACAGAGCCCGGCTGTGCTTCCGGAGCAGAGGACACCAGGAAGGGGGCAGAAGCTGACTGCGACCTACTGACCCTGCTTCACAGCCATCTGTGGTGTCAGTCTCCCTAATACGCACGCCCTGGATTCTTAGAAGTTATGAGTAAATAGCTCTAAGAAAAAACAAACACACTTTAAGCTGTCAAACACATCCTTTTATCTTAAGCTGTGAAAAAAACAGAACACTGTCACCTCCTGAGCCCTAGTAGAGCAGAAAGAGCAAGCTCTGTGGGTGGACAGCGGCCGCAAAGCTCTTTCTCTTGTGCGTACCCTCCTGTGTTCATCGTAGCTCTCGTCACACGGGGAACATACCAAAGCCAAGAGCAGACGAGTGGGTCAAGAAAACATGATATATGTCTGTCAGCACAGCGAACTGCTGAAGTGCATATATGCTTTGTTGGTGGACAAAAAATGTACACACACTTCAGGAAAGGAAAAACAGTATGATGGCTTCCACAGAGGGTGCTACCCTCGAGGATGTTGTACATCGCAGAAAACCCACTGCACCGCCGGCCCTTAAAGAAGGAAATGACAGCGCATATGCAGCAATCTCAGGAATCAACGTTCCCCAAGCAGCAGCTCGCCCGCTAACGAATATCTGGACATCCACAGCCAGCACCTTGAGCACCTCCGTCATTGCAGAGGCCAAAGGTAATGTGTATTATCTCGCAATGTATCATTTAGTATTAAAATATTTATACAAGTCTTTCTTTTCCCACATTTTTTGGTGGAGTCTATGTAAATACTCAAATACTCTGCCTCCTTAAAAGAGGGGATCCTGTCCCATCAAGGACCCCGGAGGGCATTACATAAAGTGAAATAAACCAAGCAGAAAGACAAAGCCACATGACCTTGCTTATACGTACAAAACTGATGGAAGCAGAGAATGTAAGGGTGGTCACCAGACTACAGGAGGGGACAAAGGGAAAGAGAGACATTACTAAGCCCTTCAACCAGCAGGAGGATGAACCCCAGTGATCCACTCCACAGAAGGCAGCTGTAATAAGTCCAAATGAGCTGCACATTGTTAAACTACTGGGAAAGTAGATTTTAAATGTTCTCACCACACATGAAAGAAATGAGAAGTCTGTGAGATGATGGATTTTCTTAATTAGCCTGATTTAATCATTCCATGTCATAAAAGTGTATCAAAGCATCGCACTGTATGCATACACATACACAATTATCATTTGTCAATAA
This sequence comes from Heterocephalus glaber, assembly GCF_000247695.1. The sequence continues at coordinate 1,652,544 of NW_004624743.1, read as the reverse complement.
CAGTACACAATTTGAAGGTTCTTACACCTTACCTATGAGCACCCAATGCCAGAAAGATAAAATGAAGATCCAGGAAAGGCAGCCTTCAGGGTCATATCAGTATCTACTGTGGCTTCAACACACATGTTCATTTGCAGGACTCCTGGTTCCTTCAAGTGGGCAGCTGCTGCTCGTGCTGTGTCCTTCCCAAGTGAGATCACAGCTCACTTCAGCTCTGCAGGTCAGAGGCAAACTCCTAGGAACACAGGCAGCCTCTGGGGTGTAGGGTTACGGGCTTCCAACACTTTCTTCGTTTCCACAGGGTCTGAGTCATCATACAGATAGCTGTATAACCCACAATAACGACATCTATGTGATCAAAAACACAGCGAATGCTGCTGCTGAGTGCCAATGGAAAGGCAGCTCACAAAAACCCATGCCACGTCCTCCTCCACCTTATTCACCGGACCTGGCACCAGGTGACTTCCAGCTCTTTCCCGAAGTCACAGTGACCCCAAAAGGGAAACGTTTTGAATCAATTCAAGACATCGAGGCAGCCAGGGCAGCGCAACTACAGACCCTCAGGAAAGAGGACTCCAGAGCTGCTGCAGAAGTGGTGAGAACCCCGGGATGAGTGTGCTCGGATCGAGGGGGAGTTCAACAGTCACCGCGTATTTCAACCATCCTTGTACTGTGCCTGTCCGGTCATTACCGTGTATTACTGCCTCTCTCTCATTTTCTCCTTTATTCTTTTTTCTCTAACTGTGCGTAAGGAGGAAGTGAAACACATCTGAACACTGACTCTGTGGCTGAAGCTGAGGTTTGTGACTCCTCTGACTCCTGCTGACCCCATGAGTACCCCTCACCTGGCTCAAAGCCAACCCCGCTGACAGCTGCGCTCCTAGGGAGGGCTCCTGCCGCACCTGGCCCTTCCCAGCTCATCATCCCGGGCCCTCAGGCCCAGACGCCTCACTGAGACAGGCAGTGTGAGGAGCCCAGAGGAGGCAGCCTGAGGGGCGCACAGTGGGCAGGCAAGGGGCTGTTCCTGGAGGGCAGCAGTTTCCCCGGGCTTTGTTAAATCTCACACAGGCTCCTGTCTTGAGATCCGCCCAGCCCCTCCCCTCTCCCTCCTCTTCCTCTCCCTTTGGCCACCCTGCTTCCCGCTGCTGACGCGCTCCTCTCCTTGCAGGGCCTCTCTGCCTGCTCACGGTCCTGACGCAGGCCAAGGGGAAGGCCGCAGCTCTGTTAGTCTCCCCGAGAGAGGGAAAAGGTGTCGGTCCCCGGCCTCGGGACCGCCTCTGGATCATTCTGTTCCTCCACTCAGCTCTGTCCCGGACACACTGTTAGCTTTAGAGAAAACAGGAAAAGGAACTTGTCTTCCACCCGGTTTGCAAAGTCATCTTCTCATACCTCGGTCCTATGCTAAGGCTCCTTCCTGATCATTCAGGCAGACAACGAGTCATCCAACACCCTGCCCTCGTCTGCAGTCCCCACTGGAGCTCACGTGCACATAAAACCCCGCTGAGGTGCCCAGGGGTGGGACAGGCAGGACCGTGCCAGGGTGCGCAGGCAGAGGCTCTGGCCTGGCCGATCCAGTCACAGACTCCACTAATCGCCAGAGGGTGTCTGCTGGAAAAGCCAGCTTGGCTCTCTCAGGCGCGCCTCTCAGGGCGGACGCCCTCAGGACTCTGCACGAAGTCCTCACAAGCAAGAGGCCCTCGCCGAGGCCGCCTCTCAGCTGTGGACCACCCAGCCTCCAGCGCCATGAGCTGGGAAAGTCTCTGCTCTTCATAAATCCCTGGGTCTGTGGTACCGAGTTACAGCAACTGAATACCGACTGGGACGAGCCTCCCCCACCCTGAGGAGAAAGTCCTAAGGGGCTGGGAGCGTCTCCCTCCCTACTGCTCACTTCCGCTTCAAGAGCTCGATTCAAGGCCTGGCCATGGGTACTGTCCATGAGCCACAGACTTCACACATGGCACCAGCATCGGAGCAGGCCCTAGGCTTGGGCTGCAGGAGACCCCAAGCAGAAAGGGAGGCACCGGGAGCCTTGTTCTGCCCTGAGGGGTGCAGTGTGAACTCCATCAGGCTCCTCTCTGTGCTCAGTTGGCTCTTGGGCCTTGGGAGACAAGGCCACCTTCCCTGCTGGTGTGTTTATACCTGGATGACCCCCCCCAAGCCTCATGAGCTCAAAGGTGGGGCTCTGGCAAGGTGACGGGATTATGGGGACTTACAGCTGACTTCCTGTTAGGAGGGGGGCCTGGTTCGAAGAGGCAGGTCACTGTGGGCTGACCTGGAAGTGTTTATCTCCCTTCCTGACCTCTCAGCTTCCAGGCCACCATGGTGTGAGTAGCTCTCCTCAGCGATTCCCCTCTGCCATGTCATTCTGCCGTGGAGCCCACCAACCATGGACTGCAAATGTGAGGCAGAACGAACTTCTCCTCCTTTAAGCTGTGTCAGGTATGGTGTCCCAGGGACAAGGACAGTGACTAAGACACCCACTAACACCAAAGGCGAAGGTCCAGTGCAGTCACATCCACCACTGACAGGCAGGAAGGGTGCCTCACTGTGACGGCCCAGCCCACCTGGGATCTCATCGCCCCCCGGGCTGCCCAGGGCTCTGGGGTCACTAAGAAGCAGTCGTGCTTTCTGTTGTGCTTTGCTGGTTGCTTTGTTTTTTTGACTCTGTTGGTGACTATTCATAACCAAAGTATTTCTAATTCTCCCAGAGCCTTCGAGAGGAGTGTGCATTTGGGGACAGACAGAAGCTGAGTGATCCACCCCAACAGCAGCCAGCAGACAGACTGAGACTTGGAAACCAGGGGCGAAGCAGAGCTCTAGTGCAAAATCCAGTGCGATTTTACAGCTTTCACAAACTGCAGCTGAATATTAAGCATTTTTAATGGACACAGATTTAACTTAGAATCCAGCTCAGGGAGCAAGAGTTTAATTGCCTCCGTCTGTGGTTTTTCTCCCATCAGGGGAAAAACAGTCTGGCTTCCGAACCTCACAAACAACCCCATCAAATTAAACGCTGCTCACCGGAGGGTGGAGAGGACAGCGGGAGGTCAGCCAGCCTCATTTATCCGCTGCTCTTCACGTCTCTGGGGCTCTCACGTGACACGGGACAGAGGAACCGTTCTGACCAAGCGCTCTGATGCCCCCAAGTCACCCACTGGTGGGGGTTCATGGAGAGGGGCCGGGCTGAAGCCCCCGTCCCAGCCCCAGGTCCCGCTCAGTCCTCAGGCAGGGTCCCGTGTTCTCTTCCTTTGTGAGTCCACAGGGGACAGGCATGGCTGAGGGTCACACGGGTCCACAGCACCCGCCCCATCCCCTCAGCCCTCCCCTCAGCCCTCCCCTCCGCCGAGGTAGGCTGTGAGGTCTCGGCCCGTGTTCTTCACGTACAGGGACTGCTTTGTCCCCAGGCCAAGGCCCAGGCCACAGGGCCTCTCCCGAGCCAACACAAAGCTTCTAACTTCACTGGTTCCAAAGGAGAAACCGCCAGGCCTGCTCAGCGCATGCCGCCTTCGTCACTTTCTTATTTCAGCTACTGCTTTTGTTTCTCTTCCATTCGCCAATATATTCTCATTTGTGCCAAAAGGAAAAACAAACCAAACATCCAGTACAGTGAGAATGTGGGCTCTCATCCAGGGAAGTCGGTACCACTCAGCAGAATGAGACTAGGCAGGCTGTATCACTCCTTCGATGCCGACCACGAATTCAAGGTGCTCAGTCCACAGGGACCAGGGCAATGCAAATAACAAACAGGAGGACGGAGTCGTGGACTGTGAGGTAGACTCTAGGTTTATCCTACCTGGCGCCATTTTTCCCTGGTGAGTAGGAATAAAGGGTCAAAGTGAGAGATCCGAAAGACCTTTCTGAATATGGATGGGAGTACTGAGTACAGGCTAGACTATCTCTCTCTACCTCTCGGTGGTGTTTAGAAAGGGATCCCTGCCCTCCCTCGGAGAATAAAACAGATGGCCTCGGCTGGGCGTGGTGGTGCCCTCTTGTAATCACACTTCCGGAGGCTGAGGTAAGAGGGTCTCAAGTTTGAGCCCAGCCTGGGTAATTTAGGAACACCCTGTCTGAAAATGTTTAAAAACATTAGAGATAAAGCTCCACGCAAAGCCCCTGGGTCCAATCTGGGTGCCACCAAAAAAAAAAAAAAAAAAAAAAAAGAACTCTAAGATCTCACATTACCAAAATAAATGTTGAATATTTTCATTATGGTGAACAATACAGGACCACTGTTCTGGCTTTGATGTGCAACAATCCAGTTTGTATTTCGTGATGTCTTACCAAAACGGAAGTAAAAGAAACACACATCTAAAAAACGGGGAAGTCCTTCATGGTGCTGCTCTTGGTTTCTGTTGAAAATATCAGTTACACACATCAAACTAACTGAGAAACACTGGGGCACTGAAGGTTTGAACTCAAAAGCACTGGGTTCATTATATTATATAAGAATCCTTGAAAGCACCGTTTCAATTTCTGCACTGTAAGTGCTAACTACCTAAGGAAAGTAAGTGCAAAGATTATTAAAAATTAAATTCGCTGAGCAATCCTTGAAGACCAAAGCCTTAATTCTCCAATGATAATCACATGATCATAAATATCCAACTGACATTATCGAGGAGTGACAAACTATAAAAGGATTAATTAATGTGCTCAATCTACACATTAAGGATTCCTAAATTAGTAAGATAAACCCAATATGCCAACAGAAATGTGGGGAAAAGCACAGAATATTCACCACTCATGAACACAAAGCAAAAAAATTACACACACCCCCAAAACTATAGAAAATTTACCGGTAATCAAGAGATGTGTGTTTGTGCACTGTGATCATTCTGTCAAATTCCAACTTAAAAAATGCTAAAATCTAGGTTGGAAGGTACAGTGTGCTGACTGAACTAAAAATGCTTACAATCTTTCTAGAAATGGGTGGCAATTTGTGTCACAGACTTCAAATATCCCCATTTTTATATAGTGATCTATACCTAGGAAATAACCACAATAGCACACAATGGTTTATGTACAAGAATGTTCGCAGTATCGTTAATAATGAAAATGTCTGACAGTGGAGACAAGTAAAATAAATCATGTGATATTTAAACCAGACCGCTCTGAGTAATTTGAGCCATCATCATGCTTTGCTTGTGTTGATTTGTTTGTCTGAGATGGAGCTTTGCTTTACTGCCCCTGGCTGGACTCAAGCCATCTTCCTGCCTCAGCCTCCCAAGTGCTGGAATTATAGGCATGCAGCACAGCACCTGGCCTCTCTAGGAATATGTTTGAAGATGTTCTTAAGAATATTATTTTAAACAATAAGTTGGAAATGAAGTTATAAAATAAAACACTAGGACATTTCAGTAACTGCCCACCACAACCATAAAAGATAAATTTACATAAGAGTTTAAAATTTTCACAGGATAAAAGAGATTCTTGGGAACAAAGGCAAAAATAGACAAGAAGTTATTTGCAATGTAAGCAGCTGGAAATTCACAATTACAATTCCCCCATATAATCAAGAACGAAAAAGCCAACCATAAAAAATGGGCAAAAGTATAAATAGACAAGTTAAAAAATACAAGACATAATTTCCTGAGGAATAGGAACATTACCCCAGCTCACTGGAACTCAGGAAATGCCAGTTAGAAACTGAAAGAAGAATTCCACCTATCAATAGGATGCTATGGAGACAGCTTTTCGAAACATGCAGGAAAGCAGGGACATTTGCACACTCCTGTGAGAGAACACTGATAAAAACCAACCGTGGAGGATCGTGTGATAATATCTATTAAAATGCTAATGAACTTCAGGATATGGCAGAGTAGGTTTTATCAAACTAAGCTTCCAGTACACAGCAACTATAAATCTGAGAGAAAATACTGTCTGTGTAACATACATACCATATAATATATGTAACATAAACGTAGCAAATATATTGGGGACAATACATAACAATTGCACAAACTTTTTTAATATTTTGAGACAGGGTCTCACTAATTTGCCCAAATTAGACCCCAACTTCAGTCCTGGAAATTCAAGCAGGGATCTGATTCTTGAAAGGAGAGACGATAAATTCGATTCGTGTCTACACAGCCTCTGCAGGCGGGTGCGCCAGAGTCTCGGCAGCCCAGCTCAGACAACCGCAGCAGAAAGTCGCACTTTTACCGGTCTGAGGAGTAGCTAGGATACCGCAATATAAATTAAATGGAGAATAAAATACTAAAAGAGGTGGGAAGCCCAGAGATGAAATCCAGAAACCTTCTTTCAAAACGTTGCTCCAGTCTTTGGCTGGACCCAACCTCCACACACAGCCGGAAGGACCCCCGTGGGAAATAGCTGCAGGAAGACTAAGATTCTCCATCAAAGAGGGCAGCTGCTGCCCACCACAGGCAAGGTGGAGTCTGAAGACTGGGTCAACCTTGTAATTTGCTCACAATAACAAAAATGAAGATTCTTCAAAGGAGAATAACTGAATCCAGAGTCTTTAAAATGTATCCTCCAATATGTTCATTATATACTCCATAGTTACTGATTATGCAGACAAAGGTAAGCAAAATTAAACAAAACGTGAAAATGAGACCCATCAATCATGAGAAAATATGTCCCAGAGGATACAGGGCTTTAAAGCACCTATGAGAAGTATGTAAGGAGAAAAAGAAAAAGGTGGTCACAATGAGCTAACAGATAGAGAAGTCAGAGCAGAAAAATGAATGATCACCGCTTCAAGCCTGGGCAGCTTAGCAAATTAGAAAGACCCGTTTTCAAAATAAAAGACCAAAAGGGCCAGAGACGTAGGTCAGTGTGAAGGCCCCGGGTCCAATCCCCAGTACCATAAAAAAAGGATCCACATGGGCCGGGGATTTAGCTCAGTGGTTCCACCACCTGCCTCGCAAGCACACAGACCCAAGTTCGATCCCCGGTACCAAAAGAAAAAAGAAAAAAGGATCCACAGGAAGACCCAGTACGGATCCCTGTGCTGTCAGTGAGGACATGAGCAGTGACCGTAGCGACGCTGGCTGTGTTAGAAGAAACCGAGGCCGCTGGGCCACCCTCTGTGACCACAGCATCCACACCTGGAAGCCAGGGCAGCCAGCAGCCAGTACAACAGCCAGGCCAGTCTGTCAGCTTGGCTGTTCAGGGCCAAGTAGAGAGCCATCGGGAACAGACACGAACACTGTTCCGAGGAAAGTAACAGCATCCCCGTCACAAAGCTCTCCTGTGGGCCCAAGGAGGCCCCGTCTTCCATCTCCATCCACATGCCCTATGCAGGTCTTCCTCCCAGATGCTTCCTTCCAGCCCACTGCAGGCAGCCAGCTCACTCTCCTCCATCTGGGTCTGTGTGCACCAGAAGCTCAGGCCACTTCTGCACAAGGTGGACGACCGAGAGCACAACCCTAACTCCAGGTGCACACTGAGCTGGCTCAGAGCCCAAGCTTTGGCTCTTTCCTTCTGCTCCATCTCAGTGCACAGGACCCTGCACAGCTGCAGGAGCCCCGCTGTCCTAACGGGTGGGTGCTGGGAGCGAAGAGTCAAACTGCGAGCCAGCATCGTCCTGCCAGGCGAGGTGACTATGCCTTCCCAGCTCCACCTCCCTCACACACGGAATGTGGACAGGGCACTCTGCCCGAGCTGTCCAGAGGCTACCTGCTGACCACACCCTGGCACCAGGCAGCAACTCTCGCTCAGAAGGGAGACCCAGCTGATGTACTGAAACTAACAGAACAGATGGCCCACATTCCAGGCCCAGGAAACCTCAAATGTGAGCAGATAAAGTGTGTCCTAAGTGTGATGGAAATAGACAGTGAATATTTAAAGTTTTAAAAGTGAATACAGGAAAACACATTGACATGAATCTGCCTCAAAGCCTTCTCCCTCACTTTGAACACACTTTCCCTACCATTCTGGCCACTCTGAGTCAGTTCCGAAAGCTCTCTCTCACATCATTACCAGGTGTGAGCAAACACATGCTGAATGGTGCTGCCAGGTGCCATGCAACAGAAAGGCAGGCTTACCAAAACAGCTTAACTTCCTTCCTTGGACAATCTCTGGATTTGAATTGTTCTTGTTTTCCTAGGACCTTGAGGTGCAACACTAAGTTATTTATTTGGGCTTGCACTGTTTTTCTGATGTGGGCATTCAGAGCTAAAAGCTTTCCTCATTGTATGTTGTAGCTGAATTAACCTTTGATTGTATGAACTGTCTAATTTCTTCCTGGATTTCTTCTGTAACCCACTGATTACTCAAGAATATACTGTTCCTTTTTTTTTTTTTTAGTGCCAGGAATTGAACTCCAGACCTTGCACTTGTGAGGTAGGCAGCAGAACCACTGAGCTAAATCCCCGGCCCAAGAATGTATTGTTTAATCTCCATGTGTTTGCATAATTTCTGGGTTTCTTTTGCCATTAATTTCTAATCTCATTGCACTATGATCGGATAATGTGCATGGGATAATTTTGATTCTTCTGTATTTATTTAAGCAAGCTTTATAGGCTACTGTGTGGTCTATTTTGGACAGTTCTGTGTGCTGCTGAAAAAATGTGTATTCTATTGTTGTTGGATAAAACACTCAGTAGATACCTATTAAGTCTGTATGGCTCAACTCCGATGTTCTTGGGTTTTTTGTCTAATTGCTCTATTTGTGATGGTGGGGTCTTGAGGTCCCCCACTGTAATTGTGTTCATATTTATCTCACCTTTTATGTCCAACAGTGCTTGTTATGAGGTTGGGTGGGCCACTGTTTGGTGCATGTACATTTATAATTGTTATTTTTTCCTGTTAAATTGAAAGGGAAGGAGTACTGCCAAACTCATTCCTGGAAGCTAACGTTGACTTGATTCTAAAACCAGACAAGAACTTACCTAAAAAACAAAACTACAGGCAAACTTTTTAATGAAGCAAAAGTCCTCAACAAGATACTGGCAAACTAGAGGGTAGTCAAGGGTCATGTTTCCAGGTATGTGTGGTCTGGTATAAAGGTTCAGATCACCTGGAACATCATACTACTTTTGTATATGACATGGAAAGAGGTCAAAATTAAGTCAGCAAGTGCAAAAAATGCAAGACTATGAGCAATGCCCGGGGTAATGCAACTGATACCTTAAAAGAAAAATGAACAGCTCACTCTCAAAATGCCGATGGCCGTTGAGTGAGGCTCAGAGGAGGAGACCTGGCCAGGGAGGCGCTGCCCTCACGCGAGTCCTCCAGGCCCGAGTTTGGGGGCTGCCAGGACCTTCGCAACTCTTCCCATGGCCCTCTCGACAGGGGATCGCCCTCCTCCTGTGGAAACGCAGTGCCTGAATCTACTTAGCTTCTCCCAGGTGAGAAAATGCCTTTGAGGTGGTGAGCAAATTTTGACTCTAAACATCACAGCAGGGAGGAGGAGGAGGAAGAGGAGGAGGAGGTGGTTATCAGTATCAGAGCTAGAAGAGAGAGCTGGAATGAACCATACTTGTTGAATATCTCCTCCTTACTGGTTGGATTCATTTGTAAAAGAATTGTTTTCTCCTGTGTGGAAGTCACTTTGAGGCATATCTAATTATAAATCCAGGGTTTGCAAAGCCTTTTGATTTCCTAAAGGAGGGGCATACCACTCTATCAAATAAGCTTAACATTACAGCCAAAATGGTGCTGTCCCAGAGACAACGAGATGAACTAATCAGCTATTTCTCTGACAAACCTTGGTTCCTCATAGAGGGGAATGGTATTAGGGACCAAGATATAGGCATGAGAAATTGAGCTATAGCAGATTATCTTCATTCAAATGGCTATGAAGAGGCATATTCAGTTTTTTAAAAGGAAGCTGAATTAGATATAAATGAAGAATTAGATAAGAAGTATGCTGGTCTTTTTGGGGAAAAAAAGGACATCTGTTATTAGATTACAAAAAAAGGTTATGGAATTAGAATCAAAGCTAAATGAAGCAAAAGAAGAATTTACATCAGGTGGTCCTCTTGGTCAGAAACGAGACCCAAAAGAATGGATTCCCCGTCCACCAGAAAAACAGGCACTGAGTGGTCATAGGAGTCCAGTCACTCGAGTCATTTTCCATCCTGTGTTCAGTGTTATGGTCTCTGCTTCAGAGGACGCTACAATTAAGGTGTGGGATTATGGGACTGGGGATTTTGAACGAAATCTTAACGGCCATACGGACTTTGTACAAGACATTTCCTTTGATCACAGTGGCAAGCTTCTGGCTTCCTGTTCTGCAGGTTTGACCATTAAACTACGGGATTTTCAGGGCTTTGAGTGCATCAGAACCATGCATGGCCGTGACCACAATGTCTCTTCAGTAGCCATCATGCCCAATGGAGATCATATAGTGTCTGCCTCAAGGGATAAAACTATAAAAATGTGGTAAGTGCAAACCGGCTACTGTGTGAAGACATTCACAGGACACAGAGAATGGGTATGTATGGTGCAACCCAATCAGGATGGTACTCTGATAGCCAGCTGTTCCAATGATCAGACTGCCTGCGTATGAGTTGTAGCAACAAAGGAATACAAGGCCGAGCTCCGAGAACATGACATGTGGTAGAATGCATTTCCTGGGCTCCAGAAAGCTCATATTCTTCCATCTCTGAAGCAACAGGATCTGAGACTAAAACAAGTGGCAAGCCTGGGCCATTCTTGCAGTCTGGATCTAGAGACAAAACTATTAAGATGTGGGATGTCAGTACTGGCATGTGCCTATGACCCTTGTGGGTCATGATAACTGGGTACGTGGAGTTTGGTTCCATTCTGGGTGAAAGTTTATTTTGAGTTGTGCTGATGACAAGTCCCTACGCGTATGGGATTACAAGAACAAGCGATGCATGAAGACCCTCAATGCACATGAACACTTTGTTACCTCCTTGGATTTCCACAAGACAGCCCCCTACATGGTTACTGGCAGTGCAGATCAAACAGTAAAGGTGTGGGAGTGCCACTGAGTGACTCTCATTTGGCCCCTACTCACTTTTTACCTCTGGATCCACTCTGATGATACCATGGTTACCCCATTGAGCTCTTTTTAAATAAATATTGTCCTTTCATGTAAAAAAAAAATGAACAGATATAACATCTGTGTATGTGTAAAATTCATGTTTATAAGTGGATAACACCCTATTCCTAGAACATGTAGTAAAAGAAAAAAATGTAAACACATATCCCATCTCCAAGGAACTATTTTGTAAGGAAATAGTCACTCATCTGCTCAACATGTACATACAAGGATTTTCATTGCAATAGTATTTTAATATCAAAAAAAGAGACAAAACCAAAGTGTCTATAAACAAAGGGAGAGCTGAATAAACTATAGCAGAGTCATGCCATGAATAAGTGGTTTAAAGGAATGAGGTAGATCTCACATGTACCTACACGGAGAGGACAGGCAATACAAGCAAGGTAGAAAATAAATACAGAATTGGTAACATTTATGAAAAAGTATTAGTAAAAATGTGTGAAAGGAAACACACCAACCAGTTAATAGTAGTTCTGGGATGTTTGTCTTCTTTTCTTTTTCACATGCTTTATGCATTTTTCAAGTGAGCCACAATAAGAATATACACTTTAAAGATATAAACAGTTTTAAACGTGGTGAAGATGTAGAAAATACTTAGGGCCTATTACAGGTTTTGCTCTTTTAAAACAAACATGCTGTGCAGCACAGCAATGTGGAAAGGAAGGCTCTCAGGTGTGCACTTCTGTATAAGAGTACAGAGACACTGATGGACACACTTAGATAAATGAAGGACTTGGAGCACTTCCAGCGGACATGGCTGGCTATAAATCCCACAGGAGCAAGAGCAGGGGCTGAAAATGGTGTCCAAACACCAGCTCCTGATAATGGTTTTGTTGGACCCATTTCCTAAGAAGGCTTTTATATTAAAAATAATTTTCACCTCATTTGCTGATAGCTGAATGCTTCCAGCTGTCAGGCTTTTAGAAGAAAATGACAGTCTCAATCTCCAACGATCAGAAGGGCCAAGAATACCAAAGTTCAGGGCTGGAAAGGAAAACGGACACGCGCACATGTACATGTGCCTCTCCAAACCCTCACGAAGCTAAGCCATGCTCAAACGCTCCTGGCTTCCAAGTCTGTTTTATCTTGCTATGTCACACACTGCTTTCTCTCTGGGAAACGCATAACAAGGAATCCGGCTCTGTGCCTTATACATTCAACTCTTCTTTTCCTATTCTAAGAATACAAGCAAAACACCGTAGCTTTTGACTCCCATCTAGTGCACAGTAATTATCTCTTATGAAAAAGATTTTCTGTCCATGAAAATAATATGCAAATATAAATACAGGAAATGCAGAGAGCAAAATTAAAGAGAAAATGTATTCATAGTCCCACCATTATCCAAGGAAAATTACTGTTACATTTTGACAGTTATCATTCCAGGCTATCTTCTAAAACCACTTGAAAACAGCTGAGCTCACACTATATATGCAATGTTATTCCAGTGATTCAGGACACATGATAACTTTATTTTTCTATGATATTCAAAAACAAAGTAGGAGCTAGAGATGTGGCCCAGTGGTAGAGCGCTTGCCTAGCATTCACAAGGCCCTGGCTGCGGTCACTAGTAACCCCCCCCCCCATACACACACTATATAAGGTGCGATCAAAATTTGGGGTAAATGTTTAAATTTTTTAAAAACGTTGAAACTGTAAAAGACATTAATGCCCTCAAAATCCTCCCCTTGCTTGCTTTGAACACACTTATCCCATCATTCCTCACTTTCTGAAGCAGTTCTGGGAGTCCTCTTTCCTGAGCATCTTTAGTTGTGCTGTTCTGGCTTCCTCAATGTCCCAAATCAATTCAAAACTTGACCTCTCACAGTCATCTTTACTTTGGAGAGGAGCCAGAAATCACATGGTGCCAGATCTGGTGAATAAGGTAGACGAGAACACAGCATCATGTTTTTACGAGCCCACCTTTCCACTGGATGCTGCTCAGCAGCAGCATTCACCGTATTTTTTATCACACCTTGTGAATATACTCAGGAAAGAGGGCTTCCAGAGCTGCTTCAGAAAATGGCAAGAATGATGCATAAGGGTGTTCAAAGCAAGGGGGAGTACTTTGAGGGGAATTAACAGCAATGTACGTATCTTTTACTGTAATAATTTAAATGTTCACTGTATATTTCAATCACCTGGTGTGTGTCTTTGCATGTATATATCCATATGTAACCTGTATCATGTTGCATAGACAAGATATACTACTTAAATGTCTACTTATAATGTAATTGCCTATTTCTGAAGCATTTAGAAGATTTTCAATTATTCCTTGTAACATCTTGGTTCATAAAACTTTTTATTTGAAATTTGGGTTACCACACTGGTGGAGATTCTCAGGAGGAAATTAAATACATGAATAAGCTCATTTTATGAAGTGATTTTCAGATTTCCTTTATGGGTCTTTGCTCCTTGGTGGTTGACTGAAGCTACGTCTCACAGCCATGACAACAGCAGTAAGTTAGCCCACAGGCAATGTCTAAGTGCACACAGAAGATGCTGAGGGGTTCCTAACCTCTAGAAGCTTGGGTTCTCAGGGGAGCATCCTTAACATGATAGCATCTGATGACACTCATAAGCATCTGGCTGGACATGAAAGTAATAACATCTATTCAGTGTCTATTACACTCCAGGCATTCTTCTAAGACTCATCCTGCATTTCTTCATTTAATTCTCACAATGACCCCGTGATTCACTTCCTCACCGTCCAGATGAGGAAACAGGCTTAGTGAGGCAGGATGGCCACCCCCACTCCACCGGGACTTGAGCACCCCAAGTGCAGTAACAGTTTCCAAGGGTCCACCCACATCCTGTTCCAAGGCTTTATTGTGAGAGCAGTACACAGTATGTGGCAAAGCCAACCAGGTCATCTGAGTTCAAAACCTAGGACTCGGACACCAAGGTCCATTTTGCTGAGCCAACGGAGCACAAGGGGATGAACCACACAAAGGACTTTTCAGAAAACACATTTCCAAAGATCAGGACTGTACAGTTCTATTCTGCCTGTAAATGTTCTGGTGGTCCCAAATGCCAGCTTAGTCATTTATATCCTCATTCCTAACCTTTACATCAGTAGAGACAGGAGCTGCTACAAAAACAAACGGAGGACAGGAGGGAAGGGAAAGAGAAGGGAGAAACACATCACATATTTATCAACTACTTTACATTTTTACAAGGGTCATGCTGCTGTGTATTTTATACGCACACACAAAACACACACACTCTGGTCTTACGAAGATTACAATTAGCTAAAGAGCTCAATCAGGGCTCATAAAGCAATTAAATGAGAACATAAGATTAGGAAAGAGTGCAAGATGTGTCAAAGTGCTACTGTGTGAAAACTGCAACTATCACTGTTCATTTTTTCAGATTTTCATACCACTGAGATAAGTCGGTCCTGTACGTCAGACCACACTTGCTAGTTGGGGCTCTTTCAAAAAGTGTTTCCTATAGGTATAGACAATAAATGCTATAGGATTCCACTACACACACAGATTAGAATACATGTGAGTCATTCTCACAGTACGAGTTCCAGATGAGACGTATGACCAGAACTTGGAAAGAAAAGCTGTGAAAAGACCAGCAGTGTGAGACACAGGTCTGGTGCTGAATGGTGTTGGGAAGCCTGAAGTATTTGGAACTCTGTATTAGCGTTCCCACTGCTGGACACAATACCCAACATCCACAACTTAAAGAAGGGGAGGTTTAATCTGGCTCACTGTTTGAAGGGATTCAGTTCATGGTCATCAGTCACTGTTATGGTTTGGGTCTAGATGTCCCCCACAAAGCCTCATGTGGTCATAGGCTTGATCTAGAGTGTGTGAAGCTGGGATTCATGATGCAATGCTAGGCTCAAGGGCACTAGGATTGAGGGTGTGAGTGCTACTCGTCCTAAGTAGTCTGAATAAGATAAAAACGGGCAGGAAAGGAAAAAATGGAAACAAAGGCTTTGTAAATAAGGAGGGGTGAAGGGGGTGAAGGGAGGACAGGGGAATGGAGAGAAAATAAGAACCAAGATGCATCATGTAAAGGTACAAGATCCCAATGTTGAATGTAACTGTACTGTATACCTAAAATGTACCAATAAACTTAATGGAAACAAAAAAATAAAAGGGGCAAGGAGACACTGTTGAGCTTCTCTTGTTGCCTTTGCTGCCTTGCGCACGCCATGTTGTTTGTCCTCTGCAGTGTCTGTCTGTCATCCCTGTCTTGGAGCCAGCCATCTATGGACTAAACCCTCTATGAACTGTAAGCCCAAAAAAGCCCTTCCCCTTTCACTTTGGGTGTTGGGTATTTTGTCTCAGCAATGACAGAAAAGTAACTTACACTGTCACGGAGGTAGAAATATTATGGTGGAAGGATATGGCAGAGGTGAGCTGCTCACTTCATGGTAATCAGGAGCAGAGAGGGAAGGGAGGAGCCAGGGAGGAGGACAGACCCCAGTGACACACCCCTCCCACCAGACTGCACCTCCTCACAGGATATTCAGCCATGAACTCATCAATGGACTGATCCCTGATGAGGTTGGCACCCCTGTGACCCAATCACCCTCTAGAAGTGTTATGCTGTTGCATATTTCTGAATACATGAAACTTTGGGTGATACTGTGGATCAAGGCCATAACATTCTGCTCTTGGCCCCCAAAAGGCTTATATCCATCTCATTGTGGAAAATGCAAGAGTTGCCAAAATCTTAACAGTTACAGTGTTGCTGAAAAGTCTAAGTCCAAAGCCTCCTCTGAGACTCAAGGCAAACTCTTTGCTGGAGAATCAGTAAAAAAAAAATTTTTTAATCTTTTTAATTTAAAAAATATTTCCAACATAGAGTGGTACACTCCAAAAATGAGAAACGGGAGAATAGAAATGAATCTGACCAAAGCAAGACCAAAGCCCAGTAGGCCAACATTAAATCCTGTAGCTCCATGTCCAGCATGTGGGCCAGGTTGTGATCAGATATGACTCTAAATGGCTCAGGAAGTCCCAGCCCTATAGCATTGCTGGTTGCAGCCTACATAGCTTCTCTCTCCACTCACTTCCTTGCACAGTTCCTCAGTAGATGTTCCACATTCCTGGCATGTCTAACTTCCGGGGGTCTCCACTGCACCTTTGGCTTCACTTTCCCGGCTTCAAATATCACACTCTAGGGGCTCCTGGCAGAAACTATGACCCTGTCACACATTTTTGCATGGCTTCCCAGGTCTTCTTCTAAAATCTGATGGAAGCCTCTATGACCATTTCTCTTGCATTCTGCATGCCTGAAAAACCAGCACCATGTGGATGGTACCAAGGTCTGTTGCTGGTTCTAGCCGTAGCCTGGGCCCCTTGGGCCACTGCTGCAGTATCTTCCAAATGCCTGGACGGATGAACTCAGGAAAACGCTTCTCTAGGCAACCCTGAATGACCAGGTTGCCCTGGGGGCTGTCTTCTCAAAGCAAAGTCTTTTAAAGGAGTTCACCCTTTTAACCCATTTCAGGGTGGCCATATCCTGAGATGTCAAGACATCTTGCTGTCCTGATATAAAGTATTTGGCTTCTTTTTAATGCTAATATTTTTAGCAAGCATGTAGTCCTTGGCCTCAACTTTATACATGTTTCCTTTCTTACCAAGCTGTAAAGTTTCCAAATCATTCTGCTCTGCTTTTTGCTCCTAATTCTCCCCTATTTATCTGGCTAAAAGCAGCCAGCAGCATGCCACACCTTGAATGTTGGGCTGTGGAAATTTCCTCCACT
Source organism: Heterocephalus glaber (assembly GCF_000247695.1). The sequence goes on along the minus strand of NW_004624743.1, from coordinate 1,635,823 downwards.
AGATTAATTGGTCACCCTTAAATTCAGTCTGACACAAAGTCTTTGGACATGGGCAAAATGTAGACAAATTCTTTGCCCAAAGGAAATGTGCATGACCTCTAGACCTCAGTTTCAATTCCTATCTGAAATCTCATAAACCTGGCCTTTGTTGTCTGCGTTCCTATCAACCTCTTGAGCCTGGTCTTTAATTTACACAGTTTTATCAGTATTCCCATCTTCTGAGCTTCAACCAGAATCACCCATCAAGCTTGGCTTAAAGCATTCTAGGTCTTCTCTCTAGCGGACATCTCCAAATCTTTCCAAATTCCTCCCACAAAACACTTCCAAAGGTTTTTAATCTACACAGTCAAGTACAATCACATCAATAGACCCACTCCCAGTATCAAAATTTTTGCATTAATCAACTGCTGGGCACAGTACTCAGCATCATAAGTTAAAGGAGAAGAGGTTTAATTTGGCTCATGGTTTTGGGGAATTCAATCCATGGTCAGGTGGTGCTAAGGCAGAAATGGCATGGTGGGATGGCATGGCAGAGGAAAGCTGTTCAACCTATGAAACCAGTTAGCAGAGAGTGAAGGGAGGAGCTGGAGACAAGAATACAGCCTTCCAGCCATCCCCCAGTGACCCACCTGCACCAAGGTCCCACCTCCTAACAGCACACTCAGCCACGAATTCATCAATGAACGAATCTGCTGATGAGTACAGTAGATCTCCCCCCAAGATACAGTCACCTTTCAAAAGCTCCACCTCTAAGTACATGAGACTATCAGGAGACATTTACCATAAAAACTCCATTACTGCCATGCCCAAGGGATGTAGACATTTCTGTTGCTTTTCCAGCCTCCATTTTCATCCATTATTCAATCCCTCCCAAATGAGGAGCCACCTCTGATCTGCATACTTAGCATTTCTTCATTCCCTGGGTGGCTACCCCTGTATGCGGTTGTTGCTTTGGAAAAAATATGTGAAATATGAAAAATAACATGATCAACTTTCATCCCAATTAGGTGAGCAAGGTGACTATGATGTAGAAGCAACTGATCCTAATGGTGAACTCTCCTGGTCCTTGACCAGCCTCCCTGGGCTCAAGTCCCAGTATGGTCCCTTATTATCCTACATGTCCTTGAGCGGGTTGCTTCCTTTCTCCGTGCTTCAGTTTTCTCCTCTAAATGTGTGTAGTCACCATACTGATTTCAGAGTTGTGGTGAGGGTTAAATAATTTCTTACATGATTTGTAGCTATTTTGACTAATAACCTAGGTTTGCCCCAGTCTTCTTCTTTATTTGCAGGACTTAAGTAGACAAGCTCACAGCTCCAAGGTCCAAACGGGAAGCTCCTTGAGATACCCAGCCTCACCTACAGGGTTCTACCCAGTTGCAGGCCAAGGTGGCTCAGGTAAACATCTTGGCCTTTGTTTCCACCTTGACTGGCAATTCTTCCATACATGGTCCACTGGTGACAGCCCTAAAAGGAAAAGGAACCTAAAATCTTAACAGCGGGGACATAAGTTTGTCTCAGTTAACAGATTTTAAAAGTTTGCAAAATTATTAGAATATAAAATTTATTCTTGGGGCCGGGGATTTAGCTCAGTGGTTCCGGCGACTGCCTCCCAAGTGCAAGGTCCCAAGTTCGATCGACAATACCCCCCAAAAAATAATAATAATAAAATTTATTCTTGTGGGCAATATAATTTACGTGTTCTTGAGCTGGTGCCATGAGATAATAACATTTGTGTTTTATATGGATTAACCTGATGGCTACACATGATCTTTCTCAGGAGACCTCTACCTTCGTCTAGGGCTGGAGGTGTAGTCCAGGGATAGACCCCCTGCCCAGCATGCTTGAGGCCCTGGCTTGGAGCCCAGCACTGCCAAGGTGGTGGGGGATGAGAGATGGAGTGAAACCAGGGGGGTTTAAAGGTCAAAAAAAAAAAAAACCAGCATTTATGTTTTTTGTGCTTTCCAGCCAAGTGTTTAGGGATTCTGCGCACAGTGCTGAGTGTCACCAGAGCGAGAAGTGGGACTTCAAGAACTTCAATCCCAGGGTCTGGCAGGGCCTGGCACATAGCAAGCACTCCAAACCCTGACTGCATAAACGCAAAGCAGAGCCCACGGTGACCACCAGGGCCACTGTGAGGGGTTGTTGATGGCATGAAAACTTTTTAAAAGCAAGCAGTGGATTCAGGAAGCTGATGGGGAAGGCACCTGGGCCGGGGCTGCCTGGGGACAGTAGGCCCGTTCTGGGGCTGAGGGCAGCACAGAACGGCCTCTGGGAGCCCAGAGGAGCTGATTCTCCAGTCGCTGAGTCTGAAAGCACTGCAGAGGCGAGGGGAAGCTTGGACCCTGAGTCCTGGGAGAGCAGCGCGATCCGAACCCACAGCAGAATCTGGGTAGGCAGATTCCGCCAGGCCGGGAGAGGACCAGCAGCTCGGGGTGACAGACCGGATTTTAACTCACTTAGGGTCTCATCGCTGCCCAGTGCAGACTGATCTTATATTTAGTCAGAAGCCCTTTGGGCCTTCAAACCTGTGGGAGCTTCCCAAAGCCATTCGGCCAAAAGACTGCACCTCCAAGGACCCTCCCATAGGGGCGGCATGAAAAGGACGAAGCTGTGCTACTCCGTGCCCCACAGGCCCGCGGGAGCTGTGTGTGGCATATGTGCACTCACAAAAGCAGAAACTAAAAGCACAGAAGACAGGGTGGTGAGTTTGGCAGCTCAGCGAACAACAGAACAACACAAAGTTTAAAAATCTGACAAGAAATAAGCGAAAATATTAAATGTCTTCAGCTAATACTTACGAGTCACTTTGGTTCTAACTGCATCTAATTTTTAGTATTTTTATTTTTAAAACACAGAATTTAACTAAATAAGTAAATACTTATGAAAGTGCAACTTGTTTTCAAGGTAGGAAAATAAAAACCCAAATCCAGCTGGGTGGGGTGGGTGTGGTCGCTTTGGAGAACATTTCCTTTGCTCCAGCCGCCACCTGGGAAATCTCTTACCCGGGAAGGACCTGGACGATCCTCTGATAAAGGGCTGCACCCTCAGCCAGGAAACTGCTCCACCCACACAATCAGCCAGGGCAGACCTGGAACTCCAGCCCAGTTCCTGCCTGAGAGTCAGAGCCCTCTCCAGCTAGCCCCATCACCAAAGAAGCCGCCCCTTCTGCCTTTCCTGAGAAAGGGGGAAAGCTCTGCAGAGCAGCAGGTCTCTCCAAACCCATGTCCCGTGAAAACACACATCCATGCTCACAGCAGCCAAGGAGCGGAAAAAACCTGAATTCTTCCCAAGCAAAGAACATAGAAACAAAGGGTGGTACATCCATGCCGTGGAATATTACATGGCTGTGAAAGGGAAGGTAGTACTAATGGATGTGATCGCTTTGGGGTGGCTTTAAAACACTCCATCAAGTGAAAAAGGCGAGTACAGAGAGCCAGATCCCGGATGACTGCATTCCTATAAAACATCCAGAACAGGCAAATCCATAGAAAGTGGTTTAGTTGTCTCTAGGGCTGGCAGAAGTGGAGCGGAACAAGGCCACTGCTAGGGGCCAAGGAGGTCCTTGGTTACTTTCCAGGCTGACGGAAGTGCTCTGACATTCGCTGGGGCACAGGTGCAGCTGAAAACAAATGCACAGCGACATTCCTCGGCACTCACTGAGGAATGTGGGCACACTGCGGGAAAGCAGCTGGCGACAGGCTCCACCCCACCCCTTTACACACATGCTGCGCCGTCTCTAGTTCTGCTCCCCAGGCCTGGCTCTGGCCTCCATGAGGCCCACAGCAGAGCCTCTCTCGCTGCCTCTGATCAGAATCAGCTTCCAGGCACCATTTTCTCCCCGGTCAACCCCTCTGGTCAACCGGAGACTGACTGGTTATGTCTAAAGCCAGCACGGCCGGGGGGGCTCTGCTCTGGCCTCGGCCCTGGCAGGGACTCTTATGGGAGGAGAGGTGGCGTGCAAGGCCGGCACACTCACCCGCACCGGTTGTGATGTTAAACAGTCCCAGCTCTGTCATCTCCTGGACTCTCAGCAAAGACCCACAAGACGGGCAACAGACACTGCAGGGCCTGCAGCTCACCACAGTGTGGGAGACAAAGCGCCTGCAGGCTTCTCTGTCCTAAGATGAGGCAGGAAAAGCAGACATTCTATTTCCTTAGGCCTGCAGTTCTGCCTCAGCCCTGGCTTTGAGTTACACACAATTCTGTTAGGACAGCTAATTTTTTTTTTAATTTTGGCGCCTATGCATAAACTTTTAAATATAAACCAATTTACTTTTATCAAAAAATTATCTGAGTTTTTAATATTTAAAAGACTGAGAGCCTAGGATGGTGGCACATGCCTGTTTATTCCCCATTCTTGGAGGCTGAGGCAGGAGGATCCCAAGTTCCAGCCTAGCCTGGGTAACTATGCAACTTAGCAAGACCATGTCTCAAAGTAAGAAATAAAAGAAGGGCTGGGGATACAACTCAGTGCAAAAATCCTGGGTTCATTCCAGGAAGGGAGAGGGAGGGGAGAGGGAGAGAGTCTCACAGCGACTCTACATAGCTTTTGTCTGCAGCAAGTAATCAATTACTTTGACCAGATTCACATCCACAGGACAAAGGAACTCCAAGGATCCTCCTCCATAGTTTCCATCCAGATGAAGTTAACCAAAAGGCTTTTTGTGCATAGGCAGCCCAATGATCCAAGTCGATTTTGTCTCTCTGCTTGCTGAATCTGTCATGACTGTGATCCATTGCTGGTAATTTATCATCAAGGAAATGCTAGCTCTATTTTCAATATTCCATCTCACTCCGCCCAACAGGATAACATTCTGGAAAGGGAAGGGGTGGCTACAAAATGCGCAAATCCGCACTGTGCACGAGCTTATTTCTGTGGTCCTGATATTCACCACACAAAGCACATTTTGACATCTGGATCATTGTTGTCACGACAGTATGCAGATGGGTTTCTCTTTTTTACTTCTTCCAACAATGCAAATTAACCCAGTAGATATTAACAGTCCTTCTCTGTAATACCATGTGACCACTTGTTTACAATAAGATCACCTCGGCTGGGGATTTAACTCAGTGGTTCCAACGCCTGCCTCACAACCACAAGGTCCCGAATCTGATCCCCAATACCAAACCCCTCCCCCAAAATACAATAAGATCACCTCTCTGAACCACACAAAAACACTAAGTATGAGCCAGTTAATGTCCAGGTATCTCACAGCCACTCCTGTCCTCCTATCCTCCTCTGCAATATTTAAAAATGAACAGCAAATTAATCACCATCAAGCTTTCCTGAAAAATACCCCCATCAAAACATAGCACTAAATACAATACCCAAAATGCAAACTCAGGAAAGTAAAGCAAATACATAACTAGGCATATTGCAGGGAAGAAAAAAGCCCTGAAAATGAAGTGGACAGATGAGATAACGACACCCTGTCAATGGCAATCAATGTTAAATGTTGAGGAGGTCACCATTCCTTCCTCCAGGAAAGTAAATAAAGAAGAAGGAAAAGTTGGTTGATGTTCATTCCAAAAACAGACTCCCTGGGGAAGGGACAGGGAAGTATGAGCAGCGGGAACTCAAGGTTCTGGGTGCTGCTGTGCAGTGAGGGGCCAGAGGTGCACTGTGCATTGTGCACTTCACAGAGCCAGAAGAAAGGATTTCAAAGCTTTTGCCATAAGGAAATGGCAAACGTTTAAGAATGAAACTATGTTTAACCCGATTCAAACATTATGCAATGTGTACTTGTATCAAAACGTTCCACATGTTACAGATGAGCCCCCAGACTCAAATCTCTGGTGCCAGAAAGCATGCACTCAGACAGCAAGCAAGAGAACTCAGGGCCGGGGATTTAGCTCAGTGGTTCCGGTGCATGCCACACAAGCGCAAGGTCCCAAGTTCGATCCCAGGTACCAAAAAAAAGAAAGAGAGAGAGAACTCGACAAAGCAAAGTTTAAAGTTCAAAATTCACTTCTGCAGAAGGGCACGAGCACACTCAGACACGAGGCAGCAGGTGTGCTGAGCATCAGGAAGCAGGGTTTTTAAACCCTCATGTCTGAGAAGCAGCTGACCTCTAAATTCATTGGCTGAATCCAAAGGCTTGCAATCTGTCTCGGCTGGCTAGTTTAAGCAGCATAAGGGGGGTTGCTGAGGGGAAGGACAGCAGGAGGGGAGAGGGTGGGGGAACAGAGAGTCCTTGGCTATTGAGAAGCTAACCTGGTCTGCAGCTATGTTTCCAGAACTTAAATGGAGCAGGCGTTTCCCATAATTTCAGTGTGTTGGGGAGAGGCTGCCTAGGATGGACCAGAGTCTAAGATGGAGGCACTCCTGTTTGTATCCTTTGCTAGAAAAGACAGGGCCACAGCTTCTCACACACAGCACCCCAAAATAGGTACAGATTTGATGTCTTCATGCATCCGCTGAAACAGAAGTTTAAACCACTTTCCAGTGAACATGCAAGATATTTTACAAACTGGGCTACTGATGCAGTCATTTACTAAAAACTACAGAATTCTACATAAAAATGTCCCTGTGGCTTGTGTTTAGATGTCCCCCAAAGCCTCATGCTTTTCCAGAGGTGGTCAAATTTGGAGTGTGTGACTGACTCGTGGGAGAGCTAGGCCCGAGGGCACTGGGATTAGGGGCACGAGTGCTACCTGCCCTAAGTGGCCTGAATAAGATAAAAGGGGCAGAAAGACGCAGTTAAGGGGCAGAAAGACACAGTTAAGGTCTCTTGTTGCTTTGCTACCTACGGGCTACCATGTTGCCCCTCTGCCACCCTGCCTTGGAGCCAGCTGACTATGGACTGAAACCTCTATGAACTGTGAGCTAAATAAACTTTTCCCCCTTTAACCCTGGGTGTCAGGTATTTTGTCTCAGCAAAGACAGAACAGTAACTAAGTCAGTCCCCATTTTGTCCCCTGCAAGAGGACAGACAGCAAAGACGCTGTTCAAACTGTGAGTGAGGAGAAGCCCAGCACTCTCTCCTAACACCGACTTCTGTCAGGTGAGAAACTCTCCCAGCCCTCATGCCCTACAGCAAAACAGAGGCAAGAAAACACAAATATGGACGTGGACGGGGCGGGCTACACCCAAGGGTCCTGAGGAAGCTGCTTTCCGTTTTCAAAAGAGGGGAACACCGTGCGTGCATGTGTGCGTGTGTGTGTGTGCGTGTGTGTGTGGTACCCACGCCACCCATACCCCACGCCTTTCTGCCCGACCATGGGGGGATCAGTGCCCAAGAAAGACAAACTCTTGGCTCTTGGACCCCAGAAGCTCCTTCACAAGGAAAAGCAATTCAGTCTAGACCCCTAAAAGAGCAGTGCACACGGTGGTGCCCAGGTACCAGCGGTTGACCTGTCCGGAACTGCAGAGGCTCTGTGCCAGGAACCAGAAATTCGAGGGCTGGCTGCCAGCGAACCCTGACTCAGACATTGGAGAAGCACAACACTGCTGGATAACACACTGCTTAGCACCTCCTGTCCTTGATTAAAGGACTGTAAATCTAATCAAGAAGACTGCTAGCCAAGGCTCCTGTCTGGATAACCACTGTATTCCCAGGAGTGAACACAAGACCAACAGAGTGATCACAAACCTCATAATCACCAGGTGGGGCCTCTGCACCGGGTGCGAGCAGCTGAGTCAGCACCCCATCCAGGAGAGGCTCAACGAGAGCACTTGGAACCGACTTCAGCTCCCCAGCGCAGTGAGGACTACACAACAATCCATCCCCATCACCCACTTCCGAAGCTCGAGGGCCAGGTCATCAGGGGCAGCACCATGGCCGGCTGCTCAGTCCCCACTCCTGGCGTTCACTCCCTGGGTACCATGCTGGAGGAGCCCAAGTGAACAGTGCCTGTCTCTGCTAAGGTCCTTAGCACGCATAGCGGATGCCCCCAGCAGAAGCAGCTAGCTCTGCAAACCCTCTGTGTTCTGAGCCACAGGCCCCTGGGTGAGGTCACTCCGTCCTAAGGGAAAAAGTCACAAACAGCACGAAGGACTTGCTGGAACACCGTCGAAAAATGAAAAATGGAAAGGGTTGGGGGGCAAAGCTCAGTGCGAAGGCCCTGGGTTCAATCCCAAGCACATAAAAAAAAAAAAAACAAAGTTAGTAAATGAGGCAGGCTCATTTCAGTCCTTAAATTGGTGAAATTTTTATTCCCAGCTCATTTTTATCGCATGCCTCTACGAGCATCAGAGGCGTGGCACAAATGCTTGGCACCTCTGCACGTTTCTCCTGAATTCTCACACTGACGAGTTCCTAGCTCAGAATGAAACTGCTTTGCAACACGTATACAGGGCAGGGATGGAAGTGCATCTTATAAACTGTCACACACCACGCACACACACAGAGTGGCCAGCAGCTTAATTGGCCACCCTGAACACCCTGCCGGAATTTTATAGTTTACGTAGTTATTTTACAGCAACAATACTCAGTCGAGGTGAACAACTTGAATTATCTAGTTCCTCGGGGTGTTGGCTTAAGGTATAAAACCAAAATAAACGTTTGAGATTCAAAAATGGGCAACAGACAGGAAACACAGCGCGTTAGCACACAACACGAGGAGAGGGAAGGAGACAACAGCCCGGAGGAGACAGTGTAAGGGTCAACGTCACCACCTCTCCCTGTACAGCTTCAAAAGACACTGTCAGCAGCGGGGCTCAGTGCGCAGGCCTGTGAGCCTGGCATTCTGGGAGGCTGAGGCAGGGGGACTGCAAGGTCAAGCCCAGGCTGGGAAGCTCAGTGAAATTCAGTCTCAAAAGTAAATAAATAAATGAATGAATAAATAAATAAATAAATAAATAAATAAGGGCTGAGAATGTAGCTCAGTACGAAGGCTCTGGGATCCACCCTCAGTACACACACAAAAAAGGTACTGCCACTAAACAGTGGTTTGTACATTACTCCAATCTCCAGATTACTGGCAGGGACAGCCGGATGCCGTGGGTTCTGAGAACCGAGACTGGAAATGAGCGAGGGGCTGGTGGCTTGTCTTTTCATCTTTCCATACTATTCAGATCATTTCTGCCACCTGCGTATGCTTCGACACATATCATTAGCTTATATGAGAGCTTGTTCTAAACTTACACACCATAAAATATATATAATATATACAAGGTATGGTCAAAAAGTATAGTAAGTGTTTAAAAACTACTTAGAAGACACAGTACCATGAATCCCCTCAAAATCCTCCCCTGGCTTCACACACACCAATCCCACTGTTCCTGCCCCTTTCTGCAGCAGCTCTGGAGTCCTCCTGCCTGAGGGTCTTTAGTTGCACTGTCCTGGCTGCCTTAGTGTCCTCAATTGACTCAAAATGCTGACCTTTCACGGTCATTTTGACTTTGGGGAAGAGTTAGAAGTCACCTGGTGCCAGACCCGGTGACTAAGGCGGATGAGGATGCAGTGTCTGTTGTTATGAGCTGCCTTTCCGCTGGAGGTGCTCGGCCGCAGCATTCACTGTATTTTTGATCACACCTTGTAAAGATGCTCAGGAAAGAGCTGCTGCAGAAAGTGGCAGGGAGGATGGGATGAGTGTGTTCAGAGTGAGGGGGAGGATTTTGAAGGCGATTCATGGCAAGGTGCCTTTCACTGTAACAGAATTTAATTTAAACGGTCCCCATTTAATCTAATCACAGCTGGAGTACAGCGTCTCATATCACACACGACTCCATTCATGTGAATTCTGAGTGGAGAGACAGAAACCAGATCCTCGGGCGCCTACAGCTGAGCGTCAGGGATGGGAAGGACCACCAAGGGGGTGATGACATTCTTAAAGTGGCTCACATGTGCCAACTTCACAGACGTGGACACCTTCACAAGATTGCTCATTACAAGCAAACTGCATCCCAATTAAACTTTTTGAAAAGTGCACCAATGTTTTCAGAAGTTGGGGAAAACCCACTGCCATCTCCTCAGGAAAGCCGGTACCCAAGCATGATTTCCAATCGCAATGCGTGCACGTAGCCCCAGCTGCGCACTCACTGAGCCGGGACTCAGGCACCCCCGGCCACAACAGAGGCCTTGAAGGGCCCGGGGGCCCGGCCTGGGGGCGGCATCAACCCCCGCCCTGAGCACTTCAGGACGCTGGCGACCAGCTGCAGCCCCACATCGGACCCACCTGTGTAGACCGTTCTTGAAGGCACAGCTGATGACTTTCTGCAAGAAGAGTTCTAGCCCCAGACTCTGGGGAGTTCTTCCCCCTTCTCGATAAGACCCGGCTGGGTCTCCTCCTGCTCTCCTCTGAGGGTCAGAATGCCAAGGTTCCACTTTATTAACCCAGAAGGAAGGGCAGCAGATACTGGATCAGGCCAGGTATGCTTACAGGAGCCCGAGGAAGCCATTCCGCCACCCCCCCCAGGGACGTCCAGTCTGGCTCTCCTGGGGGCCCAGTCCTCATCAAGAGGGATCCAGCTGAGGCTCCGGGTCTCTCTGGTCCCGATCCAGGAAAGGATGGGCACGGGCAGGTGGGAACAGCTGCACCAGGCACTGGGATTGGAACTCGAAGACACTGTGACCATCCCGATGGGGGCTCCTTCCTAGGAGTCTCATTCCCAGAGCAGGGCACCATCTGCCATAGAGAAGGGCAGGCCTGAGTCGCCGGCAGGAAACAGGTGCACCTGAGACCCTCGAGCTTAGAGAAACAAAGTAGCTTCACGTGCTTAAGTGGCACAGTTTCTCTTATGTGAGAAACCCAAAGTCCAAATAAATTAAAGAGCACCATAAAAGTTGGATGATAGGGAACAGGGCGGCAGGTCCTTTCCAAACAGGAAGGGGTCAGGAGCTGGGAGGGGAAGAAGGGGAGAGGAGGGTTGCAAAGAACGAAGGTGTGTTCCGCTCCGGCTCCGGGTGCCCATGCTGTACCGCCACATGTGCAAACTTGCACTAGCAAGAGTCACCCGCTTGTCCGTGCAGCCTGCCTGTGTGCTCATGCTGCCCGCCGCAGCGGCACTGCTTTATCTCAGGCCCTTCTGCGTCCAGAAATCACCCGGAGTGGAACCAGATCAAAAGCCGCCTTCCACGCCAAAGGACCTGCTTACTTGCAGGGGCACAGACTTCTGTGTAAAATCTCACCGTGTTTACACAACTTGGAGAGGAAATATTTTTAAAATAAAAGCAACTGAAGGGGGGGGGGGGGTTATCTTGGACCACAGTGGAGAAAGCTGTAAAACTGTATGTGGATATGCATCATACAGACATCAAAGCAAACAGGCGCGCCAGAAACAACTAGTAGTCACATAAAACCAAAGAAAAAGGAGCAACGTCCCAAAGCGTGGGTGGAACCTGAAATGAAAGCAGAAAGGGGTACAGGGTCAGAGTCCCATGGGGTGAGAGGAAGCTGAAACGCGAACCTCAGGCCCTGCACTTCTCTTCACAGGCCCGGGGAAGGCTCAAGAAGTCTTGCTCTTGGTGCACGCCTGCAATCCCATCTCCTCAGGAGGCTGAGGGAGGAAGATCACAGGTTCGAGGCCAGCCTGAACAACACAGAGAGCCTAGGGGGAGGGAGGTAAAGCAGCTGAAGTTCAACTAGTCAGTCGGTGAACATACAGAATCAGGAGGCCGCCGAATGTCCTCCCACAGTGTAGGCTGTCTCTTCGCTCAGTTGTTTCCTTTGCTGTGCAGCCCTTTTATTTGCTATGAGCCCATTTGTTGATTCCTGATGTTTTTCTTATGCAATCAGGGTTCCTCCAGAAAGTCCTTGCCTGGGCCTGCCTTTGAGTTTTCCTAGTTCATCTTCCAGCAGACCCGGTGCTTCTCCTAACACAGAGATCTCTGACCCACCTGGATTCTGCTCAAGGCTCAGCGAGATGCATGGGTCTAGACTTCATTCCCTGCCTGCGAATGGAAAGGAGGCTTCCACACATGCGGCACAGCGAAGGTGAGCCATGTCCCTCAGCCCAGGGGACAGACTCTCGCTCCAGCCTCGTTCACAAACTCCAACAACAAGACTGGAACTCCCCAAGTCCCGTGACCCCGCGGCACACCAAATGGGCCCCCGTGCGGGCTATGGACAGCCCTCTCTCTGCCTGAGCAGCGGCACTGTGACTGCAGACAGAGCCCTGAACTCTCTCTCGCCTCCCCTCTGTCCTTCCCAGCTCACCCTCAGGGATGGAGCCCCACGGGCCAGAGCTCAAGGCCACCACCCCAAGGGCCCAGCCACCCGGGAGCCGCCCAAGTGGGCAGGGACGGTGCGGGTCAGAAGCCCGGCCATGGGCACTGGGCCAGGGAGGTGACCGTGGGGACCGACCTCAAAGGGGAGAAGAGACCACAGCCCAGCAGCCAGAAAGCCCAGCTCTGTGCTGTGCGCAGCCCCTGCCCACTCCCTGCCCGGCAGCAAGGCCACCGAGCAGATCCCGGGTGGGGGCCGGGGTGCTGGAAGGGCGCTCACCGCCCCACGCCCCACAGACTCGGGAACCCAGCCAGCCAAGGACAGTGCCGTGGGGGATCTGGACCAGGATGGGGGCAGGGGTGCCACCGGAAAGAGTCCCTCGGGCGGCCACCTTCTCAGAAGGCCCTCGGTGAGGAGGGCAGGGACAAAGCCAACCCAAGGCCCCGCACGGCACTCCTCGGGCTGAGTCTGGACCCAGCAGGTGCTCTGGGCTTCACAGAGCAGCTGAGGTCACCAGCCACCCGGGGCGCAGGCTGTGGCCACATGCGCTTCACTGGGGAGTGCAACACACACAGGCACGGGCCAAAGAACCTTCTGACTCGGTTTATTTCTCTTTATGGCCGAGTAGTCCTCCATGGTGTGTAAATGTCACACTTTCTTATCCATCCATCTGCCGATGGGCCTACAGACTGCTTCTGAGATTCATCATGAGTCCTGCTGCTATAATGAGCATGCAAAGTCCGTGTAGCGAAGAGCTGCATCTTATTTCGCTTTTAAGTTACGTGGTGTTCTTGGTGTTCTTGGTAGCAATCCCTGTTGTTAGTAAATAGTAGAATCTTCCTGAAGAAAGTCATCGTTAGGAGTTTAAAAGCACAGTTGTTAGACATAAATATATATATAGTGCAGGCCCTGAGGGATACTAGCTACATTTACTTAATAGCAATTGAACAAGAAACAACTTCGGGCTTCAGATATTCACTTTGCTACACGTGTGCAGTTGAACCTTAAAAAAATGTTAAAAACATTTTTATGAGTCCCAATTTTCAGTACACAATCCTCACATTCGTTGTGGGGAGCTGTGACACACATACATAGTGCACCTCGGTTCTTTCTATGCTCCCCCCCCCACCCCCGGGCCTTTCCATTTGCATCAGACCTTCTTTTCCTCTTAAATGCTTTTTTATCTCTTCTCCCTCCACTTCCCTCCATGTCTTGATCCTCTTTCCACTAGAAAAAGCTTTCCCTACTTCCTGTTATCCAGCTTCTATTTTGCTCTTTATTTATACTGTGGGATTCTCACATAAGAGAAACCATGGGATATTTAAGCTGTGCGTCTGATTCATTTCCCTTAACACTATGATCTCAAGGTGCATCCATCTTCCTACAGATGACTCAAGTTTATCTCTCTTTATGGCAGAGTAGTGCTCCATGGTGTGTAAGTACATTTTCTCGATCTGTTCATCTGTCAGTGAACACACAGTATTAGCTGCTCCCAAGATTTAGCTGTCTTAAGTCATGCAGCTACAAACATGGGTGTCCATGGACCACTGCAGTACAAAGTCTTTAACTCTTCTGAGAAGGTGCCAACAAGGGGAACAGCTGGGTCGAATGGAATTTCTAGTTCTAGTTTAATAGATAAAGAACTAAAAAGATTAGACACCCTCAATAAAAGACCCAGTCCAAAGATGGGCAACTGAAGCGAACACTCTACAGAAGAAGTACAAGTGGCCCATCAGTACATGAAGAAGTGCTCGACATCCCCAGCCATGAGAGAAACGCAGGTAGACAGCACTGCAACTCGGTCTCACCAAGGACGAACGGTATCAGTAGGAAATGGACCTAGACAGGGAGCTCTGCTTCCGGGGGTGGGTGCAGTGGTAACAGTGCTGGGAGAAAGCATTTGTAAAATGCATCGCAACATCAAATGCATGATAAATGCTTGGTAAATGCCAGCCGTGACGCACACTTTACACACAGAAAAGGAAAGCATGAAACGCATATAACGTGTGCATACATAGTTTTCTCTAAGGATTGTAAAATTTACCTATTAAATTGCAGACATGAAAACAATTAAGGTGACATCAATTGGGAATGAGAAAGTGGGACATTACGGTGGCTTGGGTGGGTTCTTTGGGAGGAGTTTTGGTGCGGGGATCAAAGCCCGGGTCTTGGAGCACATGCTCTGTTACGGAGCCACAGCCTGCCTTTTATATTGCATTTCACTCGTGTGTCTCTTTGTGTCAGGGCCTCGCTGTATATTCAAGGCTGGCCTTGAACTCACTGTGATCCTCTTGCCTCAGCCACTGAAGGTTTAGTTTATTTATTTAGTGTTGATATCCACAATCACATTAAGTCACTCAAAATCACCTCAAGCCTGCTGTATAAAGTCCACCTTGAAAGTCCGCTCGCCATGCTCATGGAGACGGAGACGCAGACACAGGACTTCGCCCCTTGCGTGCCTGGGTCCTAGCGTGGAGTCCACCGTGCCGGGCTGTCAGCCCCCGTGAGGAGCCTGCGTTGGAGCAGCTTTGTTTTCAGAAGGGCTGCTGCTGCAGGAAAGACTGTCCCCGTGAAGTGTGGCCTGTCGGCAGGTGCTGGCCGGGCTCGGCAGAGGGTTCTTCAGCCCACACCCGTGTGTGCCACACAACCCAGGTGTGAAGTGTGCCGTGTGCCACACACAGCCTCCCACCGTGCTGGGATTAGAGGTGCGCGCCCCTCACCCAGCTCCTCAGGGGCTTTTCAATGCCTCCAGTGGGAACCAAGCCCACCATGGAGTGGGGCCCATGGCAGCACGGAGCTGGGGGGCTTCCTTTGCTTCAGCACTGTGGCTGAACTGTGCGGCTGGAAGGAGCAGAAGCCAAGGACCAAGGATGGACGCAAATGGTCACTGCGACACACTGGTGAGGGACAGCTGGAGAGCAGAGCGTGGTGAGCTCTCGGGAAGGCCAGCGAGCTGCCTTCCAGGTGCAGAGCTCAACCGGGAAGTGGGAGAGTTCCTCACACTGAGGAAACAGCAAAGGCCCGGTCTGTGACAGCGTGACGACAGGTCCTACACCATGTGACGAGCGGATGTGGGACTCGGGGCCACTGAGTGTGCCATGTCCTGCAGGTGAGGGGTGTGCCTGGCAGTCACAGGACCAGCAAACACCAAGCAGGAAGAGAGCACCAGCAGATGAGGTCAGGGGCAGCCCGGGCCCTGCATGGCCAAGGCGGAGTACGGCCGAGGCAAGGCTGACAGAGGAGCGATGAGACCCAGGGCTCCCTGACCCTGGTCCGGGGCGAGCACCCTGGTCTGAGATGCTGGGCCCAGACGGGCCTCAGACTCCAGCACTGCTCACATCTCACAGCACATTCACGGGCACAGCAGGCATCCTGGAAACGCGACCAAGTCTAAAATGAAATGAATTCGTGGTGCAGGCACACGTTGGTGATCTTCTACGAGATCTTTGATAATTTTGTGCACGCATGAAATTTCATGGTGTGACATTTTCTATTCGTGGCACGCTGGTGCTCAACGGGTTCCAGACATTGTGAGAGTTTTTGTATGAACCCAAGGCCTTGCGTATGGTAGGCAAGCACTCTATCACTGTGCTGCAACCACAGCCCAGTTTCAGATTTTGAATTTTTAGACTAGGGACGTTCAACCTATAGGAGATTTCCTCCTGCAAAAATGTAGCTTAAACTCCCCAACTTGGAGCTCACTGCCTCTGCCTGTGTCCCTCACATCAGAGGGACCGGTTCAGTCCACCGCTGTGGACCACAGGGGCTAAGCCATGATCTTCGCATCTAGCACAATCTCTTTTTACCCTTCCAGTAAACATCAACTCCGCACGAACCGTATGTGCTGTACCGACAGGGACACGAAAACATGGAAGACTCAGTTCTGGTGGCCAGGGTGGGCAGAGGTCAAGGGAGAGAGCCGAAAACCACGCACCAGTGATGGCCACACACACCTGCGTTCTCCTGTATCACGGCCTTCGCTCTGTGCTCAGCATCCTTGGGCTACTTTCAGTGGCCTTAGTTCATGTTCAAACAATTTTTCCATTAACTGGCAAAAGTCCCCTTAGGACTCCACCCCTCCACATCCTTCCTGCCCCGGGTCACTTAAAAATAACCAGCCGGGGAGCACTTAAAGATCCAGGAAATGATTTGGTGGGAAAATCACTGGCTGTCATAATTGGAGTGAAACACAGAAACCAGGGTAGCTTTCAAAAGGTTTTAAAATATAACTCTTATCTTTTAGACACCACAGACTTCTTCACTCACGACCAGTGACCCCTTACCCATCGGAACCGTTTCTTTGCAGCATTTGACCACGCCGGCAGGGACACTGCGAATCAACAACCTTCGTCACATGACAACAATGCCTACTTTCACCAACTCCCACATCACAGAACTGCCTCTGCTTGGCCTGTGAACACTGGGTATCAGCTCCTGCATGGTTAGATCGTTATTTTATTGATTATATAAAATTTACAAATCTGCTACAGAAACTCAGATATGTAAACAAGCACGAAGAGAATGAGAATAACCCAAAATTTCCCAAAGAAAATCAGTAAGAACAGTGTGATGAAGTCATGATTTCTGCACCACAGGAAATACACAGCTCACAGGTGCATAACAGAGCTGGACACAGGGCCAGACGGCTGTAGTCCCAGCTACTCAGAGGGCTGAGGCAGGAGGATCCCTTGAGCCAGGGAGTTCAAGACCAGCCTAGGCAACATAGCAAGACCTTGTCTCAAAAATAAACAACAGCCCAGGGATTTACCTCAGTGGTTCCCCTGCCTGCCTTGCAAGTCCAAGGTCCCAAGTTCGATCCCCGGTACCACAAATAAATAAACAACAAAACAAACAAAAACCACCATGCATAGCAGAAGAATAACTCAGTGGTGAGTGCATGCCTACTATGTGTAAGGCATGAGTCCAGTTCTCTCCACTAAAAATAAAACATACGTCAAGGTGCATATCTCCAATGATGGATGTCATTACATTGTACACCTAAAATGTACCAATAAAAAGATATACAAAAAAATGGCATAAGTTTTTACTAATAGAATGTATGAGAAAGCTTGTTTCTCTATACCCATCTTTGTATATTGCCATTTTTTTCATCAAAAATAAAACATACGATAAATATTTCTGAAAACACAAAGGGAACTACGTATCTTTATGTAATGGTAGAATCTTAATTCACTAGATTGTAGCTTAGGTGTCAACAAAAGCCCAGGCTCTAACCTAGAACGTGCTCAGGGGTTGGTCACGTTTGCTACTTCGCTAACCTGCAGGGAAGGCAGCAAGGCTTACCCAACATGCTGCACAAAGCCAAGTGTGCAGGACCATCTGTGAGGCTGAGGCAGGAGGATCACAAGTTTGTGCCAAACCTGGGCAACTGAGCAGCTTAGTGAAACCCTGTCTCAGAATAAAAAATCAAAGGGCTGGGGGTGTTGCTCAGGAAGAAGTCCCTGTGCTCAATCCCTAGTACTAGAAAAAAAAAACAACTAGGGGCTGGGGATTTAGCTCAGTGGTTCTGCCACCTTCCTCAAAAGTGCAAGGACCAGAGTTCGATTCCTAGTACCAAAAAAAAAAAGACTGTTTGAAGAAAGAGCCCGCGGACCATCAGCATGGATGCTCTCCTATCACAGCCCGACCACACCCACCACAGATGAGAGCCACACAGAGACCGAATGTGCAAGGAGCCGCAGGGGAAAAAAAGGCAGAAACAAGTAAAATTGCCTAAGACTTTTTATTTCCCCCAATGTATCCAAGCTCCCTTTACCATGAAATCAAACGTGAGCTACACCTTCAAGTTCCAGCTGCGTCTTACGCACTCAAAGCAGCGTCTGGCTGGCGGGTGCCACCTCGGGCAGTGCAGGTGCAGAGCAGAAGCGGCAGATTTCTCCGTAAAGGAGCAAAGAGCAAAGGCCGGGCTCTGAGGGTCCGGAGCAATGGGGTTGCTGCCAGCGCGACAGCGACCAGCCCAAGGGGGGAGGACGGTGCCCGTCACCCTCGCCCCAGAGCCCGGAAGCCTGTGTCCCTGCTGAGAGCCCAGGTGGTCAAAATGGGCAGGTGGCTGAACGGGAGGGACTCGTACCAGGGAGCACCCTGCAGTCGCCAGGCAGCAGCCTCCTGCCTGCCCCAGCGTGTTGGTGGTGACCAGAGAGGCCAGGGCAGAAGCCAAGCGGGCCCCCAGCCAGGGGGCAGTGGGAGCCTGTGACCCCAACACACTCAGAGGCTGAGCCAGGAGCGCTGTGAACTGGAGCTCAGCCTGCGCACCCTAGGAACTTAGAAGGCCCTGTCTGAAAACTAAATATAGAAGAGGAGCAGGAGACAGACGCAGCTCAGCCCAAGGCCCGGGTCGATCCCTCACACTGAGGGGAGTCAGAGGCGGTGCCCGCGTGGGCTCTGAGCTGGGCTGTCAGTTGTCACATTGGCCAGAGGGCCGGCCCTGCACAGTAAAGACTGCAGGAGCCCTCCTGCCTCTGTGGCGCCAGTTCCCCACGCACCTCAGTGTGCTCTGGACCCTGAGATGCTGCTCCAAGTGGTGACCTCCCCTTCATTTGAAAAGCGCCATTTAGGACAAGAAAGGAAATCTGTGGGGGAAGCGCCAGCACACGCACACCTGCTCGCCGACCTCAGCAGCAGCTCTGCCCAGCTCCCCGGCCCCGGGCAGGGTCTGTGTGGCCGCGGGAAGTGCAGTGACCGACTTCCAGAGCAGATCAGGGGGCCAGGGCCGGAGTCCCCACAGCTTCCGAAGGGCTGACCCGGTGAGCACTGCGACCGAACCTGGGGTCCCCGGGCACCAATTAGGCAACCAGGAGCTGAGCAGTCCCAGCAGGCACAGCAGCAAAAGCACAGCCCAACACGGAAGCCTCCGCCCTTTTTCTTCTTGGGTTCTTTCTTTTCCCATGTTTTATCAGTGTACAATAATCATGCAGAATTTGAGTTTCTGTCTCCTCCCTTCCTCCAGATCTGGGGATTGAACCCATGGCCTTCACTGAGCTACATCCCCAGCTCTTTTAGTTTTTTAAATTTTGAGACAGGGCCTTGCTAAGTCACTAAATTGCCCAAGCTGAGTTCAAACTTGCAATCCTGCCTCAGCCCCCAGAGTGCTGGGATCACAAGTGTGCACCACCGTGCCTGGCTAATCCTAGGCACTTCAATCAGGACAAATATCACTGATTAAGACAAGTAAATTCTACCAAAAAACATTCATAAGCAAGTTTTATTTCAGGAAGTGAGAGGAGCACATTTGGTCATATTTATTTCTGTATATAAACTCACAGATGAGTTAGTACCTTCATTCCAAAACTGTATGTTTTCTGTTCGGTTTCAGCAGTTACAAACTATCTTCACACTGAAACACTGTTCATTAAAGAAAACAGATTTGGGGGGGGACCGGGGATTTAGCTCAGTGGTTTCACTGCCTGCTGTGCAAGCGCAAGGACCTGAGTGTGATTCCCAGTACCAAAAAGAGAAATAGATTTTTTTAAATCAAGGAAATAAAGTAACACAGAAACCTTCCCTTCTCCACGCTTTGTTCACAGCCCTCCCCCATTGACTCACAAATCTATCCTGTAAAACAGCAAAGTGAAACAAAGTGACAGTGTTAACCCCAGTGTCTGTGTAGTAGAGAGATTACAAATCATGTTTTCCAGGAACTTTTACTGGCAAGTACAATGCTCCTAATACAATGTTCAGCAAAACTCAGGGCCCCAGCCTTGCATACAGTCTGATCCCAATCATGAACCTCACAAATGTCCAAAAGCGATTCCCTGACAACACAGCACAAAGCATTCTCTGCGGAGGGATGTCAGGGGATCCTGACTTTCTTCCTTTAGCGTTCCCTGTGATTTGCACATTTTACATAACCAACACTGCTTTCACAAGTGAAAAACTGCTTTTAAAATGTTCTGTTTACAATGACACTCTGGAAAGAGTAAGAAAAGTGAATAAGCCAAGCCTTCTTGATTTTCCCTTTCCCTCTACATTTTAGATACTCAGTAAAAGCAAATTGCACTTGTAAAGCACAAATATCAATTCAGACACATTTTTCCTTAAAAAACTACTTAGCATCCTTATTTTAGTGCACTTGCTACATGTGCAACAGCAGAGAGGTCTACACTCCAGAAAGACTTCGCAGGCCTAAGGGAAATCTCTTCCCAATCTACCCTTTAAAGGATTATTTTCCTGCATCAGTAAAACTAATCTTCCAAATACCTCTTAAGGAATTTAACAACCACAAAACATTCTCCGTGGGCCCATAAAGATGCCCGGGGGCTGGCGGGGAGCTATCTGGGCTGAAGGGCTGAAGTGAGAGGCCATGCAGGAGGACTGAGCTCTCCCACTCACTGCTCTCGGCTGTACGAACAACGCCACGGTGGAGGACCGGAAGCAGCGCTCTCTCTAGGTTACCGGGACCCACGCAGTCTGCCCACTGCTGAGTTAGGCAGAACAACTGCCCATTCTGCAGATGAAGATACACCTGAGCCAGAAACCCACAGCCCCCTAGAGATGCCCCTCGCCCCACACCCAGGCAGCCCGCCGTCATCGGTGCAGCACACAGGGTTAGAGTTCAAGGCCAGCCTGGACTACACAGTGAGACCTTGTCTAAAAAAAAATATATATACATATATATATATATATGTATATATTTACGCACACACACATTTTTTTAAGGAAAAAGAAAGAACAGTGGGAATCAGTCACCTGTTACCTTGTGACCCCAGAAAAGCTGGGTTCTGTGTCTCACTTTCCAACTGACCCAGGGCACGGCGAGGACACAGGACAGGAGGAAGAGGAGGAGTGGGAAGAGGGTTCAACCACTGCCAAGTGACAAGGGACCCATGACAACACCCCAGGGAGGAAACGACACGCAGCTCCCCATCTGTGTGCAGACGGTGGCCCTGCAGCCACGCAGACGGCGAAACACTGCACCCAGGATGGGCCCTGGGCACACAGGAGGCCCTTCTCTGCCACCCTGAAGGACAGAGACAAGTGTCCTCCTGAGGGCCCAGCATTCCGGACAAGGTTCTCAGCTCTGGGCCCGGGCCTCAGCCCTTTCAGCCTTAGTGGCCACAGAGGGGTGGTGTAAATCGAGGGACGGAGGACACGGATAGATGCACACTGACACTGGGGAATTTCAGTGGGGTGTGGTGGTGCACACCTGGGATCTCAGGACTCTGGAAGGCTGAGGCAGGAGGACTGAAAGTTCTAGCAGCAGAGGATGTGTCTTCAGCATTGTCAGCATCAGAGCAATGTCTGCTACACAGCAAGTGCAGGTCCTATCTCATCCCTGTCTAGTTGGTGACCAGGCAATGCTACACACGAAGAAACAGACACATGATTTAGGCTACACTAAAGTTTATAATTTCTGCTCCTCCAAAGATACCACATGAAAGGCAAGACACACTAGAAGAAGTAACTGATACAGGACTTGTATCTTCATATACATAGCTCGGCAGCATGAAAATCTGATATTCAGCCACTTTTGCTGTACAAAAATGGCCATTCATAGAGTCTATCTCAATATTTATAACTCCTCCAAACCAACCCCATAAAAAGTGCATAAAGGTTGAACGTGCACTTCAAAACAGAGAACTAGACAATAAGCACTTGAAAAGGTGTTCGTTCTTACTACATTCAGAAAATAAACACAAAAAAACAAAGTGAGATATCACCTACGAATTACAATGCTTACAACCAAGCAGGCTGATAATTCCAAGGGTTGCTGTTCAGACATCAGCGCATCTGCTGGCTTTGGAGAACTGCTCAGCAGGAATACTGAATATGCGTGCATCTGCAAGCCAGCACCTCAAACCCGAGCACGCACACCTACAGCAATGCACGCGCCTGTGTGTGTGCGTGCAAGTGCACAGAACTTCACAGAGCAAGTTGTAGAAGCTCCAGACTGGAAACAGGGCAATGTCCCTCAGCTTTAGCCTGGATTGAGAAGCTGCATTCCTTGGAAACAACCAAGGATGACAAGGGGTGTCGTGCTCCATACGGCCCACTGCGGTCCTGACAGGAGACTGCCGCCCAAGGCCTGGGTCCAGGAATGCAGGCTTCGTGTGTGGACCAAGATGAAGTTCAAACCAGGCAAAGCAATGGACAGCATCACCAGGAAGGACGAGACCACCCCTGGGGAGGCCTGGCTGTGCCCACGGCTTGGTCTGGGGCTGATCACAAACTCGTTCACGTTCCCTGAGTTCTCTGTGCTTTGAAAAACAGGCTTATTTTAAATGTATTGTTAAAAGAACACCATTTACATCTTTTTTAAGATATCAAAGGGTAAACGTGCCCATGACCCCCGGGCAAGGGGGCAGCAGCAGAAGGCGCCCGCTGTGGGCCCTCAGGTGAGGTCGGATGCAGGGCCCACTGACCACGCTGCTGGGCTGGATGCCTCCGTGGGGCGAAGACCCCGATGCCCAGCTCACGAGGGCACCAGGCCCGTCAGAGAGTCGCCCCCCACCCAGGCGACTTCCACGAAGCTCGGAGTCTGCAGTCCACGCAAGGCTGGGCAGCGGCTGATGATTCTGACCCCTGACAGGAACCCCGGTTCTCTCAGAGGAAGAGGAGCCTGCGTCTCGAAGGACTGCGGGACGCCGCCCTGAAACCACGCGGAGCCAGCGCGAGCAAGGGAAACCCAGCCGCCTCAGCCAGGGGCCTCACCATAAGCCTGACGCGGGCCGGGCTGCGGGCACCGACTGTGAAGGACCATGGGGCAGCTTCCGGGTTGGGGTCGCCGCTGCTGCCACACCGAGCTGGGCAGAGGAGGCGGCGGCCGTGGAGGAGGCGCGAGGAGAGGGTGTTTGGCAAAGGCTTCAGTCAGGACTAGAAGGGGCACAACACCGAGGACCCGCAGTCCTGCCTCCCTCCAGCCAGGGCAAATCGTGAAAAGGCTTCTTTTGTATTAGAGCCGGAACCCAGGGCCTTTGCACCAAGCTATATCCTCAGGCCTTTTCAAATGTTTCAATCTTGAGACGGGGTCTGGCTAAGTCACTGAATTGCCCAGGCTGGGTTAGTTGGTTTCTGTCATACGGCTGAGTTTTTCTGACCGTTTGATTGCAAGGGAGAGATGTTGGCTGTCCTCAAGCTGGCAGTCCTCCTGCCTCGGCCTCCTGGAGTGCTGGGATTGCAGGCTGCGCCCCCATGACCAGCCAGGCATGAGAATCCCCTTACACCAAGATCAAGGCTAAGTGGCTGCCTCCAGTTCCACATCTTTAGGATGGAGCACACAGGCATCTACTAAGCCGGTTCCTTCCATCATCTTCCTGCCTTCCAACACTGGTGTGCAGTCGTTGCCTTTATTACACACCAAAGAAACAAAATGATCTCCGATAGGGTCACAGCACAGAACTGCAGCACAGCCACGCCACCAGCTCCTTTCAGAACTGCACTGAGCGCAATCTGCAACACCAAGCCAGGGAGGAAAAATCCTTCCTATGCAGGAGGGAAAAAATAGACAGTGGCTGGGTATCCTGTAAGACAGTCTAGGGAAAAAACTGGGTCTGGAGGGAAATGGAGCCAACAAACACTGACAGAAAGTTGCGGCCAAACTATTTTATTTTATTTTTATTTATTTTGGTACCAGGGATCGAACTCGGGTCCTTGCGCTTGCGCAGCAGGCGGTGAAACCACTGAGCTAAATCCCCAGCCCCAAACTATTTTATTTTATACGTGGTCAATTGAAAGTAGTTTGTTTTTGTATTTGTTTTTTGAGGCAGGGTGTCACAATAAAGCCCAGGCTGGCCTTGAACTTACAGTGATTGTCCTGCCTCAGCCTCCAGAGTGCTGGGATTACAGGTGTGCATCAACGTGCCTGGCTCAGTTTAAAGTATTTTTTGAAGAGGAAAAAAGGGAAAGGGGGAGAAAAAAACCTTCCTAAGTGATCTTAGTAATGAAAACAAAAGGAAGGAAATCGGAGTGGCATTACCAAAAAAGTACGAATTACTATCAAACGTGCAAACATCCCGCTTACCACGCACAGCTCTGTCAATCACAGCTCAGGAAGTGAATCAGACGGTGACATTAATCAGACACTTCAGGAACCTGAAAACAATGCAAGCAGGCGGCCAGAGCCCTGCATCCCTGCAGGACTGAAACCCAGTCCCAGCCACGTCACAGAGCAAGGCCCAGAAGAGCTGAACTCAGAACCCCTGGCCCAGGCTCTTCAGAACCAAGCATGAAGGGTCAGGGAGTCTCAGTGCAGCAGGGCTTGCTTGGCTCTCGAGTGCACCTGGGGTCCAGGGCGTGCCTCCCTCAGGCTGCATCCCAGGCGAGAGGGTCTCCCGCAGACCGCCCACATTCTGGGTTATTCCCCTCCACACTGGAGAAGAAAAGAGCAGTGCATTACTAAATAAATACATATCTTCTCAAATTTGTTATTTTTTCCCTAGAAGTATATTAGGGGAATTTTGTAGGCGTTTTAGGGAAAATGATTTCAATCTTTATCATCAAATCATAAGTTTCACAAGAGTCACTAAAAAAGGAAACTATGAGAAAAAGCATCTTCTGTATCTCGTGCCCCCTACGGGTGTCGATGTTTTCTGCAGAACATGACCCAAAAAGCTACTTTTTAAAAGCTGGGTATGGTGACAGACACATGTAATCCCAGCGCTCCGGGAGGCTGATGCAGGAGGATGGCAACTTCAAGGCCAGGCTGGGCAATTTGGCAATTTAGGGAGACCTTGATTGAAAATTTTTAAAAATTAAAATTAAAATAATTAAAAATGATGGGGATGTAGCTCAGTGCAAAGGCCCTGGGTTCAATCCCTCGCACCCAAAACAACGGAAAGAAATCCTGCTTTTTTCCCCTCTAAATACCCCTGCCATATTTTAGTTCCTTGGGCAAAAATGGCAACATAGACCCTTTTGTGGGGCCAGATTCATGTTCCTTGACTCAGCGGAGTTAAGCTACAACTTAGAAAGCACACCAGAGGGGATGGAATGAGGGTCGATGTCGTTCAGCAGTCTGGCCTCTCACAGAGTTCTGTGTCCACGCTTAAACTCTGTCTCTGCCTCCATACAGGTATTTGCTTTAAACAAGCAGATACCACCTCCACGTGCATGTACACACTTGCTGAGATTTGACTGCACGGCCCTCTGCTGTTTGCAGACAGGGATCCACCTGTGCCAGGTGTCCTCAGGCACCAGTCTGGTCGCTGTGGACACTGAAGAGCGGTCTGCACAAACCCGGGCAGCATGGACACACCCAGGGAGGCGGTGCAGACCCACGGTGCAGGCCGTCCCTCGGCGCAGTGTCACGGTGCGGAACGTGGGTGTTGACAGTCTCTGGAGCTAGTTTCAGAGAGGTGACGCTGTGATCTATACATCAGAATCATTAGCCACCCCAGCCCTCAAACCGAGCTGCCCAAGCTGCAGGCATATCTCCAAATGTCAAGGGCGCAAATAAAGATGTGCACAGCACCCCCACGTGTAACGACACCGTGAATGTCACTCTTCAGGGTCGGAGGTAACAGGCTCGAAGGCATGCCACACACGCACCCTTCTCACAGGGTAAATGAGCAGGCAGAGCCACAAATCCACCTGAAATTGTGAAGATGAGGATGTATGACCTGACCACATCCAGGCTGTGAATCTGACTTATTACAAAATAACCTTAAAGACTACGTTTTTCTCTTCTACGAAGTTAAAATTACAGTTAGAGCAGGCGCATTTAAGTAGTATTGGACAACATGGACAAAATCAACTTAAAGGCAACAACACAATAATTGTTTTAACAAATGACGAACATTTGCTTGCTAAAAGCAGAAGCATTTGGCTATCACACACACTTGAAGGTCTTATCACCCAGTGAAAGGAAATATCTCTATTTTCTGAATTCCAAAAGAGAAAAAAATATCACAAGATATTTTCTACCACTAATAGTACAATTAATTGGCACCTAATAATAACCACAAAAATGCATTTATGTACACCCATCGTACCAAAGATGGATTTCGCTTTGTTGAATTCTTAACAATATACACAATAATCTAAACAGCAGGGTTTAGTGTAGTCAAAACTAGAAACTAAATTTTGCTAATCCGTGACAGTCACAAAGCTCATGTAACAATCACAAAACTCAAGTAATAAATTATTTCTGTTCCTCAGATAGCATTTTCAAATATTTTACAAGATTAGCAAATATCTTTATTCCATCTTTCCTTTTTGTTGCAAGACAGAAAATTCGGAACTGGTTATTATGCAATCAACAAAAGGAACAGACTGAAAAGCCAGCTTCACCCTCTCCATGCCTGTGAAGGTCGCAGAGCTTTCGTGGGGCTCTAATTCCATGCAATGATTGCAGTCCTGTCCTCGGGGCCAGTTAGGGAAGCGAAGGAGACTGTCTAGTAAGGAGGGTTCAGGGAGTCACAGGCTCAGTCCCTTTAAAGTGAACAGGACGTGTTTAATTCATCAGAAATCTGACAAGCACCTGCAGTACCTCCTTCTCCAGACAACATGGAGACCACGCCAGAGAGGTTACTTCTCATTCCCAGGAAAGGAAGAATAACAAGGCTTTCTTAGAGTCCACTCCTGTAATCCCAGCACCAGAGAGGCCAAAGCAGGAGGATCGCTGCAAGTTCGAGGCCAGCACTGGCTACACTGTGAGTTCAAGCCCAGCCTGGACTACATGCTGAGACCCTGTCTCAAAAAACCAAAAAGCCAAACAGACAAACAAACAAAGATGTGTTTCTGGGCTCCACATCACTCCTGCTAGCAGCAATACAGATGCAGTTACTTAAACAGGTCAGACTAACTGGTATGTGGACTTCCACCCTAAATGGCAAATGCTTACAAAGTTCCTCACTGGAGCAAAGGAATGACATGTAAAATTGTTTGTTTCAAAATAAATCCATTTTTCTTTGACTATGTAATGGTCTGTAGTCACATTTCTCAAGAATTAACAATGGCCATTTACATCGTTTTAAAGGGAAATAAGAATAAACAGAGCGGAGATTCACACACTACACCCCAACTCCCACCACATTCCAGATTTTCCATGCTTGAAGCTCAGTGGGTTTAGTCTGCTCAGCAAACCACCCCTGAGCAGAGCAGTCTCCTATCCGATGCCCGACTCGCCCTCCACGAAGGTGACCATGCAGACGGTGATACTCAGCTCCAAGAGTGGGGTGCAGTCCGGTGAGGGGCTGGGTGGAGGGCAAACCCCAGGCGCACCCTGAAGGCACAGACCAGCCTCAGCCCTCCCTGTGCCGGACCGAACCGGGCTGCCCAGGTCCCGGGAGCTGTGCCCCACACTCCGTTCTCTCAGACACCTGCGCCTGGCACCGAGGGGCCGAGGGACCTCCCTCCACACATGCAGCACGTCGGAGAAGAGCCACCTGGACACAGTTTCAAGAGGAGAAACATCAGAGGCCTGCGAGCGCTGCTAATAAGGCAGAAAGAAAGCAACCCCTGTTAGAGAAAGGGAACCTGAAAACATCTCTGGACCTGAACTGATTAGGATTATATCGCCATTAGTACCCGAACACTCCACCCCTGTGGAAGGCGGTAGCCAGCGTGCAGGCCTGGGACCCAGGAAACAAGGGGGCAAGGCGGCAAACAATCCTTGGCTCAGCCGTACTTGGACAATGAAAACCCTTTTCTTTTTCTCCACTTAAGTGGAACCAGTCTAAGACAAAGGACTAAAAACAACTGAATTTTCCTTGTTTTTTTTTTTGGCAGCCACCCGGTTTTGAATGATTATTTCAGTGAAGCAAACCAACGGAGGTTTTCTTCCTACTGTAACTTACTTTAAATCACAGTTAATGTGAATTAAGAAACTACCGGGAGGGGAGGTAGAATTCCAACTCCGGGAAGGATGAGAGCCCACAACAGCAAGAAGGACGTCAGCGGTGTCAGTGAATGGCACTGCGAGCTGTCTCCTCGCGGTGGGAATGACACGGTCTCTGTCTCTGAGACATTCGCATAGGTTTGTGCCTCTAGCAACCTGGCCGGTTACGGAACGTTCCCTGTCACCTCGCTGTCCTCGGCTTCCCGGCTGCACTACTTAGCCCTGATCCCAGCAGTCTTTGACTCCTGTGAAACTGCCTTTCACTGCAGAAAGCTCGCACTGTCAGAACCCGGAAAAGAGAACACTGCAAGGCAGCTTGGAAGTCATCTCATCCGGACGTTGGAGTTCTGCACACCACGAAGAGAGATTTCAGGAACAACACAGAAAGAGGAAACATGGAGAGATCCTCCTGAGAAGCACTGGGAATGTGGCAGATGGCACCAAGCCGCTCAGGTCCAGTCCAAGCCAGCCCGGGCCTACAGCTGTGTGAGGAGTCGGGGACACACGTGTGGCGATGCACACATGGACGCCTGTCGCCCGCCCCGCTGCCCATGGTGTATGTGACCATCTGGGAGCAACAGCAGCACAATTAACTCCTAAGCCGCACACCCAGGACACCAGGCTTCTCCTCACTTCTCATCTGCAGTGTTGTCTTAGGATCCTTCACACACCCAGACAGGCAGCATCCGGAAAAGCATTAGACACGGTGCTAGCTCGAGTCTCGGGGCCAGATCCGAGCCTGACAGCACTGAGGGTGCCCTGCCTGGCTTCTCATCCTCTCTGAAAAGCTTGCTTTATCTGCAGACCCTAACGTTCTGATTTCTAACCTCTTAAACATGCATACAACGATTAAAAAATACTCAATTTATACAATCATAAACAGAGAAAGACACTGGCCGCTAGCCAGGTCAGGACACCTGCTAGAAAGAGGCAGGAAAGTTGGGCTACTGGGCAATTGAATTTGCCTACTAAAGTCTGGTTTACAGAGCTCTTCCTGAAGACGACAGCCTGGATACTTTCCAGGAGAGATGTGCTGCAGTGCTGACAGCTCAGCCAGCCATGTAGGTCGTAACAAGCAAGCAACAGTCCACACTCAGCTCAAACAGGAGAAAACAGGTTGGTCATGCATATTAGTAACACATACAAGAAAATAAATAATTTAGAATGAAACCAATTATATACATTCAGAATAATTTAAAATGCCCCATTTTATTTTAGACATTACAATACTTAAAACCCTATTTGTTTTGGATCCTGTGGAACCTTGGCATACATAACTCTTATTTTTTTTAATCTAAATAGAAAAAAGAGATGTATTAGCTCAGTGGTTCTGCTGCCTGCCTTGAAAGCTCAAGGTCCCAAGTTCAATCCCTGGTACCAAAAAAAAAAAGAGAGAGAGAGAGAGAGAGAGATGTACACATCCTGAAAAAAAATCTGTTTCCTCTAAACTCTTCTCCCAATTTAAACTGTAAAATGCACAACTTAGAATTTGTTTCTGTTTCTAGTATCCGTATCTACTAAGTTGGAAATCAGTTTTTCCAGGGACTAAACATTCCCTCAAACCCAAAGGACTTTTTAAAAATTTCAGACCTATGAGGTGTTGTAACGTTTAGTCAGTGAAGATGGTTAATGATTTATAGTGAAAGCAAAGTGAAGAAGCAATCAGACTTCCGGTTGATCTGAGTTTAAGTGCTCCTAACTTTACGAGTTTAAGAGTCTGAGAGAGGTCAGGCCCGGGGTTCTCCCATTACCAGCGCTTCCCACGGCCTCGGTGGTTTGCAAAAGATGCAGTTTGATCTGACTTGAAGGGAAAACTCAGCTGCAAAATATTTTTATGCAACAGCAAAGATGGACACCGCCCCCCCCCCGCAAGATTGGGATCTAGAAGCACAGAACATTTGGAAGCATAAAATTAGTCTGCTTTAACTTAAAAACCAAATGGTGATTGGAAGAAAAAAACAAAGTTGGTTCTTGCAAGAATGGGGGGTAGAGGCTGCTGAACCTGAGGCCCCCCGCCGTGAGCACACAGCAAAACAAAATCATGACCCAGAGCTGAAAGGGCTTGCTGGTGTCCAAAGCAGTCTTTAACACAAACACCCGGAAGCGACGGATGCCCGCACCTTTAAACCTATGGGGAACCGGGAGCCCAACCTGCACCCTGAGCACGGTGGATCCCATCCCTCGCCTTCCCGGCTGGCCTCAGGGTCGAGCGTCAGCGAGGGAAAGGATGGGATGCGGTGACCCGCGCGGCGTCTCCCCTAAGTAAGGACACCTGCGCGCGCCGGGCTCTGGCAAAGCCCAACTTTTCCCAGTAAGTTACTCGGGTCTCTCGGCTCTACGTCCCACAGGTGTCCACCGTCGCCACACTCGGGCCCTCCCTGCGAGCGAGGCCTGGGAGACACCGCCAAGTGGAGAAACTGGAAGGACGAGACCCGCCCCGGGTCCCGCCCCCAGCCCCGCGGAGCGAGCGGCGAGGTCTCCCCGGGCGCGCCCCCCGCTCCCAGTCCCCCGTACCTGCTTGTCCAGCGCGTCGCGGGCGGAGCCGGCGCCCGCGGTGGCCCTGGGGGGCGCAGGCGCGCGCTCGCAGCTGCAGCCCTCCAGCAGGTAGACGCCAGCGGGGCGGCCGCTCTGCTCGCCCTCGAAGTAGAAGAGCACATTCTGGTAGAGAGCGAACCACTTCTCGTGCCAGCGGCTCGCCTCGGCCGCGCGCCTGCTCAGGAAGCCGCGCTTCGTGCCCTCCCTGCGCGCCAGCCCGGCCAGGTGCAGCGCGTGGCCCTCGTTGTAGCGCACGCTCTTCTGCATGGCTGGAGCCTCGCGCCCATCCGTGCCCGCCGGCCGGGATCCGGACCCCGAGCCTCCCTGCCCGGCCACGTCCCCGCCCCAGGCGCCCGGCGAGCCGCGGCCGCACAGCGCTGTCCTCCGGCCACGCGCGCGGAGACAGCAGGCGGCGCGTCACGTGGGCGCCGAGCCGTAATCGGGCAGAGCCCACGCCCGCGGGAGGAGGTGGGGACGCCCCGCGCTCACACGCACCGCCGGGGCACACAGCCCGCGCACGGACACACGCGGCCGGGGCGCACGCACGGCGCACACGCGAACAACACGCCACCCAGAGCCAGGCAGTCACACAAACCCGCACACACACAAGCACAAAGCATACGCTTCTGCTCCCAGGCATGCACAATGTGCATAGGCACAGATATACATGCATGCAGGGCTCACACACAAATAAGAACACGCAGGAGCCGGGCGTGGGGCACACGCCTGCAATCCTTGCACTCTGGGAAACTGAGGCAGGAGGATGCAAGCTGGAGTCCAGCCTGGGCAATTGAGCAACTTCAAAAAAAAACCAAAACGAAAGAGCTGGGGACGCAGCTCTGTGAGAAGGCTGTGGGTTCAATCCCCAGTACTGCAAAAGAAATAAATCCAGCCACACACATATACGCAAATGCACATTCACACACAGCGTACAGTCTGCTCACAAAAATAGTCACAAAGACACACACAGGCAGCTACACACAGGTATGCGCTGAGCTGCTGGCTGCCACTCACACATGCACCCATCACACACTTGGAGTCACGAACACATTCACACAAACATCCAAATATGACGTGTACATGCAGCAGACATGCACATTCAGTCTTACACAGATGCACACAGGCAATCACAGATGAACACACACAGACCCACAGGCACACACATTCGTCCTCAAAAACACACTCATACACAAACACCCACACACATACAAATACATCTTCACACAAGCCACACATTCTCACAGCCCCACTCCCACGCCCACGCCCTGCACGCGCGCGCACGCACAAACACACACACACACCAAGGAGGTGGAGCCCCTGCAGCTTTGGATAATCCCCCAGGTCACCTGTCCTGGTGCCTGCCTCAAACCAGCTCTGGAAGTTAGCACGGGCTGGGTGTCCGGGGAAAGCCACGTGGGTGTCAGTTCCTTTCGGACACCCGATATTTCACAGGATTAAGGGGGAAAGAACTAAACTTTAAGTGCAGGGGGGAAAAAAACCAAAAGGAACCCTTGAGTGCGAAGCAAGGCCGCTCTGCTGGGCTGCAACTCATTTGATTAACAAAGTCCCACAGCCAGCGCTAGAGAACCAGGACACACGCACACACGCACACATGTGCACACACACTCACTCCTGCAAAATGTAAGTGCAGAAGAAATCAAGTCCCAGCAGCTCTCAGAGAAAGCTGGCGAAATCCCAGGGACTGCGGGAATTGATTCTGCTTCCCCGGGTTAGTCCTCATAGTCTCTTATTAAAAATGGCTCTCCACAAAGTGTTCGTTGTCAGAAAATAATACGATGCCTCCGTGGGTGCTCCATCGGCAAAGATCCACCCGTCTCCCCGGCCGGGGTGTGTGCCTGAGCTGTAGCCATGGGCTTCTCTCTGGAATCTGTTAGCTCTGCCTCACTGAGCGGCTGAGTGGTTTCTGCCCTTCGCCAGGGAGGAAACTTTCAGGATGAAATGCTGTGCTCAGGAGACCCAGAAATGGAGAGGGTGGCAGGGGATGACAAAAGAGCTAAGACGTGTCCTGTCCCGGCGCCAGCTCCCCGGGATACATGGGACCATCAAGTGCTGTGAGCATGCACTACTGAAAATGAAATAAAACCAGTGGGAATTCCAGCTTTTAAAAATGAACAACTGTAACAGGAGAACTGTCATTCTGAGAGGCCCTGTGGGAACCCTGGTCACTCTCCATAGTTTTGCAGATCTAAAGACAGCAGGAGCTGGGTTTTGTTGCTGTCAGGGGAGCCCAGTGGAGAGGTGGTCAGCGGCAGGTGGGGGCACCCCTCGGAGCCACCTGTGCATGAGGGACAAGTGGCCTAAGGTCGCAGGGGCCCATCCCTCCCTCTCCGTGGACCAGTCCCAGCTCAGCCCCATTTCAAGCAGAAACCATCTAGGGTGTGACCAGCCCTGCGTGCCAAGCCTGCTAACCCATGGAAGGCTCACTCAGGGTCCGTCCGTCTCTCTGCATGTCCCCGTCTCTGGAAGGGCAAAAACTACTCTCACCCTCTGGTCTGACACCCACCACCTGGCGGGAGGGGGGGGCATCATTTGGGAAAGAAAGAAAAAGGTGATTTCTCCCCAGTTTCAGCTGGCAAACATTGAGGCTTGGAGCTGTGGTCTGCGCTGCAGGAAGCACGTGCTGATTGGGAGTCCGTGCCTCGGGGCCCTGGTGGGGAAGCAGAGGACGCAGAGGAGGTCACTGGATACAGCTGGGCCTGGCGTCCTGGGAAGAAGGTGTGCTAGCCAGGAGGTGCTTCCCAGATGCCAGGCTCACTCCTCAATCCAGGTGGCTGCAGCTGCAAACAGATCCGTGATTCAGAAATACTTGCTAAATCAACGTAATGCTTGGTCTTTGAATTGTTAGAGGACACGAACACGTGCACATTTACATCAGGTGGAGATGAAAACACCTGAAAGCCACAGCCAAGCTGGACGGGGAGCGTAGGGCGTGTCTGTGGCCCCAGGCCTGCAGCCTCGCGTCCTCGTGGACATGGGGTCCTGGACACCCAAGCCCCCCGCCCCGCCGGCTAACCAAGTGGGCCAAAGCGAGCCTGCTCTTCTGCAAATGTCCTGTTCTCCCCTCTTGCATTTCATGCTCTCTTTGGTGAAAGGTCAGCTTTAGGGCATTTTTAGGGCAATAGAGCATTTCCCACTGATAACGTGAGAGTCTCATTTTGGCCTTTTTCTGAGCAAGAGGAAAACAATAGCAGTGAGTTGCCATATCTGGGAGCCCTGATTACTGCCTGTGGAGGGAGATGTGATTCAGACAACTTGACCAAAAGAAAAAATGAAGGAGGGAAAGAGAGAAAGGGCGGAGGAGGAGGGAAGAGGAAGGGAGGGAGGAAAAAGGGAAGCAGGGAATTTTCCTGGATTGTCCAAGCTTTGAAGGTTTGGAGACCAGAAGAGTAAAGCCTAATCCCCAGCTTTTCAAAACCTCAAACTCCCGCCTTATCTCTCAGACACAGAAGCCAGGTTTTCATTTTCCCCCTGCTCTAAACTTGGTTTTGTTTGCAGAAATTGGAATGAGCTACATGGGTGTCTCTGGTGCCCTTTGGCTCTGGCTGCTGTGAGTCACTTTCATGTTTTGGGTTTTTTATCAGTGCACGTTCACAGGACACAGTGGCTTCTGCCACTCAGAAAGGCCTCACCACTGTGTCCTTGGAGAAGGGTCAGGCTGTGAGAGGAACAGCAATTTCCCCTCTGCCCTCCGAAGGTTCTCAGGAAGAAACTGACAGACATTAATCGGAGGAAAGACACTAGCTGCTTCTGCGCAGTGACAGCCACAGGGCCAGCGCCTGCCGGCCAGCACGAGCAGAAGCTTCCATGCCCTCTGTCCCCGCCAGGGGGAGAGCTGCAGGCAACCCTGAGGGTCGAAATGATCAGCAGGACCTTGCATGGTCCCATAGGCTCTCTGGAAGTTTGGAGGGACTTGATTCTGAAGCTGCTTTTCAGGGCTCCCCTGCCCTGCCCAGCCGGCCCTGCCCTGCCCAGTCACCTGGCCCATCAGTCATCTGCACTGTCCTGAACGCGCGCCATCACGTGTCTGTGTTTCCACCTTTGCTGAGCCAGGGCCCGCGGGGGCAGAGCGCTTCCTGGTCACATCCGGGTGGAGGAGGCCACAGGGAGCCATCACTGGACGGCTGGTCTGTGTGGAGTCAGGCTGCTTAGCAGCACAGGCTTGCAAGAGCCAGGGTGGGTCACCCTACAGGACACGGTGTCACCCGTCCTGCACAGATGCTTAGTGCAGCCAGGTTCTTCCCTAAATATGCAAAACCTAAGAGCATCATCCCTTCCTCCCCCTCGTGTGGCAAACGGAACTCCCTGTGCAGACGGAGTTACTCGGGGCTAATCACTCACCCAGTAGCTGGTGTCCTGGCTCCTGTCCTGGTAGCCAGAGCATGTCCTTCAGACACTAACCCTCCACTGAAGACCAAAGGCAACTTCACACTTTCCTGACTGTCAAGCTTAGCTCCAGCCGCCCTTATTCTCTGACGCAAACTGAAACAAGGTCCCCCTCTGGTGGGCTGGATTAGGGAAAAGCTCTCCCTTGGGTGTTCAGGGCCGTGAAAGCTTGAACTGAGAAGCGGATGGCAGCTTGATGTGACAAAAGGGCACCCCCTCCCCTGGATGGATATGGCTCCACGCAATGACCAACCTAAGCCACTGGACGTGGTAGCCCACGCTGGGCACCTCCCCCGAGTGACTAGGAACAAGTGTCCTTGCTGAATTTCTACACCTGCCCGTTATGGGTTAGAACCAAAATGCCCCCTGAAAGTCTCATGTGTCTGAGATGGGGCCTGGTTGGAAGAGGCAGGTCACTGGGGGCACAGGCGAGAAGGGTGTGTTCTTGCCCCTGCCTCTTTTTCTCCTTTTCTGCTTCCTGGCCACCATGATGTGAGCAGCTTTCCTTCACTGGGCCTTCCGCAGCCAACCATGGACTGAACCCACTGAAACTGTGAGTTGAGTCCAATACAGCTCCGCTCTTCTAAACTGTGGGGATCAGGTAGTATGTCCCAGGGACAGGAAAGTGACTCAGACATTTGTTGTAATATGTCTTGTTAAATATTTTCAGCTTTGTTCTGGAGCTCAGTTAAGTACTTGAAAATGGCCCAGTCCATTTGAGGATGGAATTTAAGCTTTCCTAGTGGATCAGGACGCTCATGGCTCTGGTCCCAGCCCAGCCACTGAGCACTTCACTTCATACTCTAGGGTCAGACCTGTCCATCCTCAATATTAAGAAGTGGGGCCTGTGCCTGCCCCGCAAGTACAAGGACCCGACTTTGATCCCCAGTACCAAAAGATAAAAAGAAGTGGGGGCCAGGGATTTAGCTCAGTGGTCCCACCACCTGCCTCGAAAGTGCAAGGACTCGAGTTTGAACCCCAGTACCAAAAAATAAAATGGTATGAGCTCCGGGTTCTTCCTCCTCAAGGTGCAGCCATTTTCCTACAAACCAAGCCCTTACCCCTCAGGCACACGGGGGGCCCGGCCCCTCCCTCCTCTCTCTCCATCCCCCCCTTTCCTTCCTGTCCCCACCTTCTGTGGGGTGTTTCAACATATCCCAGCCCCTGGACTGAAAGGACAGCCAATCAGAGAGCTGCTTTGTGGGCGGGAAGGGACGGAGCTCTGTGGTAGAGCATCGCCAGGCACAGGCAAGGTCCTGGGTTCGATCCCTGGTTCTGCCAAAAAATAAAGTTGCATGAGATTTCAAAGTGCCAGTGAGGCCTAACTAGCTCAGCCCAAGCTCATGTCATGGCTGGGTGTAGTGGTGCATGCCTGCAGTCCCAGTACTGGGGCGGCTGAGGTAGGGGATTTCGAATTTGAGGCCAGCTTGGGCTCCCTAGTGAGACCCTGTCACACACACAAATCTTTGCCCCAGTTTATTCTGAATGGTCAGCTTGTCGTGTTCTGTAGCAGGAAATGTGTCAGAGACTCAGATGAGAGCAGTGTGTGTTTGCTTGAGACAAATGGAATGAGAGTCTGGAACTGAGGTCTTAGTCCTCAAGCAGTGTGGGAAGACACTTTTAACTTGTGGGTTCTTAGCTGGTCCTGGTGGTGCACTCCTGTAATCTCAGTACTTGGGAGGCTGAGGCAGGGGGATTGCTCTGCATTCAGAGCCAGCCTGGGCTACTTAGTTCAACATTGGTCTGAACTGCCAAGGGAGACCTTGCCTCAAAATAAGAAAATACATAAAATTATTTTTAAAATGTGGATTATTTTTTGTGAAGGCTTTGGTATAAATTGTAAGGCAATATCCAGAGAATTACAATATGTGCATACAAGGTATACGGGTGGTCGAACACTCCGAGGTTCCTCCCCAGCACAGCAGTGCTCCTGTCCAGCCACCATCAAGCTGTTGGTCCCCTGGGCATGAGAACACCTTTTCCCTCTCACCAGGAACCATGGGTTCCAGATCACAATGCTAAGGAGCGGACTTCGGACCTGAGAGAACAGGAGCTTACAGGGAAAGGCTCAGGGAAGGGGCTTGGCTCACAGGAGCTCTTGCTCGAAGCCCTGGGCATGGCTGAAGAGCATCAGAAACATCTCCCTGCCGGCACCTTTCAGAATTGATGTAGGGATTCAACTGCTCAAGTAATACTAGCATTGTTAGAGTCTGGCTTGCTGTGGGTTTTAATTTCACCAAACCCAGCTGGTGGACCTCGTAAGCACATGGAGATCACATGGCTGTCAGTAGAGGAGAATCCCACCCCTGGGGACATGTAGAAATGATGAATGGACAGAACGCTGGTTTTTATTTTTTGAGACAAGGTCTTGCTGTGCAGTTCAGGCTGGTCTCAAACTCACTATGTAGCCCAGGCTGGCCTCGAACTCATGGCAATCCTCCTGTCTCAGCCTCTGAGTGCTGGGATTACAGACCTGCACCACCTTGCCCGGCAGAACGCTGTTGTTAGTAGAGACCAGAGCATGTGTCGTTTGAACTGGAGATGCAAAACTTCAGCAATCTCCGGAACATCAGGTCCCCTGGGAGAAGGAGAGCCAGAGGACAGGAGAAATAAAACCCTAGACAGCTCTCCTTTATTCAGGTAGCATTTTCGTAACTTCTTGGTCTTTCTAAAATACTCTCATATGCCAGGCATGGTGGTACATGCCTGCAAACCCAGCATTTGGGAGGCTGAGACAGGAAGATTGCAAATTCAAGCCCAGAATGGGCGACTTTGCCACTCACCAAGGCTATGTCTCAAAAATAAAAAATTAACAAAGCCCAGAGATGTAGCTCAGTGTGAAGACCCTGGCTGGGTTCAATCCCTAGCAACACACACACACATATACACACACACACACACTCACAAACACACACTATGAGCGTATGTAAATTTGTAGCAGTGGTGGGCACATAATGTTCATTCCTTAGTTGGCTACCATTATTCGCGTCAGTCCCCAGTCTTAGCCAAAATGCCAAGGATTTCTGCAAAAGGCTCAGCCCTTTCTCAAAAGGCTTCTTCCGTGATGACTCTTCAGCTGCTGCCACCTCGTTCTTTTACTTCTCATCAAGCTGACGAGCTCTCAGACAATGGCGCACTTCCTGTGTCCTTCAAGGACACACGCTGGCGCCAAGACTTCCAGGACTGTGTGGTGCTGCCCCAGGCTGTGCTCCAGAGCCAGGGGTACTCACGGTCTGGTGGCTGGCACCTGGCCTGGTTCACTTCCTCTCAGAGGGCTTCATGGTCCTATTTCACCCAGCTGCACTTCTGCCCTTCAGTGCAGGATCCAGTGTGAATCAGGTCTGAAATCCGTGCTTGTTTTCTAACACTGTAATCACTGGGCAGCAGCAATCACCAGGTTTTGACCCAGCCCATGAATCTGGGGCATTTTATTAAGAAGGCAAGGATCAGCCAGAGTAGAAAGGAAGCCCGGATCGCAGGCCCTGGGCGCCTTCAGAGCCCAAGAGGCTGGGCGCCTCCGTACCACACACACTTCTGGTTTCCTTTGTCTCTGCGTGCACGAGTTTTACAGAGTTAACTGCTGCTAGGGTTATTTATGTGACTCCACAGGGCAGTTGCTGATGCCTACTGCTGTGTTTGCTTGTATGCTGAGAAATTAGCTCCTGTTGGCAAATTGAGCTGGTTTCCAGAGTTGTGTCTATGTTTGTGTTATTCTGATCACAAATATAAATTGACGAGACTGTAACTGTGGACGATGACAAAGTACTTAGTGGCAAGTAAGTGTCTTGGTGATATCTGAAGCCTTATTTTTAACGCCATCCTAGGTTGAGAAGCTGCTTGCTGTGTTTGAATGTGTCCCTCCCAAGTCCCTGTTGGGGACATACACCCCTAGTTGATGCATGAGGAGGAACAGCCTTGGGGGCTTTGAGGGCCTGAAGGCTCTGCCTCATCGAAGGCTGGAAGGCACAGCAAGGCTGTGTCCTTCTGTCCCTCTGCCATGTGAGGACAACCCAGCAAGACACCCAGAGCCGTCCCTGCCAGACACCAAATCTGCATCTTGGACTGCAGAGCTTCCGGAAGTGCGAGAAATCAACTTCTAGGTTTTATAAATGTCCTGATATCAGACATTTGGTTGGAGGAACGGAGTAAGACAGGCCAGACTCTGATGAGACCCTAGCCCCAGGGCGCCGCCTTCTGGAGCTGAATTTCAGCTCTCAGCTTCCGCTTTTATTTCCTGGTTGCTTCCATTGCTGCTCAGGCTTCTGTGGGAATGAAGTGAAACCGTCAAGAGAATGTTTAAAATGTGCTTACTTGTCTTAGTGGTGAGGAATAAGAGAAAAATTAATTTTTTTTTTTGGTACCGGGGATCAAACTCAGGACCTTGCGCTTGCAAGGCAGGCGGCGGAACCACTGAGCTAAATCCCCAGCCCCAAGAGTAAAATTAATATTGAAATCAAGATGTGGCGGAAGCCATACTTGTGCAAGTTGCCCGGGGTGGGTGTCCGGGTGATTGGAGGGGAATTTTGCTGACTGGGACTGGTACCACTCAACCAGATGTTGAAAAGTCAGGAAACTTGAATTTCTACACATTGTGGCTTTCTTGGAGCCTTATTACTAATGTGATACGACACAGTACCATTATTGCTTCAGCATTTCCCAGTGTAAACTTTTCCCAAATATTAATAAATAAATGCACTTTCTTTTCTTGTTGGAACCCTTTCTTTATAATTTTATTTTGTCCCATCCCCTCCTCAAGCCCTCTCCTCTCCCTAGGTACAGAAGCTTTGTTTCCATTTTTTCCTTCTATTTTCACTTTCTTCTTGTCCCTTCCTTCCTCCCTCCTCCCTCATTCCCCTTCCCACCTGAACACTTTCTTCCCACTTCCCAATATCTATCATACATCTCAGTCCTTATGTCCACATTCAGTTTCTCACACCAGAGAAACAATGCAGTGAAATGCACTATTTTTAAAAAGCCCTTTATCAAAGGCATTTCTCTGGTCACCTTCGACCTGGCTCGCCAGGAGGCTGTTGGGCTTCTCCAAGGCCATAGCCACTCCAAACCTGCCACCATGCTAGGCCTAGCCCGGGAACTGGACCACTGGAACCTCCCACTGGGACGACTGGGGCCCCCGCACAGAAAATGGAAGGAGCCACAGCTCTGCTCTGCAATCTTAGCACTTTGGCTCCGAAAATATGCAATGTAAGCGTCTGTCATCTTACAGGAAGTCATTTAGGGAATGGCTCTCAAAACACTGGTTCATGTGGTTCTCTTAAAGTGAGAAAAAATATGGAGAATGGAAGCAGTTTATAATATAATTGCATTTAAAATTATTGAAAGGGTCTTTTATCCTGAATTCTTAGGAATTGCAATATTCATTTTTATGTAAAAATCATAGTGATTGTAAATAGTAGGGTTTAAAACACACACACATGGTGCGAATGAAATATACAGTGAATGTTTAAATTGAAAATATTTATTACAGTAAGAGATACATTGCCATGAATCCCCCCTCAAATTCCTCCCCCTCGCTTTAAACACACTCATCCCATGGTTCTTGCCACTTTCTAAAGCAGTTCTGGAGTCCCCTTTCCTGAGTGTCTTTACAATGTGTGTGTGATCAAAAATACAGTGAATATTGCTGCCAAATGTCATCCAGTGGAATGGCAGGCACTCAAAAACATTACATGTGTCCTCAACCATTTTATTCACTGAACCTGGCACCGTGTGACTTAGCTCTTCCCCAAAGTCAAAATGACCATGACAGGTCAATGTTTTGAATGGATTCAGGAGATGGAGGCAGCCAGGACAGCACGACTAACGACAGGCACGAAACAGGATTTGCTTCAGAAAATGGCAAAGATGGTGGGATAAGCATGCTGAAAGGGTGGGGTATGAATGGCAATGTGTCTCTTATGTAATAAACATTTAAATTTAAATATTCATCTTATTTTTCAATCACTTTGTGTATCCTAAGCACAACAAAGACTTAACAATCCAAGTTCCCTGCTCCACATCCGTCACTAAACAAACAAAAAAAAAGTTGGCTCCACGTGCTCTTTCCCCAGCTATGGCGTGCAGGCCCCTGGCTGTGCTGTCTGACATCTCGCTGAGTCCCTGGCCCAGGCGCAGCCACCCTCTGCTCCACTCTCTCTGTTGGGCACGTTGCAGCCAATCGCTGCTCCAGATGCTTGCTGCATCTGCTGCATTGCTCCCAATGCTGGTGTCTCCTGGAAGTGGAGGGCAGCCTCTTCCAGGTTACCAAGTACTCTGAGATCTGGCTATGACGGCCCTGGAGGATGCAGAGAATAATTTTGGCGAGTTCCTGGCTCTGTCACTTTTCCATAAAACACATAAGCTTTGGGTACGTTGGTTTCTTTGCTTAAAAACTGCAGAAGGTAAGGCGTGCTTTCTTCTCAAGGCTTAGTCATAGAGGTCTGAAGCGGGCGTTCTGATCACCATTTCCTGGCTCTCTGGTTCCATCAGAACTTCTTCTCCCACACACTGCCCATCACCTCTTTTTTTTTTTGGTACCGGGGATCGAACTCGGGTCCTTGCGCTTGCACCGCAGGTGGCGAAACCACTGAGCTAAATCCCCGGCCCTGGTCACCTCTTTTTAAGAAAGCTTAAAGTCCCTTCCCCTCGTTGCTGTCTAGACAGTGGCCGAGCCCTGCCCCAGCCTGCTGCTCAGCCAGGATGGGAGGACACAGCAACCTGTCAGCCTCTGCCCAGCCATTGGGGAACTCGATGGTCCTCTGAGCTGGCGGGACGATTCGTGACCGAGACATGTCACCCTAAAGCCCCAGCAGGCTTTTCTTTGGGCCAATGTGTTGCTATCTTTTCATCTTCATTTCTTTGACCAAAGCGAGTTGAAGTGAGAGCACTGGCAAATTCAGAGTCTACTGCAGTCATCAAGCTACACCGCCGTGTGCACCTGAACTGAGGGTGTCTCCCTTTGCACCCAGAAGGCTCTGCAGTCGGCTTTGTGTTCCTGGAACAGACACCTGGGACAACCAGCTGAAAGAGGGAAAGGTTGACTTTGGCTCAGAGTTTCAGGTGAGCCCATGGTGAGGCAGCGCAGGCTGGTGGAACAAGTGGAGGAACAAGTCACTCACCCCATGACCCGGATGTGAAAGACAGCGGAAGAGGAAGAGTGGGTCCTAACATCTCCTTCGGGGATGAGCTCCTGGTGACCTAACTCTGGCTCCTTGGGCCCCACTTCTTAGAGGTGCCATGCCTTTCAACAGTGCTAGAGGCTGGGCGCAAACTTTTAACATACAGACATTTTTGATCCAAACCACAGCAGATACAGTGTTCAAAGCAACGTCATGGTGTTGATCAGAGACTTACTCCTCCTCTCCCCAAAAGTGTGGGCAAACAGTAGGACTCCAAATGTCAGGAAAAGGTGGAAGGTGCTGTCCTCCTAAGCCCCGTGAAGTCGTCTGTTCTCCAGGTAAACCACAGGTTTTATTTCTTATACAGATAGCACATTCCTACTGAATGTTGAGTGTCTAAGAAGCAAATAAAATCAAGGCCAAATGCACACACTTTCTGTTTGTGCTGCTGGCTGACTTCATCTATGATACAAAGCCACATAGTACAAACATGAAAGGGAGTATCAAACCTCTCATGCCATGTTATACCACAGAAGTACTGTATAACATGAATTTAGAGCCGATCTTAGAATTTAAAGGGACATTTCATCTATGCACTGAAAAACAGAACATGTACCAGAGTTATTAAAGAAACTGAAAGTGGCCTTCAGAGTTGGAGTTATTTTGCCTGGATTAAGAAGGCTAAGAGGTGGGGCTGGGGATTTAGCTCAGTGGTTCTGCCACCTGGCTTGAAAGCACAAGGTCCCAAGTTCAACCCGTGGTACCAAAAAAAGCTAAGAGATGACAATAACTGCTTTTGAGATATAAAGAATTACTGTGAAAGATAGTGATCAACATACCATATGTACCATCTGCAGGCCATTATCATTTAATTGCAATTTATAGTGTCTCTAAACTTGAATGTGAGTGGAAAAGGAATATAGCCCCAGTACACCAACAATGGAGGTACTGGGTCCAGTGGTTTCTATGAACATGGCTCCATTTTGTGAGTCTGATTCTGGACTTTCTGTCCTGTTCCACTGACCTACATCTTTAACCCGTCCCATGGTTAAATACATGGTCTTGACTACTTTAGTTTTAAAGCAAGTCTTAAAATCAGATCAACTTTGTTCTTTCTCAAACTTGTTGCGGCCATTCCAGCTCCTTAATCTGTTCACATAAATTTTAGAATCAGCCCTTCAATATCTACAAAAGCACCTGGAATGATTTTGTGTGGGATTATATTGCATCTGTAGACTAAATGGGAAGAAATGGCATTTGAACAAGTTTGAGTCTCTCAGTACACAGGCACAGTATCTCTCCATTTGTTTAGTCTCTGTGATCTCCTTCATGCATGCCTGTGTCAGTATAAATATCCTATATGTTTTCTTAGATTGATATCTAAATATTTCATTTTTAATGGTATTATAAATAGTGCTACCCTTTAGTTTGGAATTCTAATATTTTATAAAATTGTAGACTCATAGTGTTCTTGATCTTATGAGGAGAATACTCACCTTTCACAATTAAGAATATTAGCTATAGCCAAGTGTGGTGGTGCCCACCTGTGATCCCAGCACTCCGGGAGGCCGAGGCAGGAGGGTCCTGACTTTGAGCCCAGCCTGGACACCTAGCAACTTAGGGAAAACTTGCCTCAAAATTTTTTTTTTTTTAATTTTAAAAGGGCTGGGGATGTTGCTCAGTGCAAAGGCCTAGGTCAAACCCTAGTACACCCCACCCACACGCACTTCATTTCTAATTTTTTAGATGCTCCCTGTCAGCTTTAGGAAGCTCCCTTGTAACCTTAGCTTGCTGAATGTTTTGGTCACAGATAGATGTTAAATTTTGACAAAC
>NW_004624743.1:1502176-1591935 GCF_000247695.1 Heterocephalus glaber | reverse complement strand
ACTTTGAGCCCAGCCTGGACACCTAGCAACTTAGGGAAAACTTGTCTCAACATTTTTTTTTTTTTTAATTTTAAAAGGGCTGGGGATGTTGCTCAGTGCAAAGGCCTAGGTCAAACCCTAGTACACCCCACCCACATGCACTTCATTTCTAATTTTTTAGATGCTCCCTGTCAGCTTTAGGAAGCTCCCTTGTAACCTCAGCTTGCTGAATGTTTTGGTCACAGATAGATGTTAAATTTTGACAAACGCAGGGATTCCAAGATGGCCAAAGAGAACCGCCCGGCTCTTGCCCCGCTCCGTGAAGGAGAACCGAGGCAGGGGCGGTGGCCGCATGCATGTTCAGTGAGCGGCTGAGAGAACTCAGCAGGGAGAGTCTGGGCCCTGCCACGCACCGGGGCCGTGACTCGGGCTCCCCAGCCCCAGGGAAGGGTGACAGCCAGAGTCCCGCAAGCTCCACCACGCAGATCCATAGCACCAGGCTGGGAGCCGGGGTGAACCTCTCCTCCCATAAACAGTGTCCCAGTGACAGGAAAGTGACTACGACAGGCGCCCAACACGGAAAGCGTGTAAAACATGCTCGACAAATGTTCCCT
Organism: Heterocephalus glaber; assembly: GCF_000247695.1. Next base: position 1,591,342 of record NW_004624743.1, on the reverse strand, counting down.
GGGATGGAGCTGAGGCTGAGGGTGTTGAGGGGCGAGTGGGATGGGAATGTGGTAGGGTGAAAGCCCAGGTGACAATGGCCCCAGCGTGACCTTGGTCAGCTGGCTGGCTTGTGCGGGGCCAGACCTGGCTGGAGAGATGGTTTTTTGTTCCACAGAAAATCAGCTGCACGAAAGCCATCCAAAGAACAGAGAGAACATTCTGAGGTGATTTTCCCCTTCCAGGGACTGACTGCAAAGAAACGAAGCTACATCCGCCCAGCTGACCATCATCACTGAGTCGGAGCAGGAAGCCAGGGCACTCATGGATGCCTTGTCTACTAAGCTGCAGGACGCACAGCCAGTGTGCACGGTCCGGTCACTGGCCTCGAGGCTCCTGCAGCCTCTACACCAGAGCGAGGAGGAGCACAACCCAGGCAGTGGAGCTGGCTCCTCACTGTCCACAGGGTGCAGGTGTTTACTAGGACATCTGTGAAGGCAATGGACACATATCGGCACACCTGTGGTGCTTCTGCTAATGTGAGTAACTGGAATAGGGAAACTGGGAGGGCGGGTGCTGGGGACTGAAACCACTATACCTCCAGCCGGTTTGGTTTTTCAAACAGTCTTGCTTAGTCATCTAGGTGGGACTGGAACGTGTGATCTCCCTGCCTCAGCCTCCCAAGTGCTGGGATTACTGCATGTGAACTTTTTTTCTTTAAGTTTTGTTTTGTTTTAATTTTTAAAGCTGACGCTAGTTGGAACCAGTCAGTTTCCTAAAAACTACACATGTATTAGGCTATTCCATTTCCAAAGTACCTTAGTAATCTAGGTACTGCCATTATATACTTTTATATATGAAGATCTGGGGCCCAGAGAAGGTAAATGACTCATCTGAAGTCACAGCGTGTTGGTGAGAAAGGGCTGGCATGACCTCCTCGTTGCTGAGACGCAATAGCCATCAGCCACAGCTTAAAGGAGGAAAAGTTTAACTTGGCTCACAGTTTCAGGGGACTCAGTCCATAGTTGCTGGCACCAAGGCAGAAGCATCATGGCGGAAGGGTGTGGTGTAGCAGAGCAGGGGACACTGACAGAGAAGAAGGGTCCAGGGAACAGACACAGTCCCTAAGGCCGCGCCTCCACGGCCCCCAGACACAGCCAGGAGCCAGCTCTGCTCCTCTGCTAGGCTTTCTTAATCCAATGAAGCTGACACATCAGGACTAACAGTCACACCTGCTGGTTCCTCTGGCCCTTTGGGGGAACTATGTGCGACGGGCACCTTTCTAGGGGCACAGGCACTGGTGCAGGCCCAAATAGATGAGCCTGTTTTCCTTTAAATATGTTTGCAACTATGCCAAGGACTCCTTCAAGGAAAAGCGGGGGTCCGTCACCAAACACACACGCAACGCAAGGAGGCAGACAGGGCGGGCAAGGCGTGCATTTCCGGCTCAGCCTCTCCTCCCTGCAGGGCTGGGAATGTGTTACTTGCTCACCTAGGTTCCCAGTTCCTTGGCTTTTCCTAACTCTGTCCCTTCAAATGCACCAGACCATTCACCATCACACACCAAGGAGCGTTTCACTGTCTTTTCAGAGGACTGAAAACCAAACCATTCTATGGTGCAGAAATAGATCTGAAGTGACGCCTTCAGGCATTTCTCAAGTCAGCCTCTATAATTTCATCCTTGAAGGCACAGGGTCTGTCTGAGCAGTCCCCGCAAGTCAGCCCCTCTGCACAGGCCTCCCTTCCCGCAGCTCCCGCCCGCCTCCCTGCAGGGTGGCGCCGTCCCCTTGCTGACACAGGATCCCCATCACTCTCACTTGCCTCGCCCGAGGTCACCAGGTGTTGCTTCGGGGAGGCGGGGTCAGCTCTTGGCTTGAGTGATCCCGGCTTGATCCGATTCCTTTCACTCCCCAGCAAGGCCAGGGTTCTGGAGATACCTCCTCTCACCTGTCCTCTCCCATGCCCGCCTTAATTCTCTCCTTCTTCAAACACCTCTCTCCACCTGCCTCTTCAGGAATCCCTTTTTTGCTTCACCTCCTTCTCCCTTGTTCCATTTCCACAGGCAAGTCTCCCCACAGGTGTTGTTCATTCTATGAACCAACCAAACCACCAGCCAACCAGCTTGGCCTCCCTCCTTCCCCTTTGCTGCTGGATCCTACCCAGAGACGACAGCAGCACCTGTCACTCAAAGACAATCAGTGCTCATTTGCTCATTAATGAAAGGATCGCAGGAGATGGGTGTGTGGGAGGCTAAAGGAAATAGAGAGTGTTTTTGATAGAACTTTCTCAAGCAGAAAGAAAACGATGGTGTTTTTCATTTCTTAAAACTTTCTTAGCTGGGCATGGTGATGCATGCTGTAATCCTAGCACTCAGGGAGGCTGAGGCAGGAAGATCTCAAGTTCAAGCCCAGCTTGGGCAACTTAGTGATTTAATTAGACCCTATCTTAAAATTTAAAAAAAGAAAGAAAGAAATGGGGGGATGTGGCTCTATGTGAAGACCTTGGGATCAATTCTGCATATATAAAAAACAAAAACAGGTACCTTCCCAATTGCCTTATTAAATTAACATTTATTATTATTTTACCTAAATATTTTTAAAGGATATTTTTAAAATGTATAATATACATATTTGTTTGTTTGTTTGTTTCTGCATTATTGGGGATGGAATCCAGGGCCTTCACACTTAGCTACATCCCTAGTACTTCTTGTTTTCTATTTTGAGATTGTGTCTCACTGTGCTGCTAAGTTAATTGGGCTAGACTTGCAACCCTCCTGCCTCAGCCTCTCAGAGTTAGGATAATGGGTGTACACCACCACTTCTGCCCCAAAAAGCAATGCTTATCGAAAAATATTTTGAAATTATGTCAAAATATTTATTTTTGTTTAAAATCGAAACAGACATACTAAATACACCTAACACAAGTTGTCCTGCAGTTGACCCTGTCAGAACCATAAGAGCATTCCCATATCCCCATCTGGCTGACAGTCAGTGTACAAGGTGTTTTCAAAGCCTTCTCTCTTTATTTGTTCGCGTGGCTTTCTTGGCTGCGTAGTCACCAGCGTTTCCTGCGCAGAGTTTCAGTTACATGCAGGGTGAGATGGGCTTGCATAGCTCCACCTAGAAGCCCAAGTGCCTCTCTTCACCTGCGTTTCCATGGGAGACGCACCTCCGGGCAGCGGGAGGAGCTGAGGGCTATTTGTACGCCACTGGTTGTGGGAACGCTCAGAATCAGGACTTTGGTTTGCCACAGGCTACCCAGGGACAAAGCAGCCCCACCTTGCAATCAATCAGCAAGGTGAAGTGGCCACCTGCTCTGAGAGCCAGGGCCGTGTGCACAAACGGATCTGCTGTGGCACAGCTTCTCCAATTCAAGGCCCAAGACTCGGAAGGAATGCCAAGGACCCCGTGTGCCAAGAAGCAGCAAAGCCTGAGCTGGGGCTGGGGCAGGGGCATGCAGCGGGCAGAGAAGCGCATGCTCCTCGCCCATGACCACCTCGGTCCTGCCAAGCAAATGAAAACAGTGGTACGAACTCAAACAGGTAGTTAACCCCACACAGAGCAATTTGGGTCAGGTAGAAAGAACAGTATTCGCGTACAGCAGCTTATTTGCTCTGAGAATTTTTTGAGAAGCTATGAAGACTGCTCCTGGTAACTGCGCAAGTTCTGTGTCTCTCTCTCATTAACAGTGTGAAAAGGAAGCCGAGAGAGGCCAGGCCGGAGGAAGGGCCATGTGGCAGGCAGGAGTGCTTCGGACAAAGGCGGAATGCATGCAAGAGGAGACAGAGCAGCCCTAGGATTGAGATACAGGGGACCTTTGAGTTATGACCGGCCTGAAGTATGAACAACTCGCAACTTGGGTTATGACCGGAATTAGTTTTAACTTACGACCAAAGTCTTGAGTTATAACCCGAATGCCGGCCCCTTGTGCTTCCAGATGGTCTCAGATACAGATGTAACCCTTACAGAGTTCCGGAAGGAACATGACAGCAGCCGTTCCTGGGGGGTTAACTGAGAAATCCTGGGCCAACGTCTCTCTAAGGACACTGAGAGCTGCCTGTGTACAGGAGAGAGGCTTTGAAGGCAACTGACTGACTTGAGTTACAACTAGCCCTCCAGAATGAATTGAGTTCGTAAGTCAAGGATCTACTGTATTTGTCATGTATTTTCAGCAACCCAAAACAAAAGTAGTGGTCATATGTAATGTCCACAACCACACTGCTATGACAATAACAAGAGCAACAAGAATACCAAGAAAAGTTAAAGAACAATCACACTTCTGATACCTTTTATAGGATCCAGAAACACAAACATAAGCAAAAGATGAAAAGGAACCAAACATGATTTGTGAAATAGAAAACTAGAAAAAAAAGAAACAGCTGTGGCGTGTGCCTGTGATCCCAGCTACTGGGGAGGTTGAGCCCCGAGGATCACAAAGTTAAGGGCAGGAACAATTTAGCAACTTAGAGGGACTTTGTCTCAAAAATCAAAGCTGAGAATGTAGCTCAGTGGTGGAGCACTTGCCTGGCATGTGTAAAGCCCTAGGTTCCATCCCTAGTACAGAGGCGGAGGGGGCAGACAGACAGACAATGGAAAAGAACAAAGAACATCTGGAAATAACAGATGTTACACAATGCCAAAGTGAAGACCATGCCAAGAAGCTGTAAAAGGTTCCACTTCCACAAGCACTTGACGTGCAGGATGACGCACCTGCCTCCCCGATTCACCCTGGGGTCCCTGCTGCCCCTAACAGTCACTGGAGGTGGGGACACCCTTGAGTTGGAAGAGTGACAGAGAGCATGCGGTGGACGAAAGCCACGGCGTCCCTGGGACTCGTGTGTCGCTGCTGCAGACCGCAGTCCCTCTGCATGACTGAGTGGTGTAGAGCAAACACACATGGTGCGGACGTGGGTGCAGGGGACTCAGGCGCAGGGGCTGGAAGGACCTGGAAACACAGACCCCGAAGACACCCACAGGGTCCCTGCTGGTCCCTGCGACGCTGGAGAGGACTCAGCCAGCTCCGTGCTGGACCAAGGCTGTAACACCATGTGCCCTCACTGCTTTCCTTAGACTGTCGCTGTATTGCTTCAGGAACTTGTGAGGCCAATCTAACCGTCAGAACGCACCCTTGTGCACCCTTGTGGAGCAGGCCAAGGGAACAGTGCTTTGGCCGCACACGTTGGATCAGGCAGGGTGCTCTGGACAGCAAGAAAGAAAAGCAGATGTGTGGCCGGGACTGTGAGGACACGGAGTGCTCTGAAGGATCCAGGCGGCACTGCCAAGGTGACTTAGCAGGTCAGGCATCTGATCAAGGACCCCAGCCCTTTGGTCCTTGATGCAGTGCTCCTGGGACGAGGGTGTTATCAGCATGGGCGAGTTTGGGCATCGCAGCCTGATGCTCTGGCTTTCAAAGCTGAGAGTGGAGGGAGGGGACAGAAACAGCTTCCTTTCTGCACACCAAGGAAAACTTCGCCTGAGTTCTCTCTCAGGCAGCCTCCCCTAACCCTCGATGCTCAGAACTGACTTCCAGGCCTCAGGGGAGACTGAGCTGTGCTCGGCTTAGAGCACTCAGTGTGTAGTTGGCAACAGTCCTGGTGCTGCAGCTAGGGTGAAGCTGAGATTCTGTTTTCAAGGGGAAGAGAAACAATTCAGGAAGTTTGGGAAAGGATAAAGAGTAATGAGGAAACCTAAGCAAAATACCATGCAAATTGGATAGTTATGATGCTACTATGATGTGGATGGGGAAAATGCAATAGTCAGCACAGGCTGAGGAAATGCTGCAGTAACAAACAGCTCCAGATAGACAGGGATTTATTTCCTGCTCATGTTACCTTTTTAAAAAATTAATTTTTATTATTTTATCAGTGTATGTTTGCAGTAAATGATTACATTCATTGTGGGGAGACAGAACATGGACATAACACATTGGAATTCTTTCTTCATCCACGCATGGCATTCTATATGGGTCAGCTGCAGCTCTGCTCACGTGGAGACCCAGGGTCATAGAGTGTGTTTTATCTGGGATGTTGCTGGTCTATATCAGAGGAATAAACAAGAGCCAGATACTGGCTCTGAACTCTTGGCTCCAAGGTGGTGAGTGTCCTTACTGCTCATTATTTAGGCCCAGAGCCAGCCTTGGCCCTGGGAGGTCCAACAGCCAGGGAGTTTTGAGTCTCTGCCAGAGGCAAACTCAAGGACCAGCAGCACAACTGTGAATGATGATACCACTCCTGTTTAGTCACTTTTCTAGCTGTTGACACAAAATACCCGGCATCCAAAGTTAAAGAAGGAGAGGTTTATTTAGCTCAGAGTCTGTAGAGGTTTCAGTTGTAGTCGGCTGGCTCCAAGGCAGAGTGGCAGGGCAGAGGGGCGTCACAGAGGAGAAACAGTCCATGGCAGGCAGAAAGCAGCAAGCTGCATGCGACAAGGACCAATCCCAGCTTCCTTCTGCCCCTTTATATTGTCTTGGCCACCCACCCTTAGGGCAGGGAGCACACACCAGGAACTGTGTCAAACCAACCAGCAGACTGATTTAGTAATCACACACCCCAGACCCAGCCACCTCTCAAAAGCCCCACCTACGACCACACGAGGCTTTGGGGGGACGTCTGTGTGTCCCGGACCCCTTTCTCTCTCCCATGGCTTTGTGTGCCTGTGACCTGCACAGGGCACCATGAGCGAGGCGCCACAGGTTTCTCTGCTGCCACTGCAGACCTGGCTATGACCTCAGCATGGGTCCCAGGGGTGCCCCAGAGAACAAAGCTGACGTACAGCAGCATTGTGATTCTCATTTCCATCACAAAAGGCCAGTAGAAAAACTATGCAATCGCACTAAACACTATTTAAAAACACTTAAAACATCCCGCTTCTGCTTCCGGGCTCCAAGTCCCTCAGCCACAGTTCCTCAGCCTCTCAGTACCTGCTGTGCTTGCTTTCTGACCTAGGCTGGCTGGGGAGAGAACAGTCTGGCCCGCACAGCTCAGATCCAGGTAGCTGACTCGACAAGGAGCTACATGAAGCTGAGTGGGCTGGTGCAGCCTGTGATCCCAGCTCTCAGGAGGCTGAGGCAGGAGGAGCACTGTGAGTTCAAGGCCAGCCTGGGCTACATTGTGAGACCCTGTCTCAAAAAATAAAAAATAGGCTGGGGATTTAGCTCAGTGGCGCCACACCTGTCTCACAAGCGCAAGGTCCTGAGTTCAATCCCCAGTACTGCAATAAATAAATAACTAAATACATAAATAAATAACTAAATAATAATCACAGGCTCAGACTCCGAGTACAAACTCCTCTGAGCCCACTGGTGTAATAAAGGTTTTTCTCCACCTCTTCAAAAGAGCAAAGCAAAACACAGAAGCTGGGCCCCTCACACGCTGGAAGAGCTGCCAGCGGGAAAGAGAGCAGCCCACAAGGGAAGGGCATGCTGACAAACTCACAGCAAGAGACAGAACTCGATTTCGATTCTTCTCCTGTGCTGTTTTCTTTTCCAGTGTCTCCCTGTTCTTTAACAAGGGTTTTAAACCTTCAAAGTGCTACAATTTTATAAATGTGCCACTTAATGTGTTTCGTGTGTGTACTTACATACCAGTGGTGGCGAACCTTTTAGTTTTCAATGATGACAAACAACCAACTTCGGCATGTGTGCCATGGGTTTGCCACCGCTGCTGCAGGCTACCCAGAGCGCTTATCTCCTAACTGGGGGCATCTGCTAATACTGTGCCTGTGCACCAGCTGCAAGGCCTTAATCAGTGTGAGAAGGCACAGTCGGCCCAAGGTTCTCTCATGTCGCACAGCCTCCGGGGGCAGCCCTTTCACAGCTGCACCGCACAGCAGCGGAGGGTGAGCTGGTAGCTCACTCGAGGTCACACTGGTCCGCGGGCCACCTTGGTGTCAGTCTCCTCATTCTCGGAATTCACGAAGTGGGGTCCACTTTCACCACCGCGACAACAAGCTCAAACTCGGGCAGTTCGTCAGAAGGGCAAAAAAATTATTATTTTTTTTTAAGAAACCGGACACTTCTGTAAGGATCTTGAAACCCTAGCAAACTGGTACCTCGATTATGAGCAGAAGCATCATTTTAATCTCCTGCATTAAATACTGATTATCAGCCTGACCAAAGATACTCTTTAGTCCCTTATAAGCACAGTGGTTCACAAACCTGACGGCTCACCAGAATTACTAGGAGTTTTAGAAAATATACTAAGCTTTGTTACTTTAAAACCTGTACATGAAGGCTTAATTACTCACTCCAGCCAGAAATGGAAATAATCCGAACGTGCATCAACGTGGTCGCACGCAAAGTGGAAGTTTTCATACAGGGAGTGGATACGAGAAACGCTGTGCCATGGATGAGCCCTGAAAGCCTTAGGCTGTGAGCAAAGCGGGACTCCAGACGGGCCTGTGTGCGCGCTCACCGGGTCTGGGTCGGACAGGAGTGACAGGCGTGACAGAGGCTCCCGGGGCGGGGTGGGGTGGCTCCTCGCCCAGGCTGACCAGAACGTCCTGAAACTGACTGCTGAGAGGCTGAGCGTTCAGAAACCCCGGACCGTGTCTGGACGGCGCAGAGGCAAGCTGCAGAGCAGGTGAACCCCGGCCGGCAAAGCTGTGACGTGCTGAGCCCGGGATCGGCCTCCCTGGTTAGGTGAGGCCTGGGAATCAAATGATTTTAATATTCAGGAGGACACAGAGAGACTCATTGAGGCTTTTACATTTCTTTCAATTAAAAACACCTACATTTTTTCCTTTTAAAATGATGAAGTGCAGCCCCATGGAGTTCCTGCTGTTCTTGTACCACAGGAGCTACCACACACGAAGAGCATCTTAGACAGCAGCGCACGGACAGCAGCGAGGAGACGCAGCAACAGCACGGTCAAGGCCACACGGCGTCAAGCGCGGCGGCTTACTTTCTCTCCGGCCGTGGGCAGCGCCAGCACCGCGCTCCAGCCCACAGGAGGCCCGGGCACTGGTGGCCGCAGCTGCGGAATTCTGAGCTCCGCACTGTGATCGCCCCGAAGGCAGCCGCCACCCAGCACAGGTAACCCCGGGAGCCCAGGGTAGGGGCCCTGGTGACAGCCCAGCACCCTCCCCGTGTGTCACACTAGCGTCGGAGCCACAGCCTCTGCTGGCCCTGGCGGTCCTGATGGGCGCGGGGTGACAGCCCCGCTGGACCAGCTCGCAGGGCGCTGGCCTCCTCCCTCCCTCCCGCCCGGCGTTGGCCCCGGAGTCCACACCGCAGGGCCCTGAGCGTCCCTACAGGGGCGCAGCTCCAGGGTCCCCGCCCTCTGGAGGCCCTGGCGGCCCTGCGCGTCGGGCAGGCTGGCCTCCAGGTGACTGCGTCCTTGGCCCGGCCCTGCCTGCCGCGGGGGAGTGATGCTGGGCCTGGGCTGGGCAGCCAAGTGAGAACGACTTCCTCGCGTGGGTGCACCACGCTGCTCCGGACCTGGGGGGCCACTGCAGGCAGCTTCTTGGAGAAGGCGCTGGAGACCACGCATCCCACGTGGGGTGGGATCTAACTGAGCAGGAGCACGAACGGAGGACAGCAGACGGGAGCAGGCAGAGGGGCCATGCACATCTCGGAGACACGGCTGCGTCCCCCAGCCTCACCAGGAGGGGGCACCGCGCAGGGGCCGTGGGCTGCAGAGGGCAGGAGGACCTGCGCACCACTCTGTGGGGCAGCGACCTGGGTTCCAGGACCAACCTGCAAAACAACTGCCTGGCCTTCGGGAACACCAGCACTCAGCAGGACGCACAGAAGTCTGAAGCAAGTGTGCATTAAGTATTACTCCACAGAGGGACAGATCACACCATTCAACATTATTTAAACTGCTTAAAACTACGACCACGTCTAACTCTGCAAATTTCATATGACTTTATTCTTCCAGGGCACTGGGCTCTAGTTTCTAAGAGCTTCATAATTCTATTTTTATCAAAAATTATTCTGCACATGAAGAATTGGTGGCTTTTAACATTATCTCGTGCAAACAGAACAGGCACTAACCGAAGAGGTGTCACCTTGTGGAGCCCCATCCAGGAGATTTCCGGTCACAGAGGGAGCCTTGCTATCTGAAAAGGCGGAGGGGAAGGAACCTGAGCATCGTTTCCTTCACAAAAGGAAGAAATCCATCTCCCAAACGGACCGCTGCGGCCGGGATGCGGTGCTCTCCTGTGCCAGATGGGCGCTGCTGGGCACCTGTTTTAGACGGTGGTGGGTGTTTCTAACTCTCCGCTGTTTCTTCCAAAGAGCGGTCCACAGGCTCATCAGGAAGAGAAGTCTGTGTTTCTTCTACTTCAAACTCGTCCATCCACTCTCGAAGGTCTTCCGTACTATGTGTTGTCCACAATTTCAAAAAAGACTTCAGCCTTTTCCTGGAGGGAAAATAAAATATTGCTTATTTTAGAGATGACTGGCTAGGGACAACACGTCTCAAGGGAAGCTATGCAAGTGAATGTCATCAGAGTGCCAGGCACCAGGGTGGGGCTGCGGTATGGACAGCACAGAGGTTGTGGGCTGTACCATGGCCCACTGCTCCCAAAGCCCCATAGCACAGGGACCGTGCCTCCCTGTCACCGGCCAGTGCCCAGCATGAAGGAGGCCTGGAGGCTGACCTAGCGCAGTGTACCCGGCTGGCCAGGGCCGGGCACTGGGGACTGCAGAGCACAGTCAGGCCGGCTTCTCGTCCTCACCTTCCCCGGCGCAACACGGGGACAAAGGAAACTGACTCACAGGGTGCCCTGAGGGTCACCTGACTCAGCGTACTCAAAGCAGGAAGAACGGTGCCCGATGCCCCACTTCGGTTCTGCACAGTACACACTGATGGTATAGGCCTGGTGAGGTGGCGCACGCCTGTCATCCCAGTGCTCGGGAAGCTGAGGCAGGAGGACTGCCACGAATTCCAGGCCAGCCTGGGGTATGTGGCGAGATCCTGCTTTCAAAAAGCATTTTAGAAAAGTCCACAAAATGGCAAAGGATTTTTTGATTTCTTTAATCTGGCCAAGGGAACTGATGTGATAAACACTTTAGTAGAAAGATAAAGGCCTGACTGATAAATTATCAGATTCTGTTCCAGTGTAACCTCTTCCAATAATTCCGTTATCTAGGTAACAGATTTTGAAAGGCCACACATTCGCTGGAAGAGGGAAAATATTTATAAGAAAGCTGTGCATTTCTTGCTTTTGCTTTGTAGGCTACAGAGAAGCAACAAGCATAAACTGTCTTACTTTATTACCAGCCCATGTAAGTACCCTCTGTAGTGCAGCTCTGTTCTCCTTTCTCCAGGAAAAAGAACAGAAGACCCCAGGGAAAGGTCTCCATTTGTCTCTGGACTTGGCAGAGGATACGGCACTCGTATAGATGGCTTTCTCCAGGGCCCGCACCCCGGGAAGAATACAACTACTGGGTGATGGCCCTGCCCTCTCTGGGCCCCTCTGGACCCCTCTGCCTGCGGACTGACGCACTCTCTGCCTGTCATGAGTCACGTGACCTCGACCAGATGAGGGTGCAGAAGCCACCGCCCTCACGAGGGGAAGGGTGCTCTTCTCCTTCTCTTCTCCTTCCCCCCACCTTCTCCCCATCTCATGGATGCAAACCCCTGCCGACCCCGGAACACAGCAACACTGTCAGAGTGAGACCCAGGGACCAAGACCTCACATCTGCTGGGAACATGGGCCCAAGCAGGGGCGGGGACACCCTGTGCCCGGGCCGGGCGCTCACCTTGCCCCGTGACTTCTGTCTAGGCCTGAGGCTGCGCTGCACTGTGCCTGTTAGCACTGTCCCCTGGGCAACTGCCCGGTGACTGTGCCTCAGGTGCACACTGAGTGGTGACTGGGCACCAACCGCATCCTGGCTGGTCAAGGGCCCAAGACAGAAGCAGCTCCGGAGGCCTGATACCAAGGCTTCTCCCGGGGGCTCTTCGGCCACTCTGCGTGGCAGCAGCTATGTGTGGCACTCGGAGTTCACCGCATTCTTTAGAAAATCACCGGAAACCAATCCTGCAACTTCGTAAAGAGCTTTGTGGCCAACAGAGATGGGCTGGGATGCCAGATGCAGACTGAATCCACGGCTCTGCCAAGAGCTGCTTCCACTTGGTTGTGATAAAATCTTTCCAAATACTGGAAGAAGCCAGGAGTAGTGATGCACCCCATAATCGCAGCACTCGGGGGTCTGAGGCAGGGACTTGGATTAGTGCAAGGCCAGCCAGGACTATATACCAAGACTCTTGTCTCAAAAATAAAATTAAGGGCCGGGGATTTAGCTCAGTGGTGCCGCTGCCTGCCTTGCAAGTGCAAGGTCCCCAGTTTGATCCCCGGTACCAAATAAATAAATTAATTAAATTAAAATAAAGGTAAAGAATCCTCTTCCTTGGGCCACTTGGAGGAAGGTTTTATTATCAAACACAAACGCACAGACACGCAGCTCAGACATCCTGACCTTTTCATGTTTATTAACCCTTCCAGCTCCTTGGACTTGTGAGCTGCTTTCTTCAGGACTTCTCCAGGAACATCTGCTAGCTTAGCCACGTTTAGGCCGTAACTCCTTGCTGCAACTCCTCTGGTTATTTGATAAAGAAAAGTCACAAAATCAGGGACTTCCTCTTTGCCTGTGAAAGACAGAACAAAAGGGAAAGGATATCAAAAACTGAAATACAAGGACTAAAGAGGACATGAACGTTCTTAAAATTTTACTCTATTAAAATTTACACTCTGAGAAAGAAGCCTATTGTTCCTGCCACCTGCCAGTTCAGGTTTGCATATCAAGATAAAGGGCAAATACTGATTTGAAAATGCGTTTGCATTTAGGGCCTCTAGCTCACTTAAGACAGTTTTTAACAATGATTCATTGCACAATTTGAACTGAACTTCTGTATCAAAAGCAGAATGGTTCTGATACATGGTACAATGGCATTTATTTTTCCTGTTAAAATAGAGAAGGAAATGTTACATGTTGCACACAGTTTAAATAAAAAGACAAAACATTGGGGGTGATGAAGTGTTCTGGCTAGGAGCTCTACATGCTGAAGGGGTTGCTGTTCTGTTCCCCCACCCCAGCTGTCAGAAGGGTGGAGCTGTTGGTCGGATGCAGAATGTCCCCAGGACACCTCATGTGTTCAGAGGCGGGGCTCTGGAAGCTGCCCGGCTCAGTGGGTTATCTATCACTGATGCACAGCTGAATGTGAGGGGCTCTGGTGGGGAGAGGTGGTCACTGAGCCCCCTCTGGAGGGTCTGTCTCCCACCCGGTCCCTCTCCCCGTCCTGGCCCCCAGGAAGTGAGTGGCTTTGCTCCCCCATGCCTTCTGCCTTGTTCTTGCCTTAGAACCAACCGCCCCAGCATGGTCCGAGGCCCCTGAACCATGGACCCAGTCACACATCTCCTCTGGGCTTCAGTGTCAGGTACTGCGCCCAGTGAAGGGCTCAACAGGCTGTGTGGCCTCTGTGGGGCTCGCTGCAGCTGGCAGGCCCCTTCCTGAGGGACCGCAATGACTGCTGCCATGGGGAGGACAGGCAGCCTTGGAGACAGCCACCACGGGCCTGGCTGGGGTCCTCCGGCCCTCTGAGTGTGGGGAGGGCCTAGGGACTCCCTTCTCGTGAACAGAACGTGACACGGGGATGAGAGGTCAGTGTGGGGAGACCATGGCGCTCTCTGTCTGGTCCTTTTCCTTCCTTGCCAGCCATGTGCCACAGGCCATTCTCAAAAGAGGCCCTGTGGGCACCGGGGTCTGGTCACAGCCAGGTGGGGAGGTGCTGCGTGGGTGGGCCTGGCAGCCCCACTCCCCTGCCCTGCACCCTGACTGTAGCCTTGGGAGATGCCCAGGGGCTCAGCCGAGTTGCCCCTGACTCCAGACCCCCAGAAATAGTGACAGATGGTCTTTGTTTCGGGTGCTGTATTTTGGGGGCAATTTATTGTATATAGCTTGGAAATCACTGCTTCTTATTACAAAGAAAGGGGGCCAGCGGAGCTCTGCTGGGATGGACAGGAGAAGGAGCTCAGGCAGGACTTGGTGATGGCAGAGGGGTGCATCCCTCCTGACCGAGGGTGGAGCAAGTGTGAACATGAGTGCGAACAGTGTTACCTGTGGCTGGCACCACACTGTGCATGAGCAGTGGGCTTCTACTCGCACAACCCCGGCAACCACGGGCACGCGCTGCCAGCCCAGGACCTCGCCTACCTGGACCTGCCTGGCCTTCGTCCTTGGTCACCAGGAAGCCCATGTGGTAATTCCCCACCTGGCCCGGGTAGCTCCTTTCCAGCTCGCACAGCGGTGGGTAATGGGTGACGAACAGGGTTAGGGATTTTACCTACGGCAACAAGACAGGGTAAGTGGCCTTTTATTTTTAAATGTTAAATTAAAACTTAAAATTTCACACCTTCACAAAACCTGCAAGAAAGAAACACTCGGGCTTTTTAGATCATTTGTAATTTTTTAAAAAGCGTCAAGAAAAATACGATGAGCACCACATACTCTTTACCTAGACAACAAACACAGCAGTTAATATCTTGTCATATTCCCTTTCTTCTTCCCTCTCATTTACACACACATACATGTGTGGACACCCCCCCCCAAACACACACACACTTATACACATTTTTTCCCTGAACCTCTTGAGAGTCACTTGCAGACTTTATCCCTGAAGACTTGAGAGTCTGTCTGCTAAGAACAAAAGCAGCTGCCTACGCACCCAGAACATGGTTACAGCCAAGAGAGTCACTACTCTTCCAGATTATGCAGCAGGCTTCCCTGGCTGTCCCGTAACACTGTCCGCTCCTGCCCTGTCTCCTATGATAGTGACATTGTAAGTGATCGCGGCAAGGCTGCAGGATCCAAGATCAACACAAGGAAGTCCTTGCTTTCCTATATACCAGCAGTGGAGAAGTACAATTTGAAATAAAAATGCAGTACCAGTTACCTTAGCACGCCCAAAATGAAATCCTCAGGTATGACTCTAACAAAATATGGACAAGGTTTCTATGACAAAGCTACGTCATTCTGAAGAAATGAACCAGAGGAGGGCTAAGTAACCAGAAGAGGAACCATGTCACTGCACGGGAAGGCTCTAGAATGGCCAGATGGCTGCCTTTCCCGTCTTGGTCTAGAGACGCAACACGACACCACGCGTAATTCCAGCAGGGGTTCTTGTGGGTGCCAGCACATGAATCTGACGTCTACGTGGAGGCCCAAGAGCCAAAATAGCCAGCCCAGTACTGAAGAACAAAGCTGGGGGATGGTCACTTCCAACTTTAACACTCACCACAGAGCTGCAGCGACCCCGACAGGGCGGTACTGCTGGGGGTTGGGCTGCACTCCGGGAGGCTGAGGCAGGAGGACCGCACATTGAAGCCCAGTTTAGGCAACTTGGTAATTTAGTAAGATTCTATCTCAAAATAAAAAATAAAATGGAAAAAAGGATGTAGCTCAGTGTGAAAGCCCTGAGTTCAGTCCCAGTACCACCAGGTAAAAACAAAAAACAAAAATCAGTAACAAGAAAAAACCCCAAACCAATCAGTGTAATACTGGTTACAAAAAAGGCTCATAGGCTGATGAGTCCTAAGAAAGGGCCCAAGAGACTGACTTACACGAGTAGTCAACTGATCTGAGAAAAGAAGTTTGTTTTCTTAAGCCTTTCACGATGCACCCCAAGGTCAATGTCATCCAGAAGTAGCAACTTCTTCTGAAGCATTTAGACTATCCAAAGCCTGCTTTAGAGCAGAGGCAATAAAAACAGAAGTAACACATTTGGTTCTGTGGTCCTTGTGTAGAGGGTTCTAGAAGGAATTCCGACCTGGGCGCTGAGCCGTGGACGGCAGCTTCGGGTGGCTGCTGGGCTCCATCCTCTCCTGGGGACGCAGAGGCAGGAAGGGTGGGCACCGACAGCCGGCTGACCCTGGGGGACCCAGCCAAGACCCCACAGCCCTGCCTGGCACCCCTGGGACGGGCAGCAGTGCCATCTGCGGTGTCACCATTCGCAGCTCCAGGGTCACTCATGACGGTCACAGTGACTGACACTCTACTGTGTGTGCATGTGTGTGTGTGTGGTGCTGGGACTGAATGCAGGACCTTTCCCTGTACTACACCTCCAGCTGTTTCTGATTTTGAGACCCCAGCTTGCTGAGCTGCTAAGCTGCCCAGGCTGGACTCAGGCTTGGCACCCTCCTGTCTCAGCTTCCCAGAGCGCTGGGACGATGACACCAAACTCAAGTTCCAAGTGAGGATGTAGTGAGTGCTGGGGACACTGATGCTCTGCTGACGCTCCCACGAGAAGCGGCTTCTGTGATGATTAAAACACTTCTCCAACTGCATCTTTTGCAAATAAATAAAATCTTTAAAAAGGGAAATAGCAAGTCCGTATTGTGTAGGAGAGGCCACATCACGGCCCTCCACACAACCCAAGCTGGTGTCACAGGGCCAAGCCGCTCTGGTCCCCACTCCTAAGTCACCAACACAAAGGAGCAGTGGCCCCGAAGGAGGTGGCCGGGCATGCGGGACACACCAGCGCCCCGGGATGAGGCCAGGAGCTCACCATCTACACGCAGCAGAGGTCTCGGCAGTCGGGGATGGCCCGAAGTGAGTGGATGACGTGTGTCCCACAGGCTGCACGCGACACTTCAGTCACTGGTGGGCACAGAGGAAGACAGAGTCTGAGAAACGTGTGCCGGGCGACCTGCCTGTCCTGACATCACAGAGCGCACACGTGGGCTGACACGCCACGCCGGCGCCAGGCCACAGGGGTCCTGTGACCTTAGAGACCACTGTCGCACACACGGTGGACCGAACTGTCTGGCGCTGCTGAGCAAGGTGGGGGCCGCTGCTGCGAGGCCAGGCCACACAGCAGCCACCAACTCACACCCCAGGCACTGCCGCGGCTCCGCAAAGCCCCACGAGCACAGTGCCGAGGGCCAGAGAAAAAGCAGAAAATCATACTTTAAAAGCAAAGCAAGAAAACAAAGCAGAACAACACCAAAGGCCTTAAAAGGCTAAAGCAAAAGGAATTTTGTGGGGGGTTTTTTGAAAGAACTGTGATCAAGAAAAATATGCTTTGACTGGCTGCTTCAGGAACGGAGGGAGAATGAAAGTGAGGGGAGGGAAAGAGGAAGAAAATTCGGGTGCACGGAAAAGGAGCAACGAGGCGCAGAGTGCGAGGCGCAGGAGGCAGAGCCGCAGGGAGAGCGCTGCGGCCAGTGCAGGGCAGCCTCAAGCGGCGGCACCACGCTGGGCACCGAGCAGCCACAGCCCAGCGAGACTGGGAGGGGAGGGGAGGGGAAGGGGGAGACCCAGCGGGGCCTGCGGGCTTTCGTCCCGGGAAATGCAGCCCGCAGCCGGGACGGCGCTGTCCTGCTGTCCTTGGCTCCTCATGACCTGACTCCGCTGGCCCAGGAGACGGCGCCCGATGGTGCCCGAGCTTCAGCAACACAGACAAAGCCCGTCCAACACTGCAGACACTGCTCGAGCTCTGGCGACCCAATGATTAACTGCAGTCTTAGGGCAATGTGAAGGAACAAAGCTGCCCTCAAGCATCTGAGGCTGAGGTCAGAAAAACAATTTCTACACAGTGTGCAATCCAGCTAAAACAGGGCACGCAGGTATCACAAGAAGGTACTCTGGCCACACTCAGTGACAATGCATTGTACATTCTGGAATAACTGACACGCAACTTCAAATGTCTCACCTCAAAATAAGCACAGCAGTGTCTGTGAGCTGCTTGGTTTCATCGTTCCCCCTTGTTTACATCTACCAGGACAGGATGATGCAGCCCACACAGGTGCACAGTTATGATGTGTCACTTAGACACCATATTAGGAAGAAACTTAATTTAAAAAGAAGAGGTACACAGGACACTTACGTCTCTAATAAAATACTCCAGGGTGGCGTACGCGATGGCGATCCCATCGTGTGTGCTCGTGCCTCGCCCCAGTTCATCCAGGATCACCAGGGACCTCGGCGTTGCCTTCCGGATGATCTCTGCCGTGTCCGTCAGCTCCTCCATAAAGGTGCTCCGTCCTTGGTATATACTGTCCGCAGCGCCCATCCTACGGTAAGAAGAAACACCCTGACCTTCCTCTGGCCTCTCTGCAACTGCAAAGCCAAGGCTTATTTTATGAGCAATAAATACAAAAGATCACTACTGATTCTACAGTTGTTATATGCACCTAAGCTCACCACTGCTGAAATTATAATAAATAAATGAAAACATGCATTGGATGTAAAGAGTTCCCAATATTAAATTGCCCCTTGTAGAAACAATCTCAATAGAATCTCAATAGAGGTACTGGACAGAAGTCTAGAAAAGTTGAAAACTTTCTGCTTTTTTCTGGCCAGTGATTGATTCCAAACCAAGTCAGGATTCACAGGACAAAACAATACTTTTCTGTGTTGCTATTCTGAAAACTCCATGAGCAAAAGGATCTTGTAAAATTAAGGGTATTTTTCTTAACAAAACTCCATATTGTTATCACAAATTAAAGTACCATGTGCAAAATAGCTCCCTGCACATATCACTTCTTACTAAAGCTAGACGCTTAGTAACCATGGACAGCAGGTAACAGAGGTTCCCCGTGTGAACAGTTTCAAGATGCCAGGAATGGGTCCCCCAGACCCAGGGGCTTCTCTCCAGCAGGACTTCTTGGTCCTTTACCATTAGACCACATGGTGGACTCCTAAGAGAAGGTCTGGGACCACATGTCCCAACTCCCTGAAATTTCTCCTAGAGCACTAGAGGCAGCAATGATTTACAGATGTATTAGCACAATACATGATTTACAACTGTATTATTATTGCTATTATTACTATTATTATTATTACATGATTTACAACTGTATTATTATTACTGTCATGATCAGGTAAGACTCACTTAAGGCCATGCAATGCTGGTAACCACATTCTTGCCAAATCCCTTTATTGATTCTGTTTGTTTCAGTAGTTCACGGCAGCGCACACAATTTACGCGTGCCCTACAGCACTGTAACGGACCTTTCATATCTGGAGAAATGGAGTCTTAACCAGCTGTGTGGCAGGAGACACCGCGTAATTCCACAGGGGGGACTGTCCCAGTGATGTGGTACTTAGTTCACAAGAAGTGCTGTCAAGTTTACCTATTTTAAAATCCATACATACAAGACAGTAACTGGATGCTGCTAACTTAGCATGCTAATTGCTTTTCTGAACCTCAAACACTGTTATTTGCCTTATTTTCCAATGTTAACTAATATTTCTCCCTACTACAAAACAAGCAGATTCAGCTTTCCTATCTCTGAAGCCAGTCTATTCTTCGGAATGGTGTTTGATTCCTAGGTACCACTGTTGTCTTTACTCCTGGCAGGCTATGAGTGGACAAAAACAATAAAGAAAACTGGTTGGTAATAAAATACTCTCATGAGACAAGTATTTTGGAGGTCTTTTAATTCCTAAGAATTAGGTTAACAAGCAAGTACTGGATGAGATTTTAATATAGAAGTTGAGGTATTGCACTGCAGTGTTTTCTAGGAACAGTGAAGTAAGAGTGGTCTAGTTAGGAAATCTCCAGAATTCCTGAAATTCCGTGGTGTTAATTTAGGCAGTCACACACACGTATACATGCATATAAATGTGTAGCATATGGCAATGCTGAAATATCAAATTGAGAAGAAAAGATGATCAGCCAATTTAAAGAGACTAGTTGGCTGGTTATGTCAGAAAAAAACAAAGACATATCCTTACTCAAATCATGTTTGCAAACAATTATATGGACTTAAAAGTATAATGCAAGACACACTGAGCTAGCCAGATGGAATTTTGCCTTGGGACAGGTGAACAGGTGGCTTTATACACACGGCACCAACACATACACACAGCAAAAAAACACATCATGCCAAAGTGAAAGGCAGGCTACACACTGGGAAAAAATTCGTAACATATATGACAAAGGGTTAATAATCCCAAAAAAGAGCCCCACGAAGCAAAGACAATGATGACCATCTGCCACAAAACAGTGAAAGACAACAGTTAATCTGCAAAGGAGATCTGTGAAGATCTGTGCACATTAACAGATTCAAACAGCAACGATTATGTATGTCAATTGGCAAATATTAATACGTTCACATTGGGGCCATGGTTCTCATGTCTCACTGCTGGGTGGCTTGGACCACCAGGGGCACATGCACGACTGTCCTGTGCGTGGCCTTACTATCTGTACAACCAGTGGTACCAGCGGCCTGAAGGGACTGTTGTACATGTACCCCTGCTGGTTCAAGCCAGCAGGACATATTAAATGAGCGGTATTATCCACTGCCATCCAAAATGTGAGGATAAAGGATATTTTTAAGTGAGACTGAGACTTGTTATGGTCTTCCAAAAGATAATTTAGCAGCAGCTATTAATGCCTTTCATAACCCATACATTTCACTCTAGGAATCAACATCATGAAAGTTATCAGCAATACATGAACAAATTATACATACAAATATGTTCTTCACAACAGGTTAATGACAAGTTGAAAAAGCCAAAGAAGTGCCCAAGCATAAGGGCAAATACTACTATGATGAAAAATTACACAACGGACCCAAGAGGTATGTTAGAACTCTGGACCTTAGGGGTGGTCACAACACACTGCGTGTGGCCGCCCAGCTCACCAGAAAGCCCTCGGTGCAGGGCAGGCAGCCGAGAGGGAGACAGGGGTGGAGCCAGTCAGGACACCCACATGGCACCCACACTGACACGAGTGGCGTCTGCTCAGACGTGTGAACTCTAACCAGGACGAAGAACAAGCTGAGGGCAGTTGAGGACAAATGACAGCGTGGAAGAAAAGCTCTGAGACAAAGCAGCTGCCACAGAGCACATGGACAAAGTCACAATCACGAAACAGAATTAAAGCCACAAATCCTCTACTGGTATCCTTCATGAGATGAGGGGCATCACAGACTTAAAACAAGAACAGTCCATCAAAGGCAAAACCGAACTACTGAAGGAAAAAAACTCCTGGCAGTTAGAAAGTGTTGCTTCAAGAAGGCACGGTAAGGTGGAATTAAAATTTGGTGCTGAGGAGGCCCGAGATTTTAATCTGAAAGATAAACAGAGAGCGCTTGGTGAGGATGGAGAACGGAAGGGCTAAGGCGTGGCAAGCCCTTACACAAAGAATTTAATATGTGGAGTCAGGTCCCGCAGGGCTGCACCCACCTCACAGGAGGTGAAGTAGAAGTGCGAAGGCAGTGAGGTAAGTGGAGAAAATTCCCCTCCACGGGAACCCACACGGGAAGGTTCCACAAAATGCAGCGTTAGAGTGGTAGGAAAAGACTGAAGCTGAAACACTGTGGTGGAACTGTACAATGACAGGATTAAAAATAATCCTAAACATTTCAGGGAAAGAAAAAACCCTCATCCTTAACAAAAGGGGAATCAAGACTGCTATAAGACCCTCACCTACAATGAGGGCGGGAAGGGAGAAAATGGAGATGATATCTTTAAAGTTTGGATGTTTATATTGATCTAAGCTTTTAAAACAGGTATGGAGACAAAATAAAGCTAACTCGGACTTTCTAGCCTCAGAAAAGACTGGCTCCCACAGACCCCACATGCAAAGAGTACTCAGACAACCCAAAAAGAAAGTAATATTTAAGAAAGCATGCAAGATGTAAGGAATAGCAGCAACTGAGAAGTGAAAGTGGAAGAGCGCTGGTCTGGGAGGCTTAGAAGGTTCCCTTCTTACCAACAAAGCTTAACATCTGAGAGCGTGAGATTCTCTCCCCGGTAAGCCCTGAAGTGAATGTGCATGTGTCATGGTCCCAGTAACGTGGCAGTCATGCTGGGTCCCCTACTTAAAGCCCACCCCACAAAAGGGTACAAGAGGTTGTTCTAGCAGCGTGAATGTCAGAGGCCTTTTCAAGGTAAAAAGTTTTAAAAATTGGAAGGGAAGACAAAGGAGGACTGAGGATTGAGACTGATTTCTTCATGTTTGTAGCAAGAAGTTGACACACACTGCCTGCAGCTGGTGAACTGAGTGAGCATCAGGCCTTGGACAGTGTTACAGGCCAGCGCTTGTAGCTGTCGGAAGAGCCCACCCTGCTCCCAGGGTGAGGGGGACACTGCGGAGGCCGGGCCACTGTCCCTGGGCCACGGGCTCCTCACTGCCCAGAGTGCTCGGGCTTCTGGCCGGGCCTGGCCTGGCCTGGCCTGGCCGCCGCTGTGCCCTCGGTGTCCCTGCAGGGTCTTGCTGTGCCTGTGGAACGGTCTGCCGACAGCCTTCCGCCCCCACCCTCCCTTCCTGCAGCTTGTTTCTTCTCGCTTGGTTACCAGAAAACACGCAGATACCTGGCATCCCCTTAGGGTTCTATCCTTATTCATCTCTGACCCAACACCTCTGGATAACCATTCTCTTTCATTCGTCTTCTATATTTTATATATCTTACTAACCTGCCTAAAGTAAGTTTGTGAAGCAAGGCAGGTTATAAAACAATTAACAACTAAGATGTTTATTATTTTGCATTGAGTCAATAATCACAAGGCACATTACTGGACAAGGATTCTTAAATTTTTTCAAATGTTAAAATGTTAGAGATTTAAGCAATTCTGAACATATATAATTATTCTTCTGTCTGTATTTATATTCAAGTGTACTAAAAAGTGGAAAACTCGTCCTTTAGGTTTGGTCTTAGTGTGAATTTGCTCTGCGCAGACAGAAGGTTAGTTATGTGATTAAGAAAAAAAATCACTGATATTTTTAGGAGTGGCAGCTGACTGACTAATCTTTCTAATCCCCATACACCCTCCTCGCCTATAACCCTTACATAGGTCAACAAAGCTTAATAAAAATAAACGGAGAAAAGGAATTATTACTTTTTGAGTCAGTTTCTACAATCAAGAATGCTTCCACGAAAATGTGATTAAGAATTTGCTGTTACGAGCTCGTGGTGTTCTAAGCTAATACCAGCTAATACCTGACATGTTTCTCAATCACAGCAGACAGCTTGGGTCTCCACGGCCTCAAATCGAAACCCCCAGGCCTTCAGTAAAGAACAGGCTGGTAATAAGAAGAAATTCTGCAATGAAGAGGGCCAGAAAGGATTTTTCCTACTGCATGAGAACGAATTAGAGGTTAAATATTAAAATTGTTAAATGAAAGCAGTAATACGTCTCACAATAGGATTCTTTGATATCAAGTATTTTTTAAAAATAGTGGTAAAATAGACATTAGAGTCCCCACTTTCAGGGGTATGTTCTGTGGTATTAAGAATCATGTGCTATTCATCACCCCTGAGAGAAGCTGCCTCTAAACATAGCTCCCATCCTCCTCCCAGCCCCAGTGACCTCCACTCCGCCCCTGCAAATCGCCCATTCCAGGAGTCCCACACAAGCAGAATTACACAGTATGTGCCCTCTGTGTCCTCTGCGAGGAGGGTTTTTACAGTGCTCTGATTATTTCACTTGCTTTCTGAAACTGAAGATTGCAGCATGTTGCCAAAAGGTTCACAGAATTCTGCCTACCATGGCTATTCCCTGGTGCTTCCTGTTTTATGGGCATTACATAAATTTTACAAAAGGTGGAAACCTAAGGAATACAGCAGCCTAACACTTGAAAGGATGAGAGATGGGAGACGAGGAAACCCATCCCCAGTCTCATAGAGGAAAACCTGCAAAAGATGCCACATGGCATTAAAAGGAATTTTACAAAATGTGACATACATAGTAAATCTATGTTGCATATAATTAAACATTAATCCATAAAAGGGGTGTAATCACAAATTATTTATTTTTTTGGTACAGGGGATCAAACTCAGGACCTTGCGCTTGCAAGGCAGGCAGCAGAACCATTGAGCTAAATCCCCGGCCCAATCACAAATAATTTAACCCTATGTGTCCACGTTTTAAAAACACACAGAAGGGCACACGCCTACACAGCAACATCTGAGTGGTAGCATTAGAGGTGACTTAAACTTTTTTTTCCTGAGCTTTTCTGTAATTTCCCACAATGAACAAGCATCACTTACATAATTAATTACATAATTATTTACATAATTACTTACATAATTTGGAAAAATATGTTATTTTTTAAAACTAAGCTAAACATGGTGGTACACACCTATAGTTCCAGTACTCTGGGAGGCTGAGGCAGGAGGATCGCCAGGTTTGAGTCCGGCCTGGGCTGATCAGTGACTTAGGAGAGCCTGCCTTAAAATACTACACATTTGATGATGCACTGCATTCTATTTGCTAATATCTCATTGAGGATTTTTGCATCTATGTTCATTAAGGAAATTGGCCTACTGTTCAGTTTTCTTTTGTAGCTAGGTCTTTACCTGGTTTGGGGTTCAGGGTGATACTAGCTTTTATAAATGAGTTTGGGAGTGCTTCATCCCTTTCCATTTCTTTGAGGAGCTTCAGGAGCACTGGTGACATAACACCCTTAAAGGTTTTATAGAATTCAGCCGTGGATCTATCAGGTCCTGGGCTTTTTTTAGTTCATAGATCATTACTGTGTTAATTTCACTGCTTGTTGTTGGATTGTTAAGTGTATTTATGTCTTTTTGGGTTAGCTTTGGTAATTTGTGGGAGTCTACGAATCTGTCCATTTCTTCAAAATTTGCCAACGTGTTGGAATATAATTTTTCAAAGTAGTTACTATCTCCTGGATTTTGACAATGTCTGTTGTGATTTCACTTTTTTCACTTCTAATTGCATTGATGTGAGTCTTTTCTCTTATTAAGTCTGGCTAAGAGCTTGTCTATTTTGTTTATTCTTTCAAAGAACCAGCTCTTCAATTCATTTTTTTATATTGTCTTTTTTTAGTCTCAATTTCATGGATTTCCACTCTCATCTTTATAATTCCCCTCCTTAATTTTGGTTTGGTCCTGGATTGTTGTTGTTTCTCAAGTATCGTAAGATTTCTCCTCAGGTTGTCCACTTGAGCTTGCTGTTCTCCTAATGTGAGCACTGACTATGATGAACTTTTCTCTTGGAACTGCTTTCATAGTGTCCAGAGGTTTCGGGGAGTTGTACAATCTCTCTCATTAACTTTTCTGTGGTTGTTTAGGAGTGTGTTGTTAATTTTCCAGGGACTTCTACCTTTTCTGTGATTTCTTCTTCTGTTGTTGATATCTATTTTCATTGCACAGTGATCTGATAGTATGCGTGAGATGATTTCAACTCTTTTATATTTACTTAAGCAGGTTTTGTGGACTGGTATGTGATCTCTTTTGGAAAAATACCACGTGCTGCTGAAAAGAATGTATACTCTATTGCATAGGGATAGAATACTCTGTATATATCCATTAAGTCCATATGTTCAAGAGCGTGGTTCAGCTCTGATATTTCTTTACTAACTTTTTTGTTTAGGTGATCTATCTCTTTGCAAAACTGGTGTGTTAAAATCCCCTATGATTGTGTTAATATTTATTTGATCCTTTAATTTCAGCAGTTTTTGTTTTATGAAGATAGGTGCTCCAATATTCAGAGCATATATGTTTATTAATGTTATCTCTTCATGTTGGATTGTTCCCTTAACTAGTGCGTAGTGACCTTCTTTTTCTATTCTAATCACTGTTAGCTTGAAGTTTACCATGTCGGACATTAGAATTGCTACCCATGCTGGTTTTCAGGGTCCTGGTACATGCAGTACTGTTTTTTATCCTTTAATTTTTAGTCTATGAATATCTTTTTGGTTAGATGAGATTCTTGAATGTAACAGACTTTTGGATTCTGTCTTTTGATCCAGTCTGCCAGTTTGTGTCATTTAACTGGGGAGTTGAGGGTGTTAACGTTGAGATATTACTGAGATTGCTGCTAATTTACTATGATCACCTTCTTTATCTGTTGGCAACTCCTGTGTTTTCTTTTCCTGTCATCTTTTATTAGTTCTCCATTGACTTGATGGAGTTTTCAACTGGATTTTTAGCTGTGTCGGTTTTGTCGTTTCTGTCAAGAATATTCTTAAGCATTGTCTGGACTGCTGGGTTAGCACTCGTATATATTTTGAGTTGGTCTTTTTTATGGAAATACCTTATTTCTCCATCTATTTTGAAGGATAGCTTTGCTGAACAAGTTAATCTGGGTTGGTTGGAAGTTATTTGCATTTACAGCTTGAAAAACTTCACTCCAAGCCTTTTGGCCTTTAAGGTTTGTGTTGAAAAATCTGCTGTAATTCTAATTGGTTTACCTTTATATGTGATTTTTTTGTTTTTCTCTGGGTGCTTTTAAAATTCTGGGGTTTTGTTTTGTTTTGTTGCTGGGTATCTGGTAATTTAATAAGGATATGGCTTGGTAAGCTTCTTTTCTCATCATATTTATTTGGTACTCTTCAAGAATTGCTTACCTGTATTTCAAACTCTTTTCTTATATTTGAGAAGTTTTCTTCTATGATTAAAGGTCATACATAATGAGTACATAGGTTTCATCCCAGAGATGCAAGGCGAGTTCAACATATGTCAGTCAATAAATGTTATACATCACATAAACAGAAGCAAGGTCAAAACCCAGATGCTCTTATCAATGGATGTAGAAAAGGCTTTCGACAAAATCCCACACCCATTCATGATACAAACCTTGAAGGAAACAAGTATAAAAGAGCTATTCTTGAATTTGATAAAAGCTATTTATGTCAGACCAACAGCCAACATCAAATTAAATGAGGAAAAGTTAAAATCATTCCCCCTAAAATCAGGAACAAGACAAGGATCCCCACTATCACCACTTCTATTCAACATAGAATATTAGCCAGAATTGAAGTAATAATTCAGAATTAATAATTCAGAATTGAATTATCAGCCAGAGTAATCAATCAGGCAAGGGAAAATAGAAAGGATACATATAGGAAAGGAAGAACTCAAATTATCATTATTTGCAGATGACATATACTCTAGAACTCCACCAAAAAACTCTTAGAATTAATAATCAACTTTAGCAATGTAGCAGGATACAAGATCAACACACAAAAATCATTAGCACCAATAACCAACTTGATAAGAAGGAAATTATGAAAACAATACCATTTACAGTAGTTTCAAGAAAAATGAAATACCTAAGAGTTAATCTAACCAAGGAAGTGAAGGACCTCTACAAAGAAAACTACTGTACTCTGAAAGAGACTGAAGAGGACATCAGAAAATGAAAAGATGTCCTCGGCTCCTGGACAGGCACAACCAACATTGTCAAAAAATTCATATGGAACCAGAAGAGTCCCAGAATAGCAAAAGCAATTCTGGGCAAGAGCAAAACAGGATGCCTTACAATACCAGACTTCAAGCTATACTACAAAGCAACAGTGTTAAAGATGGCATGGTACTGGAGCAAAAACAGATACTGTTCCATTGAACCCACATATGGATCAATGAAACAGAATAGAGGACACAGAAACTTCCCCAAACATACCTAGGTACTGGATCTTCAACAAAAGTGTCAAGGACTTACGTTAGAGGAAAGACCTCCTATCCAACAAGTGGTGCTGGGAAAACTGGTTACCTGTGTGCAGAAGATTGGAACCGGACTCATATCTCTCACCATGTACAAATTCAAATCAAAATGGACCAAAGAGCTAAACATTAAACCTACTGAAAGATAAAACAGGTAAACACTTGAAGATATAGGTGTAGGAAAGGATTTTCTAAACAGAACATCAATTTCACAAGAAATATAGTGGTCCCTTGACTTATGACTCGGTCTGTTCCCAGGGATGGTTGTAACGCAAGTTGGTTGTAAGTCAATACAGCTGAGCTCTGAATGTTTACCTGGATATATGCTATAGGTAACAAGAGGCAGGTGAATCTTCCATTAACCTAATTGACCCAAGTTGTTTATATGTCAGGCTGGTCGTTAACTTGAGGGTCCACTGTAACAGCATGAATCAACAACTGGGATTATATCAGACTAAAAAGCTTCATACAGCAAAAGATTCAATTAGCACAGTGAAGAGACAACCTACATAATGGGAAAATTTTTTGCCAGCTATTCCTCAGATAACTAATATCTAGAATATGTAAAGAACTAAAAATAATTAGACCGCTTATAAGTAAAGACTCAGTCAAGAAATGGGCAAGTGAAATGAACAGACACTTCCCAGAGGAAGAAGTACAAATGGCCAACAAATGCATGAAAAAATGTTCAATATCTCTGGCCATCAGAGAAATGCAAATTAAAACAATGCTAAGATTCCATCTTACTCCAGAAAGAATGGCAATCATCAAGAAATCAAAAAATAGGGCTGGGGATTTAGCTCAGTGCTTCCACCGCCTGCCTCAAACACAAGGTCCTGAGTTCAATCCCCGGTACCAAAAAAAAAAAAAAGAAATCAAAAAATAACAAATGCTGGAGGGGCTGTGCTACATTGTTAGCAGGAATACAAAGTAGTACAACCATTATGGAAATCAGTATGGAGATTTCTCAAAGAGCTGAAATTAGAAATTCCATATTAGAAAAAAAAAATGAAATTCCATATTAGAAATTAGAAATTTCAGCTATCTACCTTTACGGATCTTCCCCAAAGAGGTTAAGACATCATACTACAGTGATACATGCATACCAACGTTTATAGCAGCACAACTCCCAATAACTACATCCTGGAAGCAGCCTGTGTACCACCAACAGGTGATTAGACAAAGGAAATATGATATCTATATATAATGGAATACTACCTGGCTATAAAGAAGGACAAATTTGAGACATTTGCAGGAAAATGGATGCACCTGAATAATGTAATGTGGAGTGAGATAAATCAGACACACAAACTTGAATACCATACGGCATCTCTCATCTGGGTGAGGCAAAGCACACACTAAAAGAAAAATAAAGGAAGGACAGGGGAGACAGGGGATGGGTGTCTTGCAGAAGGGTCCAGGGGTCCGAGGGTGAGGGGTGAGGATGAGGCCATGGGGAAGCAGGGAGAGTGAGGATGTGCCAGGTACAAGGCCCTCGTGACCTCAGTCAGCGTGCACGCTATGGGCCACAGATTTGAGCTAAGACTGAGGATATCAACAAGAATGACGGGGGAAGGCGAACTGGGGGGTGGGATTAAGGAAAGCAGAAGCTGCATCACGTCCATGTGCCAACTCCCCAGGGTGACGGTGAGATGCATGTAGTGCACACATAATAATACAAATGTAAAAATGACACATTTAAGACTATATTAATGAGGGCCGGGGATTTAGCTCAGCGGTTTCGCTGCCTGCTGGGCAAGCGCAAGGACCCGAGTTCAATCCCCGGTACCAAAACAAACAAACAAACAAACAAAAAGACTATATTAATGATACAATAAATACTGCATCGTAGCATTATGTTAAGGCAGAATGATAGTTTCTTTTAAAGAATTAGCTTTCCTTAGAAAAGTGCAGGCAAAGATGGACAAACGGGATAACATCTAACCAAAAAGGTTCTGCACAGCAAGAGAAACAAGTGTGCAGAGACAACCTGCAGACGGGCAGAGCACCTGAAGGCCTGTGTGGCATGGGGCCCACCGGCCCAGATGCACAAGGGGCTCAGTGCAGCAGCAGAAGACAGAATACCCAACGCAGAAACAGGGAAAGGACCCCATGAACACTTCTCAAAAGAGAACATACAGAAGGCCAAGAGATATGTTTTAGAAATGACTAACGACTCTAAATGAAATTAAAACCAGTGAGGTATCAAAATTTCATACCTGTCAGAATGGCTTTCATCAAATGATGAATAAATGTTGGTGAGGATGCAGAAAAGGAAACCCTTGTATAAGGAAGGTGCGGTTGAAATATATGGGGGATGTTTCCATTGACAACAATTTATTACAGTGAAAGACACATTACCACTAATCCCCCTCAGAGTGATCCAAGTGAATGCTGCTGCCCAGCGCCATCCGGCAGAAAGGCAGCTCCTACAAACACGATGGCGTCTGCTTCCACTTTATTCACGGTGACTTCTGGTCTCCCCCAAGGTCAAAATGACCGCAAAGGGGAAATGTTTTGAGTGGATTCAGGACATCAAAGCAGTTGCAACAGTGCAACTAAAGACACACAGGAAAGAGAACTTCCGGAGCTGCTGCAGGAGGTGGCAAGGCCATGGGATGAGTGTGTGTGAAGTGGGGGAGGAAGTGAGGGGATTCATGGCAGGAGTCTTCTACTGTAATAATGTTTTACATAAGCATTCTCTGTGCTTTCTGGTCATACTTCATACACTGTTGGTGACAGTGCCAATGAGCGCAGCCATTATGGAAAACTGCACGAAAACTCCTCAAAGGACTAAACGAGAATTACTGTAGCATCCAGCTCTCCCACTTCTGCGGTTTTACCCAGCAGCGTGAGGCAGTCTGTTGAGATGTCTGCCCCAGGTCACTGCAGAAGTATCACAATAGCCCCGTCCCAGCCCCACGGGTGACATCGGTAGAGGAAGGGACGGCCGAACAAGCCGTGGCGCACGAACACCGCGGGACACAGCTGGGACAGACAGGGCAGAGACGGCGGGTCGGGAGCAAGCTGGGCTCAGAATCCGGGTATGTCTCCAGCTCACTGTGCAGGGCGTGGCTATGGTCCGTAATGCAGTGCTGCACATCTCACACTGGCCCAGAGGGTTGGCGTCTTAGCGTCAATGTTCTCACCACACAATGGTAAGGAGCTGAGCGAAGGATGGGTTGACTAGCTGATTTAGGGACTACCTTCTTCTCCCACTTTTTTGTTTTGCTGTATTGGGGATTGAGCCCAGGGCTCTGCACTGAGCCACATCCCCAGCTCTTTCATGGTTTTTATTTTTGCGACAGTGTCCCGCGAAGTGGCTAAGTCACCCTGGCTGGCCTCAACCTCGAAGGGCGCTGGGACTACAGACTGCCACCTCACCCGGCTGCTTGCCACACTTCGGGTTCACGGGTCAGGCTGCTGCAGGCAGCAGATTATAAGCTGTCAATTCAAAGTTAATTCAAAGTTAAAATATCCAGATATGAAAAGGGTTACTGTCTAATAGACACTTTCAGACAAAAGAATACAAAATAAGTAACATTTCTTGATTTTAGAACAAGGGTGGCAGGGGTTGGGGCTGGGCCTGCACACGCCAGGCACGTGCCCCGCCACCGAGACCCCTGTCCTCTGCAGTTCAGTATGTGATGGCTGTTCTCTATATTTCTGGCATAAATAAATCTTCTTCATCTTAAAACAAGACACACAGATAGGCAGGGACTGTGAAAAGACACTCCTCACTGTGTCACCAGGGAAACACGCAGTGAGGCAATGAGGCACAGCCAGGCTCTTGGGAAAAGGCCGCGCCCAGGAAGCCACCTGCTGGGGCTGCCCTGAGGATCAAGTCAAACCAGACCTGCAGGAGGCTCTGATCAGAGAGCAGGCACGAAATCCACACAACCATGTGCCATCCAAAGAGGAAAGGAGGGACCCACTGCCTACACACAGCTGCAGGCACTCCTGAAACCAGAGGCGCGGCTAAGGCGACTTCCGTGGGGCCAGTGCCATCAGCACCATCCTTCGAGATGGCACTCAGCGCGCACAGCCTCAGCTGGTGCTTACAGCACTGAGAAGCTGTTCTCTCTAGCCTCGAGGGTGACCCGGCACAATAAGGGCTCGCAAATACTTACTGCACTGCATGGAACTGGACACACAGATGAATTATCACTCGTGGTCATCACAGTCATAGCAACACTCAGTGTTCAGTTTACACACGTGAGTGCCTATTACCTCCCAATTCCCCTTGAAGATAAGCCCACTGGTGCCGATCAGAGCACACAGAGAGGGAGTTTATGTGGACAGCCAGTAGGATAATGATTCACTAGGGGCCAGTTGATGTAAACATCCCTCTCCACCAGGATTTAATCGGCATAAGTAGATATAAACTATGGGAAGAAGACGACAACTGTTTTACTTTTTTTCAAATGACTTTCTAGCCAGATTTAATAATTCATTGCTTCTCTAAAATTTAATTACCAAGTCTATAAAGTTGAACAAGGCTTCTGCTCAGGATAACAATAGCGATGCACATAAGAGATATTCGTGATCCTTGGAAATACATCTAGAAATATTTATTTCACCCATCAGCACATTTACTGCAATACACTGACCAAATTTATTACCTAAAGGCCAACAGATGTGCTCCCAAAAACTACCGTTTTTGGGGGGTACTGGGATCAAACTCGGGACCTTGCACTTGCAAGGCAGGAGGCAGAACCACTGAGCTAAATTCCCAGCTCCGCACAAACTACTTTTAAAAAATCAGTTCCTTACTCAGGAAAAAGTTCACATGATGCATAACATTCAGAAAAAAAATCCCTAACATTCTGCCTCAGCCTTTCACTCACTGACTTCTGTTACACACAGCACACTGCAGGGAACACAAGGCTTGAATGTGTGTGTGTGTGTGCGCGTGGGTATTATACTTTTTAAAAATATAAATACTCTAATAACCAATAAATCCTAAAATGGGAGATAGATAAACTATGAATTCTCTTAGAGAAGTCGGGATATTTCACCCATATTCCTAAGACATCAAAAATTAGGGTTTATACACACGGTGATGAAGCATATGGTGAATATTTTAATTTTTAAAAATGTATTACAGTAAGGGACACACTGCCACGAATCCCCCTCAAAATTCCCCCTCGCTTTGAACACACCCGTCCCACGTCCTCGCCACTTTCTGCAGCAGCTCGGAGTCCTCTGTCCCGAGTGTCTCTGGCTGTGCTGTCCTGGCTGCCTCCATGGCCTGAATGGATCCAAACCCTTCCCCGTCCCCGGTCATTGTGACTTTGGGGAGGAGCCAGAAGTCCCACAGTGCCAGATCTGGAGAGTAAGGTGGATGGGGACACAGCATCGCACTTTTATTTGACCGAGTTTCCCATAAAGGGTTGATTCAGTGAGGGAAGAAGACACATTGCCACTGATCCCTCTCAGAACACTGTTCCTCATTTTGAACACACCTGTCCCATTGCTCTTGGCAAAGCACCTTTTACTGTACTAAGTTTTTGTCGATTTAACTCCCTGCATCAGGCTCCCAAGCTGCTCCAACTCCCAGAACACGCCACTGCGCTGAATGATTAGGTCACTCACTAAGGGAAGCCCATACAGTACACACAGAAGGGGCACGGCTTCACCTGGTGTAAATGCCATCCACGATGCCCACCGTCGCCTCCTCCGCAGGAACGTAGGAGCCCACCTGGGCCATGAGGGTGATCAGGGCCACCTGCTTGATGTAGGAGCTCTTCCCACCCATGTTGGGGCCGGTGACGATCATGACTCTCTCCGAGTCCTCCTGGAAGCAGAAAACATGGTCAGGTACGGCATCGGGGGGCTGCTGGGACTGGCCTGCCTCATGCCACAGGTAGGAATTTGCAGCCAAACTCGGCTTTGCGGCCCCGCCCGTGTGGATTAGGCAACACCCGGCCATCGGCACCGCTGTGATGGAGCACTGAGGCTGAGGATGGATAGGAAGGAGGCCGGGAGCCAGGCACAGCCTCTGCTGGGCTCAGCACAGCCTGAGGGCGGACGCAGCCACAGCGACAGGGCAAATGCCAGAAGGATCCAGACGGGCAGGACAGGTGTGGAGACCAGGAAGGGCGGCCCCCAGGGGGGAGTGCCCTGTGACCGCAGCCTTCCGCAGGCCCTACCTCCCCTTCATGCTGCTGGGGAGCCCAGGGCCCTGTGCGGACCCAGCATGTGCTGCCGCCCGGTGACCTGGCTCCTCAGCCCCACTCTGATCCTGCCTCGCAGGGACCGCAACTCCAACACAGTGACTGTGGAACAGCTGACGGGTGGCCACGGTGCTGAGGGACCCTCACAGGGAGAACCTCTCTGCCTCAGCCTGACCTGTGCTGTCCCAGAGCAGATCCCTGCAGGCAGCGCTGCGGGCATTCGGGAAGGACCACAGGGGCTGGGCTGACACCGCGAGGCGTTCACCTCAGCCGTCCTCACACCTGTCTATCGGTGCCGCCTGCCCACCCCAGAACAGCGGGCACACATAGCTAACCACCCCATTTGGGGTTGGATACCCCTGAATTCTTCAGTCAGCGGCGGATGACTATTAAGAGGTTTATAACATTAAATTCTAGACATTGGTTTTACTGGCATTTAATTACTCGTTGGCATCTTACCAGAGCATGTGAAAGAGGCAGAAGTGCTGTAACTCTCAGGATACTTGGGCTTTCTAGAGCTTTCCTGCCTCAGAGATTACAGTGAGCTGTGAGCTGTGAGCCCAAGGCCCATCTCATGCCAGGCGAGCCCCTACCCGGGCAATGCAGCCTGGTGGGCACAAGGAGCCGCCACCCCGACACTGCTACTGGTCCAGCCGGGGAAGCTCTGCACAAACCAAGCTCATCGTGTCTGGGGGTAACTGGAACCCAGGAAAGGCTCGAGGGGTTGGCCCTGCAGGAGAGCAGCCATGAGGCGCTGGGACGTGAGGAAAAGAGCTTTGAAGACAAGTTGTGCGGAGTGGGGAGTCACAGGGAAGGCTTGCAGCAGGAAGCAGGGAGATGGTGATGTGCAAAGGAAAGGGGCCCAGGGGAGGACGGAGGGCAGCGGGGAAGGGTGGAAGAGGAACTCAGACGTGCTGCGCTGCGGACCCTCACCAGCTAACTCCCTACAAGGCCTGGGGTCATTCTGCACTGCAAACGTGGACGAGGACAAACGAAACAAAGTGCTAGAGAACCTCACGGCCCTAAAGCACTCTCTTTCCACTGAGCAACACAGGCTGGATGGCCACACACGGGTGTGTACAGCACGGAAGCCTCCACGACCTGATGAGAAGCCACGCTTCTGTCACAGAAGCGAGGCACGGCAGGAACGGGACAAGAAATTTGCTATGAGCAGGATGATGAAACAAAGGTCAAATACATTCTACCTAGACTAAAAAGTAATAACCGAATATATAACATAACCACACACTTCTAAACTTTAAATAAAATGAATAACTTTTAATAAAATGACAATAGAAGAATGACAAAACCTAATAATCCTCTATAACTAAAAGACCTCCCACAAGAAAAACCCCATACCCAGCTAAGACCCCTACTGAATTCTTGCGCATTTATTTCAGAAACAGCACCGGGTGTGATGATGTACGCTTGCAATTCCAGCACCTTGGGAGGCTGAGGCAGGAGGGTCACAAATTGGAGCCCCACTCGAGCCATTTAGTGATTTAGTGAGACCCTGTCTCAAAATTAAAAATTTAAAAGGGGGATGTAGTTCAATGAAAAGGACATGGTTCAATCCCCATTAACCCCCAATACCATGAAAGAAAGAAAGAGACAAAGGCAAACAAACAGCACTAACATTTAAAAAACTCTTCTAGAGAACAGAACACAGAGGAACTCTCCCCAAATCATCTCAGAAGGCCACCACAAGACTGACACCAAAACTGACAAGAACGTTACAAGAAAGAAAAAATACAGACCAGTTTTACCCACTGATATACAAGTGAAACCCTTTGGTAAAATCTCCACAGGCCAAGGAAAGACTTACAGCTTTGAGGGGTACAAGCTTGGTTTACACTCAAGAGGCAGTCAGCATAATTCACCACATTAACAGAACAAAGAGGTTATCTGAAGACCACTGACACATATAAAGCATCTGATAAAAGTCAATAGCTATTCATGGGAAGAAAAACAAAAAAGGAAACAAAAACTACAAAAATTGGAAAGAAAATCATGAAACTGATGTTATTCTTATGTCATGATCATGTTCCCAAAAAATCTAAAGAAATCCACAAAAATTAGTAGAATCAGTAAATGAATTTAGAAAGATCTTTGGATGCAAGTTCACTATGAAAAGTCAACTTTCCCCCTACATTTTAGCAACAAAAAATTGAAAATAAAAATTTTGTAATTATATAATTTATCACAGAATCAGAAGAAATTAAATACCTAGGAATAAACTTAACAAAATGAATAAGACTTTCACATAGAAAATTATAAAACACTGCGGCAGCTCAGAGAAAAGACACCCTTCAAAAACTGGGGCTGGGTCAAGGAATGTCTAATAAGAACTCTTGTATTACAGACAAAAATCAAGTCCAGGTAGATCACAAGTTTGACAGACGGGGAAACAATAAGGCCATTGGACTATAACATACGTCCCTGGGGTGGGCGACATTCCTCATGCATCTCAAGGCCCCAAGAGAAGGAGAACGGGAGCACACTGCGTGTAAGTTCTACTCTAAGTAAGTTCTACTCCGAACAGTGGCATGAAGAGCATGAAGTTCAGAAGAAACACATTCCATGTTTCCCAACGACTGACATCCAATATTCACAAATCAAACAGAAAACCCTAAAAGAATACAACGCGAGAAGACAGGCAGTGGGTGGCACAGCTACGAGAGGGCCTAACTTCAACAGTCACAGGAAGTGCAGACCCATACACCTCACTTCACACGCCCGAAGAGCTGATGCTCCTCTTTTTTTTTTTTTAAGCAAAACCTGTCAATATTAAGCTTTGGCAAAGATCAGAACAGAAGTGGAATTCTTGTACTAGTGTTGGGGAAGTAAATTATACAGCAGTTTGAAAAATGTTATGGTATCTACTAAAGCTGAGAAGAGGCACAATGGAACAATGCTGCTCCCACGCACATGCCGAAGAGAATGTACAGGATACATAACGGAAGACATGCAAAGACTGTTCACGCAGTCATTTCCATTGTCAGCTCACTGAAAATAACCCAAATGTTTACCAACAGTAGAACAGATAAATTGTGACACATTCACAGGACGAACTCTACATGACAAAGGAAATAAACGACAAGCGAAAATGCGGATGAAACTCATAACAGTACTGGATCGAAGAAGCCAGTCACGAAGAGTATACGCTGTTTCTATTTACATAAGGCTCAAAAGCAGACAAAACTATAGTAAAAGAAATTAAAACACCACATTCTGTTTCTGTTCCCTGCTCTCCTGGCTCTGGGTGTTGGACAATGACTAGGTACAAGGGAAATCACTTTATGGAAATCACTAAGATGTACGTCTATGATCTGTGCATTTTCCTTCAAGCAGGTTTCAACAGAGCTTCTTTTAAAAACCAAATGAACATATCCTCACAAATTAACAAGCAGTACAATTTCAGAAGCTAATTTTTAACTTTATTTGATACAGCAAAAACATAAGGAAAGAGGCCACACAATCTGGAAGAAGCAGAACTGGGAGGGAGGCTTTATACTGTGAAACTGTAGTAAATCAAACTGTGGTGCAGTCTCAGAGAAATGCAAACAGACCAGATCAGAGAGCGCAGAAACAAACCTATTCAACCCTTGCTATGTGTCACAGGGAGGGCTACTCGTCAAAAGAGGAGACATCTTATCCATGGAGCAAAGGCAGACAACCGGGGATCTGATGGACGAAGACAGCCCAATCTCATGAAAGACCCCTAAACCAAGTCCAGATGGGCAAGAGAGGCAAAGGAGAAAAGCAGAACTCAAACTTTTAGAAGAAAATACAGGAAAACAGCTTACGGACATAACTTTAGACGAACACTCTATCAAGTACAACAGAAAACTGAAGCAATTCTGCTGCCGGGTTTGTGTGGAGCAGGGAAAGCGTCTCCCCAGCAGCACTTCTCCCTGGGAGTGGCCCCAGTGTTTCTCCTTGGCAGCCCAGGACTGTGATGACACAGTGGGTCCCGGGCAAGAGAAAAATGGGGAGCATGGAAATGTAAACCATAACGGAGAAGCCCTGCCAGAGACCACCACAGACAAACCGAAGAGACATGCAACAAAGTAGTAGTGTTTATACTATTTTAAGTAACTCCTGCATATAATAACACAAAACAACAGAAGAATGGGCAAAGGCCGGGAAGAGGGAATTTAAAGGAAGAAACCCAGAAGGCCAGAAAGCCTCACTATAACCAGCAGCACTGTGAGGACCCCAGCAGTTCCTCCTAACCATCCTGGGAAGAACACTAGGCAGGACCCAGGCAGCCGGGATCATTCTGCGGAGACCCCTGCACGCCCGTATTTACTGCCACACTACCCACGGAGCCAGGAAGGAGAAACAACGGCATCACTCAACCACACGCAGCATAGAGAAGGTGGCTGGGCACACCATGGGGCAGCACCAGCACAAGAGTGCACAAAATTCGTCAGCTGGTGCCATGGGGACAGAACTGGAGGCCAGCCAGGCTCAGAAGGCAAACACCACACGATCTTAGGCAAATGGGAAGAGGATCTGGAGATGCGAGGGAGTGAGAAGAATTAGGTTGTGTTCTGTGCACGTGCCACCCCACCAGGCATGTGATCCCGTACGCTGCAAATGCACGCTGAGAATCATTAAAATCAATCACCAGGACATTCTGCAGCCCAGCTGCTGCTGAGAGCAGGTAAAGGTGCTCGGGCTGGGGCAGGGGCGGAGGGAGGGAAAGGCTGATGTGGGCACCATGTCCCAGCAAGGACAGGGAGCTCCCAGCAGCTGCGTGGACAATGGCAGAGGGGAGACGGACGGGTTGCACGCGCAAGTGGGCGCCGTCTGAGGAGGCAGATCGGCGCGCTGGGATTCAAACGCCACATGCCGCACACACCCCGAAACGTCACAGGGTGCCCAGGAGCACACACAGGGCTCGCACTTTTCTGTATCAATTAAAATGGATTAAATTTAAAATAAACAAGTATGAGTGGGAGGTGTTTTGAAAGAATAATTTTAAGAGAGTATTTCACATGCGTCAGATGGCAATGAAGGTTAAAAGGTCTGTTTACACCGCACGCTGGCCAACACGTCAAGAGCAGCATGCAGACAGGGCCTCCACCGGGCCCATCTGCCCCCTTTCTGAGTACCACCCTGCAGAAACGTGCCAGTGCCAAAAGGACATGTGTGGCGCACACCTGTAATGCCGGCAGCTGGGAGGCTGAGGCAGGACTGCCGCCTCTGACAACTACCCAGGAGGTCAAGGCCAGCCCAAACTACATAGCAAGACCCTGTCTCAGGAAAACAAGGACATTTAGAACACTGTTTTATAACCAGAAATCATCTGTCGATTAGGAAAATGAGTAGATCCACTCATATAATTAAGACAATTATTTATAATGCAGAATATAATGGGACAAGCTCAGCGGGACATTTAAATACATTTTAAAAATAAACGAAACAAGCATACGTTGCTAACAAGGTACGTACGTGAGAAAAGAACAAAAGCCACACAGGGATGAAAAATAATGCAAAGACAGTGGCGGTCACAGGGCAGGAGTGTGGAGGGGGAAAAGGACCAGAAGTTCACCAGGTGCAGCAACAGCTGTGCCTGCCAGTGCTGCCCACTCCTGACCCTGAGCCAGACTTTACAAATGTCCACCTCTATGACACCGGCGGCGGGCTGTGGTCACTGTCACGTGTTCTCCTGGTTTTCTCATTTGTTGGCAATATTAAGTAATTAAAAATGAAATGAATGAGATGTAATTATGCATGGATCATCACCATGAACAATCAAATGACTCTTTACAAGCTTGTTGACGCAATTTAGAAAAACAAGTCTGTAACTCTGAACAGTATTTGGTTACCTGAGCTGTTGGAATGCTCTGTAACAACCGCGCAGTAGCGGAGAGCTCCCGGCAGTGAGGGGAGGGGGTGGCGGCGAGAGCCCTTGCAGGCTGGGGTGCCGGGTCCCGGAGCTGTGGCCGCCTGTGGAGGGGAGCACCCTGTGAGCACGTGTGGGGAGCACGGGACACGCGGGGACAGGCGGCTGGGGAGAGGAAGCCCCGAGGCCCACAGCCCTGGCTGTACAAAGCTGCTCCTTCCGACGCTTTGAGAGAGGCGTCTACGCCCGATGTTCACTTGGGCTTTTTCGTTTCACAGGAATTAGTAATTTGAGCATTTACAAAAATCTGAGTTTATAAAGTGTTTAAATGAGACTTTTGATGACAGAAGATGACAGCGCTTAGGGTCAGAAGACTGGAGTTCGGTTTCCAGCACTGCTATCGACAGCTGTGACTGACATCCTCACCTGTAAGACAGTAATGACAGAAATCTCGGCCTTCTGTGAATTTCCTGAAGTTTAAAATAAATAACATATATATGTGAAATTCCTCTCAATCTGTAAATGCTGCAGCTGTTTTGGAGATCATTATTCTGAAAACCAGAAGCTGTCTGGCGCAGCCACCCGCGGAAGAAGTCACCGGAGAGAGGAGTGGAGACAGAGGCTACCAAGCTCTCCAGGGACAGGTGGAACGGAAACAAACCGCACCAGGCCGATGCAGGGTGAGCGGGAGGCCTCCCTGAAGGCTGTACGCCAGTCACACGCACAGCACCCACACGAGCTCGGAAAGGTGAGAGGCGGACAGCATGGCGGCACAGGGAAATCACAGGGACAGTGTCGTGTGCCCGCCAGGGGCCTTCTGGGAAGTTTGTTCTCACCACAGCCAGAGACAGGGATACCAGCACCACTGTATCCCTAGGTTATTTTATTTATTTATTTACTTAATTTTTTGGTACTGGGCATTGAACTTGAGTCCTTGTGCTTACACAGCAGGCAGCGAAACCACTGAGCTAAATCCCCGGGCCTCAATTTATTTTTGAGACAGGGTCTCACTGTGTAGTTCAGGCTGGCCTTGAACTCGTGCCTCCTGAGTGCTGGGGTTACAGGCATGCACCACCACGCCCGTGTACTGTATTCCCATGTGAGAGGTGAGGAAACTGAGGCTGGGAGGAGCTCAGTACTGTGTCCAGTAGTGCAGAGCTGCTAGCAGAAGAGCTGGGATACTCCGCTGCTCCGTGAAGTCAAACCTGGCAGGCAACCCCAAGCGGACCCTTGCTCAGTGACGGAACCACCATGCCTGCGAAGGGGGGGCTCCGGCTCTGGGTCCCTGGGCCCGGTACTGGGTGCACCAAGTGCTGGTTGGCCCGAAGATCCCCAAGTCGGAAGGTGCACAGTGGAGAGAGACCGAGGCGTTCATTTCCAAGGCCAGCAAGAGCTGCTTCTCTGCAAATGAGGCTCCTCCCTTGATGCGCACAGGTGCTGACCCGTGCACAGGGGCCTCCTGGGGGGCCACTGTTATGACAGCCACAGGCCACTGGGAAACTGTGGGGACTCCCGCATTTCATTCCTGAGAAGGTCAGCCCAGGGTGGCTCCCAGGGAAGGTCCCACCAGGCCACTTCTGGGCATGAGGGACAGAAAGGGGCTGGGCGGGGCGGCAAGCCTGGACCCACACCCTTCCACCCGGGAAATGCCCACGTACCTGCCCCTGGGCTGAGGGCAGCGGCCACCCGCCCAATCCCTTCATCCCAAAGACGAGGAAACCAGGCCCAGCAAGTACGGTGGCCTGGCCTCGATGACAGGAAAACGATGTCAGAACAGGATTTCAGACACCACTGTCCCACTGTCTCCAGGTCCCAACATGCAGTACAGGACAAGAATTTCAGAAAACAGCTAATGGACAGATTGTTTCTGCCAGAAGTGACAGTGAAGGACTAAGGAGCTGGTAGCTGGGCCTTGGAGGATGAATAGGAGTTCAATCAAAGAAGATGGATAAGAGACAGGAAGCAAGAGGAGGAATATTCTGGGTAAAGAGATAGATGCACAGGTCAGAGACCTACAAATAACCAGTCACCATACAAATGTCCCTCTATCTTATCGTCTCACCAGTGAGAAGAGAGGAACATGCGAAGAGGAGAGAAGTCATAGAAAATAATGTCCAGTCACCATTAACCTCCCCTCTAATGTTCAGGCCTCGGGATCTAGTTATCATGCTATGTGAAAAAGACATTTCTTTCAGAATCTAAGGGAGTAATCTCGCCACAGAATGAAGTTAAGCTTAACGTTCAGACACGGTTTAGGGCACGTGTTACTGTTGCTTTGCTTGGTAATTAGATACAAAGAGTCCGCAGCTTATTGAATGCCACTCTCACGAGTCTCACATTTAATTCTTACACAGCCAAAACAAGCACTTCTGGGCCAGCCAAAGTATCTGAAACTGGGAAGTTTCCTCATCTTCACCAGCTTCAAGCAGTCCCCCGTATCACACGTGTCATTCTGCAGACACTGAGGAGGATTGGGCACTGAGGCCAGAGCCCCAGGATCCCCACGTGCTCCAGCACACCTGGGCGGCGGGGGTCCCGGGGGCCTAGAGGTCCACAGGCTCCACGTGCTCTCTGAAGCCCCATTCGTCTCATTTCCCTTCCCCAACTGCCTTTCTTACTAATCAGTTCAACTTGTATTACTTAATTCAAACAAAACATAAAAACCATCAATCAAAAACCTCAACTTGAACTGCTACCAAAAACCCATCTACCAGAAAGCCATCAGGTTTAATAAGGAAGCTGCAGGGCCTTGTGACGGGATGGCCCAAGCAATCTGCCTCAGTGGGTTTCCTAGGGCTACAGCTGTACCAAGATGCTGAGCCCTGAGCTCCAAGGTGGCCCTGCGTCAGCGCCCTGATCTCTCAACCAGCCTCCACCTTGTCTTTCTATTGCAG
The DNA here is from genome assembly GCF_000247695.1 of Heterocephalus glaber. The sequence continues at coordinate 1,549,082 of NW_004624743.1, read as the reverse complement.
TGCACAATCAAAGTATCGCCATGTCTTCTGTGGCTGGCAAGTGAAAAAGGTTGGAAAACACGGACTCACTGAGATCAGGTTGATGTTTGGGAACAGAGTTGCACTAGTCAGCTTTCAATTGCTGTGATAAAATATCTGACACCAGCAACTTAAGGAGGAAAGATTTATCCTGGCTCATGGTTTCAAAGGCTGCAGTCCATGGTCAGCCAACTCCAAGGCAGAAACATGGTGAAAGAAAGCTGTTCAGCACACGGTGCTCAGAGAGAGCGGGTGGGGGAGAAAAAGAGCTAGCAAAGGGGAAGTGGCTCGGGACAAGGATACACCCTTCCAGGACCCCTACTGACTCACCTCCCCCACCAGGCCCCACCTCCTAACTGCACATTCAGCTCTGAACTCATCAACAGATCAATCCATTGACAGGTATAGTGCCCCATGATCCAATGCCGTTCCACCTGCAAACACATGAGCTTTGGGGAACATTTAGATCTAAGCCATGACAACAGTCCAAGACTATCCAGCCTGGTCAAAGCTGGAAAGCTCCACCCCTGTGGAACTTGGTGTACTCATGCGTGTGAAGAGTGCTACACTGCAAGATCCTGAATTTCCTGCTGGTGCTGCAGAGAAATTATTCTGCAAACTGTGAAATCTCAATAGAACATCCTGAAAAAGTAACATTTTGTGGAGGAAAGAAAAAAAAGGCAAAAATGTAAAGTGATACTTGGAGCCTGCTGGAAGCTTCCAGCTAATCCTTCCTTAACAGATCTGATTAGGTTCCTGCTATGTGTCAGAGCATGTGACAGATATGAGAGTTACACCCATACAGAAGAGGCGTATGTCCTGCTCCCTTCCAGCTTACAGTTTGCGGGAAGCACAGCCAGAAAAGAACCACTTGACTCAGCAGGATGACTATGAAGGTGTGGACAGCCATGGGGGGTTACCTGGGATGGGGCACCCACCTGCATTAATTAAGGAAGGGCTCGTGCGGGGGGACACAGAGGCTGAGCCTGGAGAGGACCGGGGGGGGGGGCAGAGGCAGGCCAGTGTGGGCGTCGAAGGTGCAGGGTAAGGCAGGGAAGGGTGGGACTCCAGACTCCAGGCAGCACCATCTGCCAGCTCCCACAGGTACCCAGTGTAGGCCCAAGGTGGCCTGACCACAGGCCTGTGGTACACAGTGCACTGGGGCCAGGAACAAGCAAACGGGAGCTCAAAAGTCCTCTGCAAACTGGGAGAGAAAAGGGGTGGAGACTGGCTTGTTCAGAAGCACTGCAGTAATCTCACAGGATAGAGTTCAGAAGAGCACCTCATAGCTGAGGCCACTTCTGAAAGCAACACGGCCACAGAAAGCCACGACACCACTGAATGTGGGGCTATTTTCAGGGTCTGTTTCGTAGATTCCTAACCATGATGTAGTTTAGATTGAGTTTTACATACTAAATTCTTTCTCAACACTAGTCCTATATATAAACTTATACCCCAAAGTAGAAGGCACTTCACCATAGCAACAGTTCCATGTCAACTCCTACTCAAGTTAGAAAAGCATGTGTAAAAGAAGTGTGTAAAAGAACATTCTGAGGTGCCTGCTGGAAAAAGTCACTCTGCTTATTCTGTGAAGATTCAAATATTCTTTATATTCAAATATTCAAAGTTCTTCAAATCTTACTTTATTAAACAATATAATAACCCTGCTTAAAAGGAAGAGGGGTGGAGAATGAAAAAGGAGAGAAAGCAAAGAAACAAAAGCACTCCATGCCCAGGGCTCAGGCTGATGGGCAGGCAAACCAGGAGCTGAAGTGATTTACAAGTTAAATAGAAACCAAGCTCCCAAATACTAGTCCTGTGTTACTTTCTCAAGAAAAGCTATGCCCTCCTGGTGTTTTGGGAACTAAAAAAGGAATTCTCATGCTCACACAGGCTTCTTTGTAAAGACAATGCAAAGACTAATAAGACTGCTACTGAGTAATTTGCTTGCTAAATTTAGTAACAAGTTTTCCAACAGGATGGAACAAGTTTATAGACACTGGGTCTGGGGTTTTGTGGCCTGGGTGTAGGCAGCCCACTAAAATTCCAGCCCCATGACGGGGGTCTCGGGTGACCGGGTCCCGAGGGCCTCGCAGGGCCTCCCCTCCCCAGTCTGAGGACTCAGAGGAGACAGCATCCAGAGCCAGAAGGGCCCTGGCCAGGCGATGCCTGGGCCCTGGGCTTCCCCGCCTCCAGGAGGAGGAGAGCCAACTGCTGTCCTTCACGCAGTCCGAGCAGTCTACGCAGCCGGAGCAGAGGGACAGCGGGCACATATGAGACAGGGACCCCCGTTCTGACACGCCCCTCCCTCACTGACTCTGGCCCCAACTCACTCCCGTCTCCGGGATCCCCCTCACCACTCTGCCCTGCCCTGCCCTGCCCACTGCATGGTCCCTCGGCAGCAGGCTGCGTCCACCCCCCGGGGAAGGCATCCTGCGCCAGGAGTGTCACTGCTGTCCAGCCAAACTCAGGGGTGGCAGAGACGCCTGTAGCCTCTGAGAGCCGCTGCTGCAGGGGGTAAGTGCGTTCTGCACCGCTCTGGGTGAAATCTTCATCCCCCACGGCTCCTGGAGGAACCCGGAGCTAGCTCTCTGCGCTGGGCCCGCAACTCAGGCTTCTCACCCACTGGCCGCACCCTGTCCTGCCTCCTCCCTCCTCCGCCCAGTCACCCCTGCCCCACGTGGTTATGTTCCTTCCCAGGGCTCTTCCGGAGAGGCCGGGGTGACCAGACAAGGCCGGTCCTCACACTTTGGGCCCCACTGCTCAGCGTGGGCCACACAGTGGGCCTCGGTGCCACCTCACCAGGCTGCCGCCTCCACTCCCCACTCCTTGGGGACCCTCTCTTTCCCGAGCCTTCCCAGCGCCCCTCACGGGGATCGGGGACCCAGATCTAGGACCCTCCGCACGGCCCTGCTGGCAGCTGCACCTGAGGGCAGCTCCCACTCTGCCTGTCCCCGTGACCATCCGTCCCCTGCACTGGCTGGAAAGTCACGGCCTGGACACCGCCCGGGACAGCAGCCAACACCAGATGCTAATCGGGATTCGCAAAGCCACGGCAGGATTTTGACCTCTTCAGCATGTTCACGAACTTGTGAATATCAAGTACCTTTATTGCGTTACCCAGAACTAAGATCATCCTTTAGTTGCTACATCTTTCTATCTATGGACAATTTTTGTGGGGAACTACCAATTTCGTATTTGGTGGTGAATACACAATTATGCTCTTTAAAGCCAAAGGTAAAACGCGTAATTCCGAATTATACAAAGTATCCCTTTGATATTCGAAAGTTTAGGTCTGTGTTACCATCGTTGACTTTTTTGGTAGAACGCGGTACTTACTGACAGACGGGTGCTGTTAGGGACGTACTGATCCTGCTCTCCCAGCAACACGTCGATCACAGGGTGCCTTCCATTTTTTATTATGATTTTCCTTTCTTCTTTTACCATTGGCCTGTAAAAGGAAGCCATGTTTCAACTTAAAGCCATGGCAATGGCTTTGTAAGAAAACCAGAACCTTAGACACCAAGAACATGGTCCAGACCCTCTGAACAGAATCTTAGTTGCACTGGAAATAGTATCAAGACCCAACAAACGGGATCACAGCAAATGAAAAAGCTTCTGGCTGGGAAAGAAACCACCCACGGTGAAGATAGCCTACAGAAGAGAAAAACTTTCTTGCCAGCTCTTCCTTGGAAGTCTGCTATCTAGAATATATGAAGAACTCAAGAAAATGAGACCCTCCCAAAATAAGAGATCCAGCCCAAAAATGGGCAAGTGAAATGAACAGAGACTTCTCAGAAGTACAAAAGACTAAACAATTCATGAAAACATGTTCATCATCTCTGGCCATTAGAGAAACGCAAATTAAAACAGCATCAAGATTCCGTTCACTCCAGAAAGAACGGCTGTCATCAAGAATCAAGTATGAACAGGGCCGGGAATTTAGCTCAGTGGTTCTGCCGCCTGCTTTGCAAGCACAAGCTCCCAAGTTCAATCCCTGGTACCAAAAAAAAAAAAAGAAAAGAATCAGTATGAACAAATGCTGGTGGGGCTGTGGGGAAAAAGGGAGCCTCCTACTTTGTTGGTGGGAATATAAACTAGTACAACCACCATGGAAATCAGTATGGAAATTCCTCAAAAAACTGGAACTAGAAATTCCATTGACCCAGCTGTTCCCAGTCTAGGTATCTTCTCAAAAGAGTTAGTGACATCATATCACAGTGAACCATGCACACCCATGTAATAGCTAAATCTTAGAAGCAGCCTATGCATCCATCAACATTTACACACAATGAAGTACTACTGTTATAAAGAAATGCAAACTCGAGTCATTTGTTAAAAAATGGATGCACCTGGAGACCATGTTAGGTGAGATAAATCAGAAACAGAAGATTAAATATCATGCAGTGTTTCTTACATGAGAAAACCAAATTATAGCTAAAGAGCAAAGTAAAAGATAGATAATCGGGAGGAGGGAGATGGGTCTTTATTAAATGGGGATAGGCTCAAGAGATGCAGGGAGAAGGGCAGGTGAGGAGGGGAAGGGAATGAAAAGAACAAACTGGGATGTGTCACGGACAAGTACTGATTCCACACAAGAAGTGTAACCATTATGCACTGCAAAGACGGACCCATAAAAAAATAAAAGAAGAATAAACACAAAAGGATACTCTATCCGGACAAAAAAGGGAAAACAAGGAACATACGTCCAGAATAAAACTTAAGGGAGAAATGCTAGATTTTCACTCTAGATTAAGAACTGGGAATGGAGTGCACTGAAGCACAGACTCTAGCAGAATCTTACGATGGTGCCACTACTACAGCCACCCTTCATAAGATGTTTTAAATTTTATATTTTCCTACTATTTCCTACTATTTTATATTTCCTACTAAGATCAATGAAGTATTTTCATTACTAAAGATTATAATTCAGTTATTGGTACTTAAATTGTTTTTAGTAATAAAGAAAATCAGGTTAAGTTATTTCTCTATTTGATTACTGCCTTCATATAATGTTACGTGTTGGACTTGAAGACAGAATGCTCTATAATTTTCATACTCTGTTTAAGTGAAAGATCTTTTTACAGTTTTTTGATTCTTTCATGTTGTGATGCAGAAGCAGTTTGTTTGGCACTGCTGCTCCCTGTGCGTCTGAGCCCGCCTCCCCATTTCCATCCGTGGCTTCCTCGTCTCTCCAGCCGGGCAGCCCAGCCCGCTCCTGCTCCTGGCGGCTGGCCCCGACATCAGTCTGTCTCTCCCCTTCCCAGCCTTCTCATGCACTTATGTCTATAGACACACTGACTGGTTGTGACTGCTCTAAAACACCAGCCATGCCGTCATTGTACATTCCACCTTTAACTCAGTGGTTTATCTGAACCCCTGGAACACAAAGAAACACACCACCCCCTACCATCTGACTGCAATGGATGTTTTAAATAAAGTCTGTTTGTCAAATAATTTTACAGACTTGAGAATAAAGAGAGAGTAAAAAGAAAAAAACCCTGACCTCCTAACAAATTTTCATAAAGGTTTATTTTTAGGTGTTTAGAGGCTTTGTCTTTTGCAGTGCTGGGGACTGAACCGAGGGCCTGTGTGCTCCAGGTGGGTGCTCTGGCCTGAGCTGCAGGCTCGGCCTCGACACGGCAATCTCCCACTTCCATTCCTTCTTACCTCACCTAGAATGGGCTACACAGTGCCTGGACTATACTCACACACACTGCGCTTCCAGTTTTACTACATCTCCAGCGAGTGCTCGTTTGTTAGCACTGGCTCTTTTCACACTTGCATCGACAGAGTTGGTGAATTCTGCGAAACTGCTGAAAGCTCTTGGTTTCTTGAAGAGAGCACAGCTACTGTCTGCTCCATAACTGCTAAACGTTTTCACTTTCAGGTTTATAAACACTAATTAGGATAATCCATCAAATGAGTGTTTGCATTTCTACACCATCGGCTTCCTTTCGATCCTCTGCCTGTCCACCTACACACAGTGACAAGTAGATATTGGTGAACAAATATAATGAAAGACAGGAAGCCATCACAAGTCCTCCTGCAGGACAAGCTGGCTCAGCTTCCGTCACCAAACAGCACAGGGCTGCCACACCTGACATCCACCTGGGTGGCAATGACCCGTTTAACTCTGCCCCAAATCCCCATTCACAGGCCCTTCTCATACCGTGTCTCTCCAGTCCTGGCCCCTGAACACCACCTCAGACTCTGTCTACATGACAGATCCACCATGCGGCCCTCTCTCTCTCCACTACATCTTCTGATGAACCTCGTCACTGTGAAATGCTGTCTCTGCTCTTTCGGGTAAGAAATGGAAATTCCTGAGATCTCAGCTGTCCCTCATGAATGTCAGAAGCAACTGACAAAGGTGACGCCTGCACTGCTCTCCTTCACCTCCCTGGAAGACTGTGACAGATGTTTTGAGAGACACAGTAAGAAAACAAAATGATGACGTGACAGCAATATAAGACAGTGAGTTTTACTCTCTTTTTAAAATGCAAAATAGTTCATTTTGTCTTTGTTCCTTGGAAGTCCTTTAAGAAACTGTACTTACAAACATTTTAAAAATCCACTACCTACTGGGTACTATCGGACACTCAAACATAACAGATACAGAGGACACTTAAATATAAAAAAGTACCAAGCAGAGAGGAAACAGATGTGGAAGAAGAATGAGCAGCAAAGCCCATCTACAGGGACCTCTGTCCCCGGCCGCGCTGGGCACCATCCAGGGTGATCTGCAGAGGCAGGGAGTGGCATTTCCATCTGCAGTTTTCTGAGGAGCCTCCCCCACTGATTTCTACAGTGGCTGCACCAGCCCGCACTCCCACCAGCAGTGGAGAAGGGCTCCTCTCTCCCCACAGCCCTGCCAGCATTTGTTATTAGTTGATTTCTTGACAATGGCCATTCCTTCTGGAGTAGGATGGAATCTGAGTTTAAGTTGCGTTTCTCTAATGACCAATGACAGTGAGTGTTTCTTCATGGATTTATTGGCTATTTGTACTTCTTTGAGTTCTGTCCCTTTTTATTTGCTCTTTTAATTTGGGGAGGGGTCTCATTAACCAGCTATGCCTCTTCTGAGTGTCTTCCCAAAAGAGTTAAAGACATCATATTACAGTGATCCATGCATATCTGGGTTTATAGCAGCACAACCCACAACAGCTAAACCTTGGATGTGACCTTTATGTCCATCACAGATGAATGGATAAGGAAAGTGTGGCATTTACACACCAGGGAATACTACCCTGCCGTAAAGAAGGATAAATCTGAGTCATTCACAGAAAAATGGATGGACCATGAGACCACAATGTGAACTGAAATCAGACAAAGATGGTTAAATATCACATGGTTTCTCTTATATGAAAAACTCAAAGTAGAAATAATTTAGGAGCAAATAAAGGACTGCAGGAAACAGAGAAATGGATTTTGTGGAGATGGAAGGGGTCCTGAGGATGGGGCATGGAAGAGAAGGGCAGGGAAAGAAAAGAGGATCAAGGTGCATATGTATATGTACCAACTCCCCGCAAGGAACACAGTATTTATTATATACCACAAACATACTAATAAGAAAGGGAAGGAAAATATGTGGTGAATGTTTAAACTTAAAAAATGTATTACAGCAAAGGACTCACTGCTATTAATCCCCCTCAGAATACTGCTCCTGGCTTTGAACATACTCATCCCATCAATCTTGCCACTTTCTGCAGCAGGTCTGGAGTCCTCTTTCATTAGGGTCTTTTCAAGGGGTCATCAAAAATACAGTGACTGCTGCCGAGCGCCATCCAACACGAGGCAGGCTTGTAAAAACCTGAAGCTGTGTCCCCATCCGCCTTATTCACTGAATTTGGCACCATGTGACTTCTGGCTCTTCCCCAAAGCCAAAATGACCATGACAGGTCAACAGAGTGAACCAATTTGGGACAGTGGTAGCTGAAACTAAAGACACTCAGAAAGTTGGCAAGGATGATGGGAAAGCGTTTCAAAGTGAGGGAGAGGATTATGAGGGGGATTCATGGCAATATGTCGTTTACTGAAATATATATATTTTGGTTTTCGGGGTTTTTGAAGGAGAGGTATGAGATTGAGCCCAGGGCCTCACAAATGCTAGGCAAGTCTTCCAACACTGTGCTACATTCCCAGCAATGTACTTTAACATTTTTAAAAAATATTTACTATTTTTCAATCACATTTTGTATATGCGTTTTTAGTCCTCAAGGTACGTCAGTGAGGTAAATGTTACCCTAATTTTTCTGAGATCCATCCATCCCTCCCTCCATCCCTCCCTCCATCATCCAAAATGCCCCAAGCTGGAGCTGAGACTCTGAGTTTGAACCGCCTCATGTTAACGTCCTCTGTGAAAAGGAGCACAAAGCATGCTGGGAGCTGGAGTCCAGTGGAGCATGGCAGGACGACTCAGGGCAGAAAGGGTCACAGAGATGGCCCATCACCTCGGTCCCTTCTTGCCTAATCAAGCTTTCATCACTGTATAGTTGCATAGGCTGTTAAGTGCTCCAGTCAAGCTAACCTATGAAAAGGGAGCTCAAAAATGTCACTCACGTCAACTTAGAAATTAAAGCACCTCGTTCACTCCAGTTAGTCACAACAAACATCTGTTTTGAACAAACTCAGAAACAGAAGCAAAAATGGAAATTTGCTATTTTTTAAATCAAGAGCTTAGTACATTTGAATAACTGCAATATTTTATCACAAAGAAACTAAAATTAATTGAATAATGACATTTTATCAGAAGCAAAGATAAAAGATAGGGATAAAAATATATTACCTGCAGTAATCTCCTTGCTTAGCAACCTTGGCCAGGGAGAAAATACAATCAATGGTTGCTAGGTGACGTACTGCTTTACACAGAGAGTGATAATGTTCACCAAAACTCCTGCAGAAATAGGCAACAACAACGCCGGAATGAGCAAGGTGACTGACTGTTCTTAGACCTAGAAAGGCTGTGCAACAAATGGTCACTTAATTAGCACAAAAAAGCCCAAACAGAAGGTGCAGGCACAGCTGAGAGGCAGGGGATGAGAACTGCATGGGACTGCCCTGCCTTGCAATACAATAATGCGACTACTGAGCCTGATGTTCTGTTTGGGATCGAATTATATAAATTTAAGACTTTCCATATAAAGACATCTCCTATTCATATTAGGTATTTTACCCGACCATGTAATTAATGCCAACGCAGCAATCGATTTCATGCACCTTTGACACCATTGAGCTACCCGATGGGTCAGTGAGCCTTCTGAAACACCCAAACCTTGAACCATGATTTCACCCTGTCCACTCTGTGAGACACTTCTCCAAGCCCAGCCTGGCCTGTCAGACACACCTGCCACTGCAGCCCGAATGTGTAGCCACAATTCTTGGCCTAGACTAGGTACTGTAAAAACTAATTGCTGAAGATGAGCAAGGGAAAAAAAAAAGTATTTTATTAACAATGCATAAAAAAAAAATCAAATTTTAGGTTTGTTTTTAAAAAGACAATGGTCATTGCCTCAAACCTTTCACTAATTAAAACTGTAATCCCTCATGATCTAAAAGTTTAAGACTTTTATTCAGAGTCTTACTCAGGAAAATGTATGGAGCTGGGTCATCTGTTTTTTTTATTTTTTGGTACCGGGGATCGAACTCGGGTCCTTGTGTTCTCAGGGCAGGCGGTGGAACCACTGAGCTAAATCCCCCACCCATGGGTCATCTGTTTTTGTCTGAATTATCTCACAGCTCTTGTCATGGTGTCAATGTATGCAATACTGCATACGTTGTGGACGTTTGTATATAATGATCAACTGTGGGTATTTAAAATACATATAATTATACTACAGAAAAGACCCAAAACTTTTTTAAATGCCTTGAATAAAATCTTTTGAAGAAAAGTGAAAATATATGACTGAGCTTAAATCCTTAGGATAATGATCCAGCTTCCAAGAGAGATAAAGAGACTGTTTAATTTAAAAAAAATTTTTTTTTAAATGGAGATGGTGAAAAATCACAAGTTCATCAAAAGACTAGAAAACGAGGGCATTTAATATTAACTAAGTTGACTGTAAACGAGGCCCAAGCAAAAAGCTGGCATGAAAACCACGTTTACCAACTAGAGACTCTGAGAGTACCTGCATCACCTCTTTATAATCGCCACCGCGGCAGGTCTGCATTACTAAAGTCCCACAGGGAGGCCAAAGGGATAAAGCAACTGGCTGAGGGTCTCGGGGAGGAAACAGAAGCGCCCAGATCCCAGCATCTCTGGTTTCCTTCACTGTGCCCAGAGTGCTGGACGGAACCCTGGCCTTACACAGTGAGACGCGCGCTCCAGCACTGACGCCAGCCCTGGCTCTCGAAGCTCCTGGTACCCCTCGCCTCGAGGTGACTCTGGACTCCAACCCTGCCTTTCCTTATCTTTGTACACAGGCAGAACCAAAACAGACATCAGATAAGTGGCCTGCTCTCTGGAGAACCTCACAATATACATGCCTTCATCCTTTTAAAGAGGGGAAGGACAGCATGCAGAAAGGAGGGAGGAGGACTGGGGTTACACCAAGCGCCTCCCCTAAACATGTTTCTCTTGCAGTGTGGGTTTAGAAACACTGGGATTTGGTGCATTCACTGCTGCTTGATGCACAGGTGTTCAGACTGCGTCCTACTGGAAAAGGGCATTGGCACACTCTTCTAGAATTCTATTTAAGTGATTTGTTTCTAAAGGATTCTGAAAACATTTTAAGTGTCCAACTATTTGTGTTAATTCTGTAAACTGGAAGAACCTACTCACAGCACACAGAGCAAAATGAACATCATTCACCTCTCTCTCACTGAATTAAAGTTCAACAAAACAAGCCGTATGAATCCCACAAAGGGCGTGAGGGTCTATGCAAGTCTCATGCCCAGGGACCTGTCCCTGCCATCCCCGGGTGCCACATGCGGAACCAAGGAGCCTCTCCAGGAGGCTGGTGGGGAGCATGCTCAAATCCCTGCTCCAGCTCGGGGTCTGGATCTGCCCCTCTTTCACCCTCAGCCTGTGCCCTACACGGTAGCCCCAAGATGACCACCGAGCATGCTCTCATGCTGGCCAGGAGCCATCACACACAGCAGTCCTGCCCTGCCTCCCGGAAGTGAGCACCAGAGGGGCTTTCTCCACCCTGTTCTCACTGTCATCCTCTTCAGCTTTGTACAAGCCGCCAAGACCCTAATCTGCTCCTCCCCAGGACTGGGCTAAAAGGAACTATCTGACGCTCTCCTGATTCCAGGACTGGACTGTGCAACACAGGTGTCGATGGGCTCTGCTCCAGTTAGTACAACAAACAAGCGAGGTGGGAGAGAGGAACTGTTTCCTGATATGACAAAAGGGGCAAAAGGGAAAACCTAACAGCCCCACATGAGGGGCAGATGGATGGTCATTTCAACTCCACACAGCTTTAGCATTTCTCAAAATAAAAAACTAAAAGGAAAACACATAGCATGTAAGAATGCAGAAAAAATTTAAAGGAGAATAGAAACAACAAATCCACATACAACTCTGCAAGAGACATGAAGTCTTTAAGAAGAAAAATAAAAAGCTTTTGCACAGCAAGAGAAACCACCAACCGAGTGAAGAGACAACCCACAGAGTGGGAAAAATTACCAGCTATTCATCAGAAAAAGGACTATTATCTAGAATATATAAAGAACTCAAAAGGGCAGAGGGGGTGAAGGGTGCACAGGTAATGGGGAAAAAAAAATAAGAACCAAGATCCATCATGTACAGGTACAAACACCCAGTGATAAATGTAAAAGAATTGTATACCTAAAATGTACCAATAAAAGAACTAAAATAAAAAAAAAGAACTCAAAACATCAGACCCCCCCCCCCAATTTAAAGACCCAATCCAAAAATGGGCATTTGAAATGAAAAGACACTTCTCGGCTGAAGAATTAGAAATGGCAAATAAACATATGAAAAAATGTTCAATATCACTGGTCATTCATGAGATGCAAATCTTAGCAAAACAATGCTGAGATTCCACCTCACCCCAGAAAGAATGGCTGCTATCAAGAAATCAACCAGTAACAAATGCTGGCAGGGCTGTGGGGAAAGAGGAACCCTGCTCCACTGCTGGTGGGAGCGTCGACTGGTGTGACCACTGTGGAAATCAGTATGGAGATACCTCAGAAAACTAGGATTAGAGGTCCCATTTGACCCAGCTATTCCCCTGCTGGGTATTTTCTGAAAAGAATTAAAAGAACCATACCACAGTGATATATGCGTACCCATGTTTGTAACGGCACAGTTAGAACAGCTAAATCTTGGAAACAGCCCAAATGCCCATCAATTGATGAGTGGATAAAGAAGATGTGTTTTTTTATATGATGGAGTACTACTCAGTCATAAAGAAGGGTGGACTTCAGACATTTACAGCTAAATAGATCCACCTTGAGACCATACTCTTAAATGAAATAAATGGGACACACAGGTGTAAATACCACATTGTTTCTGTGGTATGAGAAACCAAAAGTTTCATACCAGAAATAAGGACTAATATGTATGATAGATACTGGGAAATGGGAAATGGGAAGAAAATGTTCAAATGGGAAGGGGAACAAAGGAAGAGGGAGGGAGAAAAGAACCAAGGAACAAGAAAAAAAGTGAAAACAGAAGGAAAAAATGGAAACAAAGCTTTTGTACATAGGGTGGGGGGGTTACAGGGGAGGGAATGGGACAAAATAAAATTTATTTTTTAAAGAAGAAAAATAAGCAGGGTGTGGTGCATGCCTGAGATCCCAGCACTCAGGAGGCTGAGGGAGGAGAAATGCCTCAAATTTAAGGCCAGCCTGGAAGAAACAGAATGAATTTGTCTCAAAAAAAAAAAAAAAAGAAAGAAAAGAATAAAAAGAGAGAGAGAAGAAAGGTAAATTCCATGGTGGAATTTCAAAAAGTGAGTCTACAGAACATCACTAGCTGCACAATGCTAGCATGGTGACAGTTACGTCTCTGTGGTCTCATCGGGGTCAAAGATGTGCTATGTCTCCGCGGATTAAAAGGCAGAGCCCAGAAGACAGCACCCTATGGTCTGGCAGCAGGGCACAAGCCATGATCTCTAACTCCGCCTTCTGGTGGAAACACTTTCCCGCCTACTTGTCAGGGTGAAAAGCCAGAGCGTGCTGCGGCCGGAACTCACTCCAGGAAGCGGAGCCACTCGGCGTTGCAGTCCAGGACCAGCTGCTCGCGGAGCTGCTGCAGGAGTCGGTAGCTCTCCACCACCAGGGGAGAGTGGAAGCGGCTCACAGCCTTCGTGCTGCGGAGGGAGAGAAAGCACCAACACGGAGTCAAGGGCAGGCCCGGCGGGCTGGGGCACAAGGAGAGCCGGCTGAGGGCAGCGCACACCCTCTAGCTGCTCTCACAGAACGGATCGGGCTGTTCAGGAGGCTTCCAGGCCACTGCAGACGCTCCTGACAGTGTGCAGAGGCAGAGGTCCACCTCCACATGCAGGCAGAGGCTTGGTAGTCTTTACACTTACATAGAACGCTTTTCTAAAAAATCAGAAGCAAATTCTCACAGCAGGCAACAAGCAGGGCAGTGGGAACACGGGCAAGATCCTTACTTCTCACACTTTTATACTTTTCTGTACAACGATGGACTTCAGAGGGGAGGGAGAATGCAGAGCTGCACAGGGCACAGTAAGGCAGGCTGTGGGAGGCAGCAGCAAGACGGGGCTGCTCTGGACCAGCGCACGGGGAGCGGACAGTGAATGCAGGCCCAGGCCTCGACCTTGCCACTCCCAGCTCCTGTGACTGCAGGCACACAGAATGGACTGATGTGCATGTGTCCGTGCATGCACTTGTGTTACTAGGGGCTGAACTCAGGGCCTTGGCACGAAGCTACACCCCTAGGCCTTTGTTTTAAATTTTGGAAACGTGGTCTCAGTAAGTCACCAAATTGCTCAGGCTGAGCTTGAACTGGAGATCCTCCTGCCTCAGCCCCCTGAGAGCGCTGGGATTACAGGCGTGCACCCCCATGCCCACCAAGGGGCTATCCTCATCTGAAGAGTGGCGCCTGTCCCCTGGGACACACTGTCACGGTCGCCTGACTGGCTGAGGCACTGGTGCATTCAGAATCTAACCACGGCACCCAGCTCCACTGCCAGGCCTAATGGCCCAGGGCAGATTAAACATGGCCTGGATGGCCCCAGAGGGCACTGCTGTTCTCAGCCTCACATCGCCAAGTGCTCAGGAGAGCCCAGCACGCGTGCTGCCTTGCTGGTGGCTATCAGTGGCATCATCTAGCCCTCTGCACGTATTTATCACATTGGTCTGTTCTGGTGAAACTCATTTCTAGAGCTTCAGTCCCTGTCCTAGACAGACAGCCTCGACTGTCAGAATGTCACTGCAGGGAGCACCATTCATGTGGCTGCTGGATGGAGGACAGAGCAGACAGAGGACAGCAGGGTCTGAGGCTGTGGCAACGGGGAATAAATAGTTTCCTTTTCAATTAAAATGATTAATTCACACATCGCACCAGCATTTCCCACCGTCTGTAGCACAGTGCTCCTTCTGTAGCCAGCGCCTACTGGCATTCTGAGTGGAGGTAACATCTTCCCCTCTGGTCAGGCAGCTGTAACTAGGGTCCTAGCGACACTCGGGAGGATACAGTCACCCTGCACTTCTCTGGCATTATTTCCTCAGAGGGCTGCTAGCCGGGTGTGGTGGTGCGCACCTGTAATCCCACACTCAGGAGGCTGAGGCAGGAGGATTGTTGTGAGTTCAAGGCCAGCCTGAGCTACAGAGTGAGACTGTGTCTCAAAACAAACAAAAACAATCAAAGGGGCTGCTTTTGGAGATGAATGCCAACCAAGGAAAACAGACAGTCTCGCTGCGGTTCCCAAATTCTGTTTTGGATTAATTTATTTTCATCAATTCATGATGGAAGTTTAAATAGATGTAAAGAACTACTATGGCTATGTGCCGCAGAAAGAATGAAGAATGGAAGAAATGTAAAACGCAGTGAGGTAGAAAATGAAGTTTCAGCTTCTTCAAGGAAATGTCAGGTGCAGCATTCACCAAGAAGTTCAAGCAACCAAATTAATCTTTCTCTTTTTTTGGTACCAGGGATTCAACTGAGCTACATTCCCTGCCCTTTTCACCCGTTGCCAGGGTCTTGCTAAGGCACTGAATTGTCCAGGCCGGGCGCAAACTCGCCGTCCCCTGCACAGCCTCCCAGGCCTGAGATGACAGCTGTGCAGCACCACACCTGACCCAAACCAACCTTCCAGCTGAGCTCCCTCAGTGTTTCCCTTGTGCACTCTGAGCTGACAAGATAAAACAGTAAGCTACAAAAGAAGAAAAATGTATAAAAACGACACCTTTTTGAAAAATATTTAAAAATCAATGATAAAATAGCTTAAAATTTTTTCTTCGGTCAAAATGTCCCTAAGGAAATCAGGGGAGAAAAGCTGCTTTACCTCTGAACAAGCAGCTCTCTCAGCCGTGGCACACAGCTGCACACGTCACTGACCCTGCTGTACGAAATGGGCTGTCTGAACCTACCTTCCAACCTTCACCCAGTCAGGCGGTATGCACGACACAGCAGAGTTCTTTACTTCAATCATGAACTAGAACAAATAAATACAAATGAGCAGTCAGATATTCAATGGGTAGCCATTATTTTTCATTATAGTATAACAGTCAGGTAAATAGTCGAAGCATTCAAAATAAATCCGGCATTGTTCTTGGGAGAGTTTGTATGTCTTTAACAGCAAATTTGACTGATTATGATAAAGTACAATTTGTATTAAACAAAAGTTTATAATAAAGGATACAACTTAGAACTGTAATGTTTATAACATTGCTATGTGCTTACTAGGAATAGTGATTTTTTTCATTAATAGCCTGTTTTATTAGTATCCACTTATCTTAAGAATCCAATTACTCCATTCAAATTAAATTTCTAATGACAAAAAAAATTATTTTTTTTACCCACATTATGCTCCAGCTAACTGGTTTTGCATATGTTTTTCTTTTTTTTGTTACTGAGGATTGAACTCGGGACCTTTCGTTTGCGGGGCAGACAGCAAAACCACTGAGCTAGATCCCCGGCCCCCAAATTTTTCTTTTTGGTGGTACCGGGGATCAAACTCAGGACCTTGCACTTGTGAGGCAGGTGCAGTGCCACTGAGCTAAATCCCTGGCCCTCTACTGACAAAAATTTAAAATATTCAACTATAAAAAAGAATTTCAGCTATGACAGGTCACAGTAGTCTGTGATACAGGCCCTCTTCTGTTCCAAACAGAACAAGATTTTTTGCAACCGTTTTGTACAGGGAATCCAACTCTTCTCCAAGCGGCTCCACAGGGTAAGTTGTGACTGCTCCAGCTGCTGCCGAGGGAGCGGTTCCGCCCCTTTGTCCATCACCGCGTCCCTGCAGGCTTCTCACGTGGGCCAGGAAGCCAAAGGTACCGAGCTGCAAGGCTGTCGCTCAGTGCTGGGCGGCCGTGGGACGTCTTCTCACAACTCTCAGTCACCGTATGCACACGGTTCCGGGTATTTATGATGTCACACTAGGAATATCACCTGGCTATGAATTTCTTTTCCATTAATAGAACCACAGTAGCTTTTACGTTAGTTATGACAAGAATTAGTGGCTAATTTTACCAATTTGCATCTTTACCAAAAATTTCTGAATAAGGATGCCCCACGCACAGAGAAGCCCTGACGCACTCAGCTACACAGCTACGAGGGTGGGGACTACAGTTCCTTCGGACACAAAAAGTAACTGCAAAGCAGTCACTAAATAGGTATGACAGGTGAGAAAGATAAATCACGTTTACACTGCACTAAATAATTCGGCCACGTGAAGCCCCCCGGTGGGAGGCCGCCTCCGAGCTGCACCAGAGGCGAAGTGCACGACTCCAGCTCCGGCAAAGCCCACAGCGGGGGCAGGAAACAGGAACGGAATCACAGAATCGTTTTTGCATCCCAGATCCCTCTGGGGCCACCATCACTGGAGCAAGCCACCGGCACAGCCACCGCGGGGCGGAGGTGGACGAGGTCAGGAAGCCCAGGGACGGCCTGGCCACTCAAGCCCCAGGATCGCCTGCTGGGACACATGGCACCTACGGGTGCCCAGCCTCCAGCCCAAGACCTTCCCGCGAGGGCCACCCTCGAGCTTCCTCCTCGGCTACACTAGCTGTGTGCAGTGTGATGGAAAACCACCACGGAGAATGAGTGTTGAATAATAAATCAGAGGCCACGTTGCCAGGAGTCCCCTCACAGTCCTCCGCAGCTTCGTACACACTTATCCCGGGGTTCCTGCACTTGCTGCCGCAGCTCTGAAACTCTTTCCTTAGTGTCTTTGGTTGTGCTGTTCTGGCTGCCTCGTGTCCCAAATTGCTTATGTTTCTCTTCCATGGTCATTCTGAGCCAGAAGTTGCACGGCGCCAAAGTGGATGAGGACACAGCGTCATGTTTCTACGAGCTGCCGTTCCACTGGATGGAGCTCAGCAACAGCAGTCTCGTATTTTTGATCATATCCCATAAAGACTCTCAGGAAAGAGGACTTCCAGACCTGCTTGAGAAAGTGGCAAAGATCACAGGACACGTGTGCTGAAGACGAGAGGGAGGATTCTGAGGGGGATGTGTGGTAGTGTGCCTTTTAGTATAATTAATTTTTAAATTTTAAATATTTACTGTATATTTTGACCATAACATGTATAATAGGAAAATTTCTTTCTAGCTATTTTGTTTTGCAAAAAGGATGATCATCCAGGCCTTTTATACAAGCATTTTATTCCCAAAGAACACAAAATAACACTGAAAATTGCACACCACAGAAACCTTTGAGAGCTCTCCTAGCAACCTCCCTGCTCCCGTTCCTGACTTTGTTTCCGAGGTGTTAATGGCAGGCAGATGCCTGGATGTGTCCTTTCCACTCCCCCCTGCTCCTCAAGGCCCATTCTGCCTGGTCAGGAGCGCAGCCGGCGGGGCCAGAGGCAGGGAGGCCGCGTCCTGCTTGCTCGCTCGCTCTCTGCTGGGCGCCTCCCAGCCGCAGCGCCTGCCTGGGTCTTCCCAGCCCCCCACTACCCTGCCTCCCCTCTGCCTCTCACCTCTTAAACATTTTCATGTATTTTTTACTTAGAAGATTTAACAAAGAATGTTTCCCATACTTTGAACACACAAAACAGATTTTTGGATATATGGCATGCTATGAAGTAATAAAACTTTTCCTAAAGATTATTCCCAGCATTTACTTCCCTTTCCTTTACAAACACCACTACTTATCAGTACTGCTCCAAGTACTGCCCCATGTCCACGTTTGGTTTAAGTTTGAGACAATTCTCTGTGGACATAAAGGATGACAGACACGGCCATGGAAGCAGTGAGCTATGGGAAATGACATAAATTTTTCTTTTATGAGTTTCTTCTTAGCCAGTACTTGCAGAGTCATCTCACAATAAGGCTTGGTATGCTAATGATATAGCAAAGCGAGAGCAGCTAAGATCCATGCTCTACACAGGAACGCGTCAGTTCAAGAAGGCTCAGACACTGTGACAGAAGTAAAATGTCAGAAGGGTCTAAAATACGAAGCATGCGTACACATTCAGTAAGAGCTTCCTCCCTTACTTCTCAGAGCAACCACACTTGACAGATCTGAGCTTAGCCTTTCATGTAACTCTAAATAATTTACCAAAACCTTTAGTCTGTTTTTAAAACAGAATCTGACTGGGCTGGAGATTTAGTTCAGGGGCATCGCAGCTGCCTTGCAAGTACAAGGTCCTGACTTCGATCCCCAGTACCAAAAAAAGAAAAAAGAAACAAAAAAAACACAATCTGACTACAGGAATTCTGAATATTTAGAATTATTTGGCATTTGAATGAACATAATCACTGTTTCTCAAAAAATTAAAAATAATATTGCATTAATGTAGCAGTAAAAATCTAGAGTAGGCAGTTAAACAAGAATGCATCCTACTGGTAATAACTAGAAAAATCTCTTTCTCAAACTCACCATCCTGACCTGCTTAGGGTGTAAAGAATAAAAAGATAACATCTTCCTTCCCAATGATCCATAAAACAATTACTTGATCTCCATTCTGGACTCTTCCTTGACCTTCAAGGCTACACTCCTAACAGATAACAAGTACTTACCAAGTCTTTGTCATTTTCTTCCATTTTTACTTAAAAGCTGCCAACTGAACCCAAGACTGTCTCCCTAACACTCAAGCTTTATTTTAGTTGGAACAATATAGACTCTGCCATGACTGGATTTTACTAGGTAAAATCCGTGGTGCTGATGGTTCCTGAGGTTGGTACAGACTGAGGGTTGGTCTGCCATGCTAGGGGCACGGCAGATCACAGTGGCACTGGCTGCTGACTTTGGGGAACTCAGCTATTGGCTCCTAACCCCGCTTCACTTCTCAGCAACACCGGAATGACCCATTTTATGTTGTACAAGAATGAAATAAGAAAATATGTGTAGAACACTAGCACCAAGCACTGCGTTAGTGGTGACCACGCCCCATCACTGCAGCGCATTCAGAGCACGGTACGATCAGAAAGCACTTCGGTGAGTTCAGCTTGGTCTCCTCAAAGTCGCCTAGCACAGAGGACCCCCACAGTCACCCCACACCTAGGTGGGAGAGCTGGCAGTTATGCCGAGCGCTTCCTAGCGCACCCCAGGCAGCCTCTTCCACTCTCTCCACTGTGGATACCAAAGCCACTATGGTCATCGGATTTTCACCACTGAGCCAGAGAGTGGAGCTCAGGTTACATTTTACTTCGCAATGTTATGACCACACAGTGAGATAAGAGATGCAATTAAATATCTGGTGTTTGGAAGATAAGACGCAAACACTGTCAAATCATGAAAATTACATAAATGTGGTCAGATCACTTTTTGTTATACAGAGCTCTAAGCGAAACTCATTTTATGAAATATCTGCCTGAGTACAACATCTTCACAATTTTAGTCCAGAACAAGTTAACTTAAATCAGCAGTAAAGTCTTAAATGTCCAATGTATAAATATTTTCATAAATGCTATTATTTACAGTACTTTATTTCAAATAACCATACTATCAGCCATCTTTTGGTAAAATACACAAAATAATATAAATATTAAGACATCTGGGGCTGGGGATGTAGCTCAGCAGCACAGCGCCTGCCTGGCAAGCATGAGGCCTTAACTTTGATTTCTGGTACAAATATATATATATATGATTTGAAAATAAAATTTTCCCCGTAAGAAAATACCTATTTTTTAAAATCTTGAATAAAATGACTTTCCTCACTTGCTATTTTAGCAAAGCAAAGTTTCCCAAATCCCGGCAGCTGGAATCTTCGTGTTAACGTAAGACAGACTGACAGGCCTCAGACTGGGACGCATGGAAAGGTCCCCGGAAGCCTCGCCTCTCTCCCTGTCGTTCGAGGGTCCTGGGTCCATCCCCAGCACCGCAGTGGAAGGGCTTCTGCGCCCTCTCCTGGCTCCATTCAGACATTCACACCCAGCCTCGCCAGAACCGCATTCCACACCTCACCACAGCCTTACGGGAGACTCGCCAAGGGCAGATTTCAGGGTGGTTTGGTTTGGTTTTCTTTTAGCAGTTGTGCTCCTCAGGCTAGGTCATCTCTATATTATTACTCACAATAATCAGGTTTTCTATAACATAACTTCAAGAGGCAACATCAAAACTCATATAACTTAAGTGACGTGCATTTACCAAGAGACTAACAGAACATTGTTAGTAAAATATTTCTTATGAAAACAAGTTATCACAACATATTTCCAAGGAAGAAAACACAGACTTTCAAAAAGTAATACTTAGACGTTATCCTCAGATTTCTGTCTACATTTAAAATATCTTTTCTACTCACTGCAAGCCAAGGCAAAAGAGAAGTGCGGGGGACATTACCTCCTGTCCCGAAACTGTCACATACTGCGCTGAAGGGTTTTTTAGTATTTTTCGTATTTCTTGCAAATGTGTTTGGATCTTGGCAGTGACGTCTTGAATTTCATCCTTCCTCTTTTTTATTAAAGGGAAGTCAGAAAGGTCTTTGAATAATTCAGTTTTATCCCCAATTCTAAAATGTAAAAAAAAAAAAAAAAGCAACACACATATGGAAGCATATTAATGAGACCAGTTATCAATTTCTTCTTGCAGAATCCTGAAAGACCAAAGGGCTGGAAGTCAGGAAGGTGGGTTTCTCATTCCAGCTCTGCCTCAGTATTTACGAGGCCATTCCTTAACTTCTGAGGGGTGAGAAGGTTATCCTACTATCATTTTCATTAAGCAAGTTCACGATTCCCCTCCTGAAACCAAGAGGTAAAATTACATCTCTGTCATTGCCTATGCAGAGAGCAAAGACAGACGTAAACATCAAATCTGCCCGTCACCCAGAGCTCTTGTGGGATGTGCTGTGAAGTAACTACCCTTCAAAGGAAAGCTTTCCAAACAGAAATTCTAAACAGAAGGCAGATCTGGGTATCTAGGAAATGAGTACAGGATGCCACCAGACCTAGGTTTCTGAGCTATGAGTTGCCCCTCCTGGCTTTACCTGGCTCTCTCTTCTCATCACAGGGAGGCACTGGGGAAGCACTCGGCCTGCCCTACCAGCAGGGGGCTCGGTGCAGACACCAAGTGCCACCTTTCAGCTGTATTGAACAACTTAGTATGGCTCACGTCTAACCACACCGCATCCAAGCCACACCTAGCATTATTCTAGTGAAGATGGAGAAACCACACATCAACAGCAGATGCACTGGGCTATGCTCACTGCCAGAAAGGAAGAACTGAGCACTTAGCACTTACTTGGCAGCCTGTTCGCTGAGTATTTTTAAGTAATGTTCCACAGGACTGAGGAGCTCTGGGATTTCCAAAACAATCATCCGAAGCAAGTCTGACTGCACATGCGAATTCACCACGGGCATTAACACTTGTAGCTCTGACTTCAGGTGACACAGGGTTCTGACGATCAAGAAGAACTCTTGGGTAGAACACTGAGAAGAGAAGTAGCTTTTATCTCCACAGAATAAGTGAAGCCTAGTGATCTTTTAAAGTCAGAATAAAGAAGAAATTTTTTTTCCGGTACCAGGGATCAAATTCAGGACCTTGTGCTTGCGAGGCAGGTATGGTGCCAATGAGCTAAATCCCTGGCCCCAAGACGAAATTTTAAAACTAGCTAGTTCACTAGTTAGTGCTACAGAACTTCCTAATGAGACTGAACACATAAAATGTTTGCAGGCTGTAAAAAAACGATGTGAGCAAGGGATAAAGCCAAACCTTGCTGGGTACTTTTCATTTTAAAACACATTGTTTGCCACTGTTTTGTTCTGTGGTCTCGATCAAATACATGAAGGACGGTGCCGAGGGAAGGGATGCGAGACGTATGAGACAGGACTTCTCCCAGGCAGGGTGGGAGCTTCCAACCCACATGAAAACGAAAACGAAGAACAAAGGCTAAAAACTATGCAGCTCACAGACGAGAGGACTCCAACAGTCGCATGTTAACTTTACACAGGACAAGCCAATTAAAACTGCAAGGTAGCCTTTTTCACATCTCAGTGTCAAAGACGTGAAAGCTGAAAATGCCCACGTTACGTGGGTAAAAATAAAAAGCACCTTTTACATTACTAGTGGAGTATAACCTTTCTGTCGGGCACACTGGCTCATGGGCAGACACACACCCTTCAACCAAGCAATGCCACTTTAAAACATTTCCCTAAAATATACTTTAACAAGTAGCAAAAAAATGTGTATCTGAATATTTATAGGAGCACTGTTTAAAATAATATTAAAAAAATAACAAATATCCACGGATTGGGATCTTACTAGGAAAAATACTGTGAAACAGTTAAAACTTAAGACATCTGAAAACACTATAGAGGAGTGCCATAATTTCAACATATATTAAATGTGTACAGTATGCTTACACCACCAATATATTTTTATGTATTTACATGGCAGCATTTTCTCTGACTCTTGAAATGATAAGCACTACTCTCTGTAGGTATCAAACAGCAACAGGAATGAAGGGCACGCGTGTGGCTCCCTCTGCATACCTTGGACAGCGGCCACAGGGAGGGCAGAGGGACCCTGCACCTCCACTGCACACCTGTACGCACCACAACTGTCTACTCTGCATGTGGGCAGTTTCACACTGGAGCTCTGGTGCAGAGGGTGGCCAGAACATGTGCGCCTCATTTCTGTTCATCTTTTCCTTTTTTTTTTGAGACAGAGTCACTATATAGCCCAAGCTGCCCCCGAACTCACAGCAATCCTCCTGCCTCAGCCTTGCGTGCTGGGATTACAGGTGTGTGCCGCCACAGTCAGCCTGTCCATCTTGAAAGTACAATCAAGATATAGTTTTAGAAAGCATAAAGCCACAAGAATAAGACAGACAGGAGGCAACTACAAACTATAAGGAGACAAGCAGTAACTGACTTACAAGACTTGAGATACCTGAACTTTAAGCTGTCCATAAGGAAAACTGAGATGGAGCTTGATTTATACCAAGAATACGAACAGAGTCAAAGACTGGTACCTAAATGGCCTCTGGAAGTGGCAGGCGGGGTGAGGGGAAGGATGAGCCGAGAGTGATTTAAGAAGCAATTAAACCCTCAGCCCTGTCCTCTCCACACCACGGGCCAACCAGCACTCCCCTTCCAGCCTGGAAGACCTGTTTATTCCAGGGAAGGTGGACAGGGCAGCTGGACCATCGTCAGCCCCGGCAGGACGGGGGCCAGAGACAGAGGATGAGGAACGGGCGGGACGAGTGCCAAAGAGGGTACTCGAGGGGTCTGGAAATCCCCTAAGACTCGCTGATAAGTTCCCTCCCAGGCGCCAGACCCACCCACTGAGCTAAATCCCCGGCCCCTCCTTACTGTCTTTAAAGCTACACTGAGTGAAACAGACCTTCCTATCACCCTTCTAGTTCTCTACTTTTAAAAGACAATGAGATACCTGAGAAAAAATTCTAAAGGGAAATGTAAAATCCAAAACAAAAATAAAACTTGGAAGGAACAGAGCTATATCAGAAGGAGGAAATAAAAACACCTAAAAAATCAGTAATAACCTTCATAAAATAGAAGATGTTGCAACCATAAAATAAAAATGCAAAGCTATTTTGTAAAATAAGAAATATTCAGAGAATAACCAAAGCAACATAAATTCTCAGAATTTAAACTGATAGCGGAAATTAAAATTCAGTGGAGAGGCAGAAGATGAAGATGACAAAGTCTCTAAGGAGATAAAGCACAAGTATAAGACATGGAAAATACAGAAGAAAGTCAGAGGTAGTCCAGGAAATCCATTAATTCAAGTGAAAGAAAAAAAACCAGGAAAATTACCCATCACTTCGGGATTTAAGCTGCTACACTGCAAGGGCACACTATGATGAATGAAAGCAGAGTAACCGCAGCAGGTGACGACGCTTCAGGACACTGGTGATGAACACAACACCGCGTCTTCCAGGTTCTAGAGGAGGTGAGGAGAGGGGGAAACCGAAGGAGGCCACAGAGAGGCTCGGGAGGCAGGTCGGCTCTGCCTGCCTGCTCGTCAGTACCAGCAGCTGGAAGGCACCACCACGCAGTTCTGAGGGACAGGACAGCGACTGCGCGGACCTCAGTCTCCGTGCCCACTTGGAGGAACCGGGGGCGCAGCAGGTTGGGGGCACGGGCAGGTGACTGCGGGTGCCGGCGCAGAGGGGAGAGCCGGATGCGGATGCGGATGCGGGGAGACCACCGCAGGCTGGGAGGGAACACAGAGGGGAAGCAGCAGCAGTGCGCCCGTGCTGAAAGCGCTCCAGTCACGTCGCAGTCTCCTTGGCCTTGCAGAGCAGACCCTCCTGCACTGGCAGCTCCCCGGCGAGCCTCCAACCTGGATGGGGCTGCGGCTGGGCGCCCCTTGTTCCAGCACCTTGGGGTGAGCTGCTCCGGACCCTGCCTCCCAGCCTTGCTGGGCTGTGCACTGCCTGGCCGGCCCGCATGATGACACACATTTCCTGTTGGCCCTGTCCTCTGAGAACCCTAACCAGGACCGCGATGTGGAACCTGGACTGGTACACCCAGTTAAACATGAGAGCAGAAAAGAGGTGTTTCAGCTCTTAACCTTTCGAACACTTCCTTTCAGCAGCGCCAGCATCCACTCCTGGAGACGTGGCCCCCATGGAGTAGGGACGCACAGAGAGGACCCGGAACCTGACCACAGGAGGCTCAGCCACGGGCGCGAGGGACCTACGAGGCCACTGTGCAGCAGGCACGTGGGCCCCACAGTTCCAGTCACAACACTCCACAAGACAAGCCTCCAGAAAGATGACCCAGCAAATAGCCAATAAATATAAACAGCTCGAGATGAAAAGGAATTTTGATTAAATTAATGAGAAGGCACTGGAAGTGGCATATGTAAACAGAGTAACGCTAAGAACATATTTAAATAACAATCACTAACCATAGGGGATGAAGTAAATTATGAAGAAAGATAAGGAGTTAGGTCCAGCTGAGCAAAGCGCATACCAAAGCCCTTCTCCAAGAGGGCACGGCCCGCTGGGGTGACACAGGAAGCCTGACTCTGGACAGGGTGGAGCATGAAAGTGTTTCAGCCAACAGTCAATTAGTGCACATTCTGACAAAAGTAGACGCAAAGATAAACTTTTTCAACACAAATTGTTTTTAGCATGGGGAACTGAACTCAGGGCCCTCTCAGTGAGCTACACCCCCAGTTCTTTATTCTTTTATTTTTGAGACAGGGTCTCACTCAGTAAGCTGCTCAGTCGAGAACTTGCTAACCTCTCAATCTTGGACATGAGCACCTCGTGCCTCAGCCTCCCACAGAGCTGGGATTACAGGCAGACACTATTGCGTCTGGCTTCAGTATAATTTTTAAATAATAATCTCATGGAATTATTGCAATTTGAGAGGGAAAAAAGAGATTCATTCTTGAAATCAGCAACAGCAGCCAAGGGAAAGCTAAGCACTTTGCGGTGAGGGCCTAAGCGCCTTGTGCTCAAGCTTCTTCAGCCAGAGAAGCTTCGAGGGAGCGGAGGAGGACAGCCTGCAAGGAGGCTGCTCCGCCTCAGCTCCCGCGCCACCCACAGCCAGCTGTAGACATCTGCAGGAGCCCTCAGGACGAGCCGGTGAGCAGCCCCAGCGTCGGCGCTCTGCGGAAGAGGGGACCGGGCTCCTCTGGGCTGGCTGGAGACTTCCTGCCCAAAACCCCAGAACCCCGCCTCGGCATCTGCAAAGTGCCGTCGGCCCCAAGTGCAGCGGACCCAGCAACCTCGGCAGCCACCGGTCACCTCGCCAGCAGTTAGCTTGGGTTCTGGTGACAAACGTTACTTTCTACAATTTGAATCTGAAGCTGTATTATCGTAAGACACTTTATTTCATTCCAGGGCCAGCTTGGGTGGGCTCTCCATGGCCATCCCCACAAAGACCTGCTTGTGTGACTTCCGTGGTACTTTCCCCACAGCCAGGAGGCCCAGGCTCCCCACGTCCACGACACCCAAACAGCGTCCCTCGGCGCTGAGTGAGGCTCACACAGCTGGCGCTGTCACCACCCGCCTGTCGCTCACTGCGGCGCACAGGGCAGAAGCCACTTGGAGCAAGGTGGCCTGTGGCAGGAGTGGCCTGAAGCACCGCCCTTGCATAGTGGGGCTGACACGAGCCACGGCCAAGGCCCCCTTTGCAGCCTCTCCCCGCTCGGTCTTGTGCAGGCATGAAGGCGGCACCGGGGACAGCTCCTGGCGAGTCAGCCCCTTCCCGGACCATTCTGAAACCCCAAACCAAAGCCACCCTTACACTGCATGTCGGTCACTGGCTAAACTGAGTCTGTGACTGCTAGCAGCGTCTGGAGACTTCTATAAATGCACAGACCTTACCAGAGGCAGACACACCCTGAGGTTTAAGGAGAGCCAGGGCTTCGCAACAGAAGACGGGCCCTGCCACCCACCCTGGCGCCCTGGACACCAGGCCTCACTCTTCTGATTTGTAACCCAGAGAACTTCAGCTCAGTGTCCATTTTCTCTCGACGAAGGAAAGGTCTCCAACACCTGTCCGTGAATCTTTTTCTTTTTGCAGGACCGGGTACAGAGCCCAGCTCTGCACTGAGCCCCATCCCTAGCCCTGTTTATGTCTTCTTTTGAGGCCAGGCTGGGCTCAAACTTGAGCCCCCCTGCCTCCCTCAGGAAGGCACAAGGCGTGCAGACTGCCGGAGGGTCACAGGCACTCTCCCTCAGGCACGGGCCAGGACATGGAAGAACAAGTGGCTTGGCCCCTCTGTAACTTCTGGAGTCAACCAGAAAACTTCAACGCCAGCACAGCCTCGGCGAGTGCCAGCAAAACACCATGGCGGGCAGGAATCAGGGCAGACTGAGGGCCAGGGGATGGAGACAAGAATCCTGCCTGTGCTCTCAAGGCAGGACTGACTACCCAAGGAAACTGCGTGGGTGAAGAATGCCTTAAAAAGTAAACACTACTGAAAAGTTGGTCACACTAAAATCTGGCCATGTAAAAACTGTTCTGCAACAATGTTATTAAACTGGCAAGGATTCTGTTTGAGCAAAACATAAAATCTGCTTGTGGAAAGAAGCAACTGGAGGGGAAATGCAATAGCAGTCAAGACAGCTGCATCAAACACGGTAACATCCAAAAGACACCGCCACTAAACACTCAGTAAGAATTGGGTTTAAACAGACTCTGTCACTGCTGAGCGAGTCACAAACCCACCCTGGCCTCATGGCCTGGCCGGCGTGAGAGCCTCACACAGTAAGGAGATGAGAAAAACAGCTTCTCCGGGGGTTTGCAAGGGACAAAGGGCAGAATGTGTGCGAACGACTTCTACAAAAGGTGAAGAAGCACTTTAAAATTTGATTTATTCACAATTATTATAGATATGACTTATTCATCTTAAAATTTCAGCCATACTTTGATTTCCCTGTGTGGAAAAGTCTTCTCAGTGCTGTCACTTAAACTGTAAAATTAAGTGATAAAAACCACAATAATGCTTCTGACCCCTTCGGTATCTGAATTTCTGGACTCTTAACACGCAAGGCCATAGCAGTGGGTTTCTTCCCAGGCTAGGACACAGGCGGCTGCTTCAAACCAAAAGACTCACTGCTCACTTGACAGGACACACACTAAAACCAAGAGACCCCGGCTTCTCTTTTCTGAAGCAGCAGGCCTTAGGAAGCTTCCCATCTTGGTGATGGTCAGCACTCTGAGGATGAAACAGTCTGTCCCGCATGAGC
The DNA here is from genome assembly GCF_000247695.1 of Heterocephalus glaber. The sequence goes on along the minus strand of NW_004624743.1, from coordinate 1,520,846 downwards.
ACAGAAGGGCCCCTGGGTACGCTGACCCCAAGAAAAAGCGGGGAAACTACTTTTCACAAATGTGAAAACTGGAAAACCTTATTTTGTGCAGCTAAAATCTCTAAGGATTCAGCCGTTCTCTCATGCCACCAGCAAGATTTAATAAAATTACACAAAAGATTACAGAGCCCTCAGACAAGCTCCCTTGTTGTCCTCGGTGGAGGATGCTTGTGAGCACGAACAGGCCGACTGGATCACACTTACTTTTCTGTGGTAAATGCTCCCGAGTCCTCTCTCCATGTCAGGCAGCTTCTGCAGGAGGCTTTCGATCTGGGCAAACACGCTGGACTCGGAGCCCAGCACTTCCGAGACAGCGCAGAGTCGAGCATTTATCTCGCTGTGGAGAACAGTGGCAGGGTCAGGAGAGGACAACCCCGAAGGCCCAGGCCAGGCAACCAGGAGCCCTGCCCTCGGCCCTGTCCCTCCTGCACCTCGCAGCCCCGAACCACAGTGTGGCAGCCGAACCTCACAGGCCAACAGCTGGGCAGGGACCAGCTCACAGGAGCAGCCGAACTCACCCCTGCCCCTTGAAGTCTGGGGACCCGGGTCCCTGGCCCCTACTCTGTGACGGGGCAGGAATGACAGCCACTGCCAGTGGCCCGCCAAACTCCTGGGTCCTCTCTCCCGGCCCGGTGGCTGTGGCACTGGCAGAGCTCTGGGGACCCGGCCAACGAGGACGCCCTCGCTCCCTGCGGGCCACCGGCTGAGCCCCACAGCAGAGCAGGGCTCCCTTGTCCGTACCCAGCACAGAAGAACCTGAGCTTGCTCTGCTGGCCTGCAGGACTGTGGCACTGTGAGCAGCACAGCTGGCTGGCAGGTGCCTGAACAGCTCAAGGGCTTGCCCACAGCAGAGACGCAGCGGAGAGGGGGAGCAGCTCGGATGCAGAGGACGGCGGGGCCTAGCGACACCTGTCACCTGAGTACTTTGGGAGGCTGAGGCAGGAGGATTACAAATTCAAACCAGCCTGGCAACTTAGTGAATCAGTGAGAAGCTGTCTCCAAAAAAAAATGCAGAGGATGAGACATCTGCAGACACAGGAGATTAGAATTCTAGGATTTTACTAATGGCCACACCGTAAGTGGTGGGCAGCTGAGGAGCCCAAAATGGACACGCACTGACCTAGCACATCCTGAATGGGGTGGGGCCCATCAGTACCCATAGGCACCCAAGCGCCACACTAGGGATGGCGGCCATGGGTGACAGTAAACGCCAGGCAGACCAGAGGCCCTCAGGGGAGACTTCTTCAAAGTAAGCAAGGGATGGAAGACCAAGCTGAGACCCTGGCCGAAATGAAGACATGGGGTACTACACAGACACATGTACCCCTTGCAGGTCTACTGCTATCACACACACTGACACGCAGGGCAAGGCTCGTCAGGCACTGCCTGGACCGCAGGTGGGAGACAGTACAGTAGCAGGGCCCGTCTATCCTCCTCATCCCAAGCCCCCCGAGGGCCGCCTTCCCACCATCGGGGCCCCGTCCCAACTCTGGGGCTCAGTCTCGCTCCATTTCCCCCTGGCTCGTGTCCTCCCTGCAGAAAGCACAGCGTCTGCGAAAACTGACTGGAACCATTCGCTGGGGGGACCCACAATCCTCTGCTTCCCCTCCCTCCTGCACCCCTGGGGTGAGTCACACACTTCTCCATGACTAACTTGCCTCCCACAGCCATGCCTACCCCCGTCTTTAATCCACTGTCCACACTGCAGGGAGAGTGGTCCCCAATTCACACCCGTGCGTGACATGGCTCTCCTGAGGTCACCCACGACTTGTGGTGCAGAACCTTCAGTGACCCACGCAGCCCCTGGTCCCTGCCGCCTGTCCCGTCCCACCTTGGATCCCGGCCCTCCCTCCTCCCACCCCACCTGCAGCCGGACCCTCTCCCGTGTCCTGCCCTGCCATTCCCTCACCTCCCACCCCAGACCGCCCTCCTCCCCTGTGCTCGGGAATCGGGCTGCACTTCCTGCATGACTACAGCCTTAGTAAGCTCAGGGGTCCTCCTCCACCCCTCCAGCACCACCACAGTGTGTGCTCAGCAAACAGACGAGGAATTCAATTCAATTCCAAAGAATACAAAGTAAACCAAGAAGTGAAAAATTAAATGTTCTCTGCATAAAACTGTTGTGATAAAATAAATCAATGTTTTATGCTAACATTTACCCCAAATGCTACACAAATATAAAGTTTGACTTTAATAACTCATCCTTGCATAAACGGGGCGGTGACACCCATGGAATAGCTAGGTTGATGCCACAGATGGTTTGAGGATAGATGAAATAATGCCATCTGTGAGCTCATCAGACAGCCCACATGGAGAGTTACTGTCTCAAACATTAATGGTTTCCTGAATACAAAAAGATAAGAGCGAAACAGCTGAATAAAAACCTAAGCCACATTTATGAATTCTATCAGAAAAAAAATTAATAGACATAAAACTGTAAGTCTCTTAGAGGCTAAAAGGGTTGTGTGCTAAGTTGGTTTGGAACCTGCAAAAACACACAGAAAGTAGCTTTTATCACTGCCCCATGTGGTGTTCATGATCTGGTTTCTGGTTTTAACTCGACCTTCCCCAGGGAAGCACGAGTTTAGAGGCTGCTTTGTTCCCATCCAGGCTCTGCCACTCACCATTCAGCCTGGCCTGGTTCCTCCACCCATAAAATCAGAGCACGACAGCCGCACTCGGCAGGACCGCGAGGGTTCACAGCGCAGCCGGGCACTAGCACGGGGCCTGCTACAGCTGCCACGCGGAGGGGAGACTGTACCCCAGAAGTTTAGAAGTAACTGTGGACACCCTTAAGCAGATATGCAAGCAGGTGTTCTATGCCAAGGGAAAAGGAGAGCTAGTGTTGGAATGCGACGGGAGGTGAAGGTCGGAAGCGCTCTGTGGAGACCACTTCAGAGGCTGCTTGGAGAAAGCGGGGTCTAAACAGGCAGCAGGAGTGAGCGGGGTGGTGCAGTTCCAACGTCTCGCCACTGGGGTAGCTACAATCCCACGGTTAGCGCCGGCGTGCAGATCAAAGCGCAAAGGAGCAAAAGTGACTTCTATGTTTTCAATAAAAATAAAATACTTTACACAGCTTCAAGCTGTTTTTTTCATCAGAAGGAGTTGCAAGACCTTCCAAGAAACTCTAATAAAGCAGTGTGTCAGATCACTGGAATAAGGAATAATTATTTTAGAGCGATCAACAGAGACCTGTTGCTTGGGACAGGCTACAAAACAGGAAGTAGTGTTGTCACCTAGAGGACGATAACGACACCACTCCGAGATGTCCCAAAGCCATCTGCACTTGGTCTTAAAATACTATAAATCTAAACCAATGAAAAGAAGGTATCCGAATCATTTCATTCTCAATGGCAAAGATTCTTCTCTCCCACCCCAAAGATCCAAGGACTACTTTTGGGTGTCCCGGGGCCCCCCACAGGTGAGATGGATGGGACGCGACGTCAGCACCCGCTGGTGTGGCAGTCGGTCAGAAATACAGTTCGACCTGCACTCCTGCCAGTGCAGAGGCCATCCTGCTGGTCACTACTCGTGCAGACGCACCATCAATCAACGTAAGGGCACGGGGCAAAGCTGCAGCACACACTGTCAGCGGGGTGTTTGGATAGCTTGTGTTTTTTTCATATTTTGGTCTTTTTACTGACCAAAGACAGATGATAAGGCCGGGGATTTAGCTCAGTGATTTTGCCGGCTGCTGTGCAAGTACAAGGACCCAAGTTTGATCCACAGTACTGAAAAAAAATAAAAGAAAAGAAAGATGATCAAAATGAATGCATTAAATTCAGATACTAATACACTGTCCTGTGATGTGGCTAAACCAACTACTTAAACATATTTCAATTAGAAAAATGAACTCCAAGTCCTTTCCTGGACCTCTCTAGAACACTTACCTTGTAAATTGTAAAGGATTTTTATTACTCATTTTATAATCACACAACATTTGTCCAACAGGAAATAATTTACCTTCTTAAAAAAAATTAAACAGAACAATTTCCTGACAGCTACCATCATTATCTGCTTGGGCCACTGTAATGGATTAACTAATGGTCAACTTGCTATGCCCAGCTGAATCAGTATGGTCTGGGTGTGCAGCATCTACCTGAGGATGGTTGTCAACAGCTACAAAAAGAGAACTGGCAGAGAAGAGCCTGGCCTGTTGATATTCTAGGAGAAGCTTGCTGTGGATGGTTTTCCTGATACAAACTAGGCTGTTCTCATCAGAGGAGGAGCTCAGGGCCTCCCTGTCACTGGGAATGGCTGCTGTTCTTGTCAGGGGAGCTCTAATCTTCACCATGAGCATCACTTTCTGGCCCCAATGTGGATCCCTCAGCTTGGTGGTATATGTCCTTCATCTCACTGGCATAGGTTTTCTGACTTCCACCACAGGCCTTTGGGCCTTCTGGGCTCACATCCTCAACATGGACAAGCACGAGACATTGCCAGGGCTCCAGGCATTCTGTGCTTTAACTTGGGCTCCAGGCCACTGGCTGGACTCGTGGAGGAAATTGCCTTGGACTCTACGCCTTCAGCTGGACTTGTGTGGGACACTGCTGGGATCCAGGCCCTTGGATGGATTTTTGGGGCCCCTACTGTGCATTTAATCTCTTGTACTCCTTTGCATTTGACTTTTGGGGTAATTATCATAAAATAATCCCACAAATTATGTGCCCTGTATTTAAAGTATTCCCTTGCCAAGACCCTGACTACAAAAGCCACAAATCTGAGTCTTTGAAAAAAGCAAGAATATGAATTGTGTTTCTGGCAACGGTGTGAACAGGCACTTCCAGACCATTCCTCCCAAAGATGAGAACTTCAAAAGCCCAATGAACATGAAAGCACACTCCTAAGAGCATCAAAGACCTGACAAAGGGCTAACTAATAACTGCACAACAGTACAAAGGAAAGCGAGAAGTCAGAGAGATAACAGACCAGCCACAGCCCTTGTGTACTGAAGAGACAGTGGAAGAGCTCACGGTGAAGACAGGGGATCTCGCACTCTTGTTGACCACCATCTGGATGGACTAAAACATCCCAGGCACAGAACTTGGATCAAGAAGCTCCTACACAGGTAATGCCACCAGAAACCTGGCAGAACCACACAAAAGGCCTCTCTGGAGAAAGGCACCTTCATCCTAGCCATCACATATTCTTAAAGATAAATTTCCAAATAATATGGCCACTAAACAACACGCATAACAAGAAACCAGCTCAGTGAGAATCAACAGAAACAACAGACAATAGGAAGAGACACAGAAATCTCAAGGTACTGTGTGGGGAGAAATGGAATGGTGAATAGTCAGGGACTCCAAGAGCTGAGAAAAGAAAGCAAGAGAAATTAGAAAGCAAATAGGTTCTATAATCTTAATTGCTTTACAGGTGATCTTTCTTTGCTCTTTGTCTCTGTAAAAGTTTCATCTCTGATTTAATGTCAAGTTTTACTATGACTTAGCAAAATGTGAGTATTTTGTTTTTAATCACACTTTGTACGGTATGTTGTGTTTTCTAAATCTAAGGATTCACATCTTTCATGAACTGTGAAAAAACTTATCACCCCTTGAATATTGTGTTTCATCCCATTCTTCTAACTGGACAAGTGATGAAGATTCTGCTAGAGTACCTCATTCTGGGCAAGTCTCTCAGTCTCTTACATCGTCTATCCCACTGGCACTCTCTGCTACCCCCTAGGTAACTTCTCAGACACTATCTCACATAGGCAGAGCATCTCGAATCTGAAGCTCGAAAACTCATCCTGCTGAGAAGCCTGAGGCATGTTGCGTCCTGGCAGGGTGCCATCAGTGAAAAACCCACAGGTAAAGACGACTGAGAAGACCGGAGCGGAGGCCCCCGGGGGGTGTATAAGGCCTATATGGAACACGAATGAATTTCATGCTTTAACTTGGGCTCCACCCCCACGATATCGCACTTATACATACACAGATACTCTGAAATTTAAAAAAAACCTTCTGTTCTGAATCATTTTAAGTATGGAATATTCAATATGTACTTTAGTTGTTACATCTGTTCTTGTTACTCTGTCCATTGCTTGGAAAAACAATGAGGTTTCTTTTTAAAATCAACCCAAACCCTTTTGACTTAGCTGCTTCTATGCTCATGCTTTTTATCTTCGAATCGTGCAGAGCTTGGCTGTAGCACACTGGTCTGTGGCACAGTATGTTTTAAGTCCATGTCACGGCTCAGAAATTCCCAGACCACACTGACTGCACAGATGGCGACTGCAGCCTGCGAGGAGCCCGGAGTCAGGCTCTCTGGGCCAAGGCCAAGGCGCAGCCTCCCCATCCCCGCTGGTCAGAGCCCCGAGCCCTCCGTCCCCAGAACCTCCCCGCTTTGCTTGGACCCCAGCCCTGTCTCCTGTCTCCCACCGGACCAGCAACTCCCAGCCCTCTCAACACGCAGGCTGCTAAAGGGCCAGGGCCAGCCAAGACATCAGCTCCCTGGTCCCCCCGCTCCTCTCCAGTCTTCCTCCCTCGGTTCCTAAGGCAACCCGAGCGGATGTTGGTCACACTTTCTCTAACATGTCTAGGTGTTTCACACAGGACGGCTTTAACGTCACCAAAGTCACAGGTCATCCAGTTTTCCTGTAGCATTTTGAGGCTGAATATTCTGAAAATCCCCACTAACAGAGCCATAAAGCTGGAGAAAGGGAAATGTGGAGAAATGAGGGAAACAAACTATCAGCCTCCTCCTCCTCTCTCCCCCCATGTTCTTCCTCCTCCAGCCCTTGACTGCTGGTCACTGGGCTGGGCCAGAGCTCACTGCAGCCTGGGTTCCGCTCGATGCGCTGGCCAGCTCAGAGTTCCATCCCAGAGATAGATGGAGCTTGTCCACAGGACCACAGGGCACACACGGGGCGAGAGCCCTGCGCTCATGTCCTCCTCTGCAGCAGCAGCAGTCCCCTTTCTACCGAGTTCATGCACACGCAGCACCGGCCAGGTCTGTGCTACCCCTCCTCCGGCAGGCAGACCAAGACCTGGCTCACTGTGTGGCAGGCTCAGGGACACGGGCGCCACCAAGAGGAAGCGGGGCCCCTCATTGTGGCCAATTTCCAGGAGTGCCACCCACTCAGAAGTGGCGTTTAGTCTGCCGATATAAATGAGATGTAGGGCTGGGGATTTAGCTCAGTGGTTTTGCCACCTGCTGCACAAGCGCAAAGACCCCAGTTCGATCCCTGGTACCAAAAAAAAAAACAAAATGAGATGTAAAGTGGAAGGAAGTGAGCTGATGTCCTGTGACCTCGTCATTTAGTCCAGGGTGATGATGGATTAGAAATACGGCCATTCACACCTCACACGGATGGGTTTACCCAATCACAGCCATTTAATTATCCAAGAGAATCAGCTAGCAGGGAAATGCGCTTAGTGGTACAAAAACCACACAAACATGTAGCCAGGAGCCAATTCCCAACACAAACAACTTTCCATGCCTTTAATTTTAATTATTTATGGGACTTAAATGGCAGCAATTAACTTAGCATGCCTAACGCTTTTCCCAATGTTCTCAGAAATCTAATTCAAATTATAAAAGCATTCTCCTGGGCTGGGGATTTAGCTCAGTGGTGCCGCCCCATGCTTCGCAAGCACAAGGTCCCAAGTTCCATCTCCCGTACCAAAAAAAGAAAAACATTCTCCCTTTCCTCTAATTGTGGTACAACATTGTGCAGTGTGTACAGGTGAGTGTTAGGTACAGAAGCGGCCACCTCCCACAAGTTCCCCTCCTAGGCGAGGTCTTCCTAGTCCCGGCTCAGGGCCGCCCAGTCACGTGACAGGTGCCACGTGACCCTGCTGAGGAGGGGCAGTCTGTCCCAGCCCGGGCAACCGGGGGACAGACGGCGTTAGTGCACATGTATCCGTGGCGAGGCGATGATGGGTTACCGGGCTTCCCAGGGCCTTGACAAGCGTGCAGCAGCTGTGAGGGGCAACCTTGTTACGGGGCAACTTCAGACTTTCACAGTTTTCTAAAAATGTACATGAATGTATCATTTAAATGCCTAAAAACACTATGGGGTTGAAATAGCAACAAAGAAGTAGAGGAAAGAGCCATCTCTCCCAACAGACTGCTGAGCATTCACTAGCCCTTCCTTGCTGCTCCCTGAGGAGACAGTGGACGCCCACGGCCACAGGGAGCGAGTGTGGAACGTGACACTGAAACGGCTCCAGCGGTGCCATGTAAGCGCAGGGACAGAGCTGCAGACCCAGGCCACAGAGCGAAGAAGCACGCAGCTGCTTGTCCCGGCGGCTGGGGACAGTGCAGACGGCCCTGGGAGCCACGGGCTCGGGGGTTCCTAAATGCCGGCATGTCAGATTCCCCCCACTGCCAATCTGGGAGGCCCGGAGATGCGTGCAGAAGAAAGGAGGAAGAAGGAGGAAGAAAGCAAGCCAGCATGCAAGCTTGCTGCAAGGGAGAGCGGTTCGCCTGTGGGGCTGTCTGCAGCAGTCGGCCCCAACCCTGTGCTGCTGCAGTGCTGAGCACAGCACGGGCACGGGCGTGGTCGCTAAGGACACCGGGAGGCTGAGCTCCCTGAGTTCCAGGCCTGAGTCAAGAGTGGGCACCGAGTAGAGGAGAAGGCAGCACTCCGTGCCCAGCCATAGGGACGGCAACTGGTGGTCACAGCTCCGTCATGCTGCGAGGGGCCACAGGAGCGGCCTGGTCACCGCAGCCTGCACCAATGTGCCTCACACTCCAACGGCAGCCTCAGACCACACGGATAGGACCCAGGGGGAGGAGAATGGCCCGGTGGACCAGATGGCTGCAGCCTGAGCGCCCTGGATCGGCTTCCCGTTGCCCCTTCCCATATCCCCACCCCCTAAACCTGCTCACGGACCCAGCAAGGTTCTCACACGGAGGGCACAGCCTTGACCTCACTTCCGCCTGACTGCGGGGGTGGTGCAGGGCAGGGGCAGCAGTGTTCAGAACATCCACACACTAAGTGTGTGCTTCCTGCAGAGCTGCTGAAACAGAACCGCACATACGCACAGTCATCTACCAACAAACCGCACAGGCGATGTGGTCCTCTCACCTGGGGCCACCACAAACAGCCACCTAACCCCGCTTGTGTGTGTGTGTGTGTGTGTGTGTGTGTGTGTGTGTGTGTGTGTGTGTGTGTGTGTGTGTGTGTGTGTGTGTGTGTGTGTGTGTGTGGTGGTGCTGCTGCTTAAAGAAACCCACTACGTTGCAGATGTGTACAGTAGATGCATATGATTACGAGCAGCACCCAATACAGGATACTGCACAGATGCTACGACAGTTTTATATCATCATTTAATCATTATTTTAGAGTGGCCTCCTGCTTAATAAAAAGCAAAGATTGCTAAAGAACAGCATGAAGCCCCATTATACAGTGTGGCCGAAACACAGTGCTTAAGCTTTGAGAACCACGTGTTACAGTGAAAGACACACCGCCGTGCGTCCCCTCAGAACACCCTCTCACTCTGAACGCACTCACCCATCGTCTCTGCCGCTGTCTGAACCCATCCCGGGCGCCCTCTCTCCTGAGTGTCCTTGGCTGCGCTGTGTGGCTGCCCGAGGTCTCCCTTTCCGGGTCATTCTGACTTTGGGGCAGACCTGAAGCCACATGGCGCCAGGACAGCCTGGTGTTTTCACAAGCCGCCTGGGTGCTGGTGGCGCTTGGCGGCCTCGCTCCCTATGATCCCACCTCATACGACACTCCAGAGAGCCAGTTCGGAGGACGGCGACAATGGTGGGATGGGACGAGGGTGCTGTAGGTGAGGAGCACTCCGGGGGACTCGTGGCAGTGTGTCGTTTACTGTGGTGATTCCGCAATTTAAACACTCATGGCAGGTGTGGATCACCCATGAACACCTCGTGACCACACCCCTTGTCTTGTGCTTGATTTAAGATCCTGCTGCTGTTGGTCCATCACGGCCCTAGGAGCACCGGGCTGCACTGTACTTCTGAATTCACACCCGGATGGGCCCACAGCTCCAGGTATGCGCACGCGCACTCCCTGCACACGCACTCCCCGTGGGCCGTCCACGGCAGTCGCCCACAGCCACGTCTGGGGAGCAGAGTGCGGTGTGAGACCCACCCGGCCATACCCCTCCTGTTTCCCCTTCCCAGGGGATCCCCCTGCCCCATCGCCGGGAAATACCCTTTCTACTTCCTGTCTTTGTATTTCTACCACAGCTGGCTGCACCCCCAAACAGAAAAGGACAGGACAAAGTTTCGATATATGGCCGCACTTGCGTACTGCTGTGATGCTTTGGGACCGCCCCGTGCTGAAGTATGTCGACATAGGCTGTTCATTTCATTGCTGTAATGTGACAACATGTATGAGGCCAGTTACTTTCCATTCCACTTAGTAACTCTGTTGATTCCAAGTTTCTAGCATTATGAAGATTGCAGCTCTCTTCTGGGGCCTACTACTGATACCAGGAACCATACTAATGCTTTATATACACTGCCTCATTGTGGTCACACCACCACGAGAGAGGCGATGCCATCCCCATTTTACAGATGAACAAATAGAGGAACAGAAAGGCCGCGAGCTGTCCATGTGAGTGGGAACAGCAGAACTCCAGCTAGCATCTCATTAACTCTCAAACTGCTTCTGAATGGCCCCTACACACTTGGCTGGCTGATCCTGCATAATTAGCCTGAATCTCCATCCTTCTCATCCATAAAACCACTATCTCTGAAGGCAGCTGAGAAACTAATGGATATCACAGATGAAAAACGCAGCACGGTGAGAGAGGCACTGCCCGCCTGCCATCCTTGGTCCAGGCCCCCAACCGTCCCGGCGTCTCTAACAGAGACACCTGGCAGGGCAGCACATCTCCTGAGTGGCGGGTCCCGGGCACTCTTACTCTCAGTGCTCACGAAGGGTACACACAGTGCTCTTTGAGAGGGAGACTGAAGGAGCAGGCAGGAAACAGGGAGGGGAAACTGAGTAGAAATGTCTACTTTAGAAAGAGAATCGAAGGCACAAATGTCGGAAGTAAATTACGCCTGCCTTGCAAATTGGCTAATGTGCTTTGGACGTAACCTAAGAGACTCGTTTCGTACATCCCACAGGAGCCTGAGCTCTCATCCCGCTCCCCACCCATCACTGTTTATAAGCAGAATGCGTGTTTTAGGGCTTCTGACAAAATCAGCAAAGTGTATGTGGGACACAGGAGATCGGCTTGCACCTGCACTGGGCAGGCTAAAAATAGGAAATTGGCTAGTGAATTGGCCATGGGTTAAACTGTGAGGCTGTCCTAGGCCTATGTGACTTGCTGGACGAGCCTTCGGCCGGCGTGTGGAAACAGCTCCCTGTGCCAAAGGTCACAGTGGAGGCCTCAATGGTCAGTGTCGCTGTGACATCTCTGACAGCAAGGTGACAAGGCAGCTGAGGACTCTGTGACTCTTGTGCAGCTGTTCTCCCAGAGCCAACGTTAGCTAAGCAAACAAGCAGGTCACTCCTTAATCGATCTGACTTCTGCAGGAATGCAGTGCTCCTCCTTGCACAAGCCTGGCTCCTGTCAGCATCTCAGCCCCGCTGTCTCCTGCATCTGCCTTTACACCCTGCAATGCTGTGTGATCCGTAAACAGTGGCAAGTCTGGAGCCTGGGGTCTTAGCCTGAAGAGCTCTGGCCATCCAGGCCCCTGTGTACGCGAACCTTTGTCTCTTATCCTTGCCATGGCCTCAGTCAGGTGGTCAGGGTCGTGCACCTCAAGGATATATGCAGTATATACGCAGCCCACAGCGGTACCTATGGAAAACGCTGATCCAGGCAGCTCAGGAAAGGCAGCCAGCGTTCCAGTCCCGACGCACCCCTCACCCCCTGTGAGCAGGACTCTACATTTGGAGCATGAGAGCAGGGGGGCTCAGCGGGGCCCGAGCAGTGGTAGTGCTCATTTTCACAGTGCTCTTCACCAGTGCCTGCACTGGTCCAGCTGAGGGCTAGGAACTCCGGCCTGAGCCCCCTGAGCTCAGGAGTGGCCACTGGCTTCAGTCTGCAGCAAGATACTGAAGCAACTCCTGTGCTCTCTGGAAGCTGAGCACTCAATAAGGTGCACCTAGCAGGTGCTCAAGGATCAGCGGGAGCCAGACCAGGTTCTTGCAAGCAGCTGCAGGGCACCGTTCAGCTCGGAGGCCGCAGCGCCACAGTCACCAAGGACACAGACTCCAGCTGCCCCGCTATGGGGAGACCAGCGAGACTCGGCCCTGGAGCCAGGCAGCACCCCGGGCTTGTGGGGACGCCACAGCATGACGCCTGCAGCCCGGATGTCCCCGGCACTGTCCTGAGGAGCCCAGCCCTGCTTCGTTGTGCGAAGCTGCCCCCCCCACCCCCCCAACCCCGCCTGGCGGCAGCAGCAAAACTACCCCTGCTACAGCGCAGGCCCTCCCTCTCCCGAGCTTCACCACGTGCCCACTTCGCCCTGAGGCATCAGCTCCCTGGGCTGCGCCCCACTGCTTCCTGTGGAGCCCAGGACAGGCAGGCACAGCTCTGCGCCCCTCCCCATGTCCTCCCACCATGAGGCCCACAGGAACTGGACGGGACCCACTGCAAACTGTTAAAGTTGGTCTCAAGGATGCTCGACACACCTTCACCTTCAAAGTTTTATAACTTCGGGGGAAACACATAAAAGAAGTGCTTTACCTTAATCTGAGGAGCGGATGGGTCACCCACTTCCTCAGCAGCCGCCTCCCAAACGCTGTGTGCGTGTGGTCTAACACCCACAGCAAACTTCCCTTGCTCTTCCCGTCAGTCTGTGAAGGCCAGGAAACAGGTGTCGGTTTGGTTTCATTTATTGGCACATTGACGTATACAACAGGGTGACATTTCTCATTGTGAATTGTACCTTTACATGATGTATCTTGGTTCTTATCTTTCCCCCCTTCCCCTGCCCTCCCTTCACCCCCTCCACCCCTCCCTATTGACAAAGACTTTGTTTCCGTTTTTCCCTTTTCTCATATTAATTCTTTTCCCTTCTTTCCTTTCTCCTACCTTTCCACTTCCCTTCCCCTTTGGACCTGTACATGATGTATCTTGGTTCTGAGATTTTCCCCATCCCCCTACCCTTCCTTCAACCCCTCCACCCCTCCCTATTGACAAAGACTTTGTTTCCGTTTTTCCCTTTTCTCATATTAATTCTGTTCCCTTCTTTCCTTTCTCCTACCTTTCCACTTCCCTTCCCCTTTGGACCTTTTCTTCCCATTTCACATTATCTATTATACATTGTGATCCTTGTTTACACTTTCAGTTTCTCACACCAGAGAAACTATTCAGTAGTTACACACATGTGTCCTATTTATTTCACTTAAGGGTATGGCCTCAAGGTGCATGCATTTAGCTATAAACGTCTCTAGTTTCTCATTGCTTATGGCTGAGTAGTCCTTTATTTTATTTTTAAAAAACCAAACAAACATATCTTCTTTATCCAGTCTCAGTTGATGGGCATTTGGAAGATGCAGAAACAACTCCAGAGAACAGGTTTTATCACACTGGGCACGAGCATCCACACCACGTCCTGAGCTGGTCAGGAGCCCCACTTATTCCACTCAGCCTGAGCTAACGTTTCCCACACTGTCCATTTGATGTTTGATGAATGAAGACACAAATGTACACACGCACATTCACACAAGACAAAGTAAAGATATTTTTACAAAGAAAAGGACTAATCTGTGTTGCTTCTGGTTAACTATGAATAAATGACTCAGAGCCTCCATGGAAACAGGCCCAAGCTCAGCTAAGACAAGTTCAGAAGGCTAATTCCCAGCTTCTGTCTCTACAAGAGCTCAAATCCTGATAACAGAGGGACACTACAGGATATTTTGTTTATAGGCAACTTTTGCCTTAGAAATTGGATTTTACAAGCTGGGCGTGCTGGCACACACCTATGGCACACACCTATAATCCTATCATCACTCAGGAGGCTAAGGCCCCAGTGGGCTAGACAGTAAATTCAAGGCCAGCCTGAGCTACACAGTGAGACTGTCTCAAAAAATAAAAAGCAAAAAGGAGGAACTGGAGGGCCGGGGATTTAGCACAGTGGTTCTACCACCTGCCTTGCAAGTACAAGGTCTGGAAGAGTTCGATCCCCAGTACCAAAAAAAAAAGAGTCTGGTGGTCTATACTTTCAGGCTCTAGATTCTTTGAGCTGGGGATTTAGCTCAGTGGTTCTGCCACCTGCCTCACAAGTGGAAGGAGCCGAGTTCGATCCATGGTACCAAAAAAAAAGGAAGAACTGGATTTCAAAACTGCATGCAGCAGGATTTAAATAGGGAAGATGTGTCAAGGAAAGCTTGAGGTACTGGGGGTACCCCCTGCAGACCCTGGGGGAAGGGGGTTATTCCAGGAAAGACTCTCCTTCTATCACTGCCACTGTCCCCAGTGTGGGCCTGCAGGCACAGCTGACCAGAGACCTCTGGGTGATGCAAGAACAGGTAGAAATGTTCCTACGCAGACATGAGTCAGGCCAAGCACACGGGGTGGACGGCAGAAGGAAGAGGCTCCTGAGGGTACTCCAGTACTGATGCCCCAGGGCCAGGACAGAAGAGCCCATGGTTAATGGGCAACAGTACTAACTATCTCCGGGAAGGGTTGTGGGTTTCACTCCATGGCTGGGATTCTCCACTACTACTCAGATGCCTTGGATCTCAGGTTCTATTTGGAACTGGCTTTTATTCCCTTGTGACTTTGTTACAAGTAACATCTCACCTTTCAGTGATAATTCCGTAATGGAAACTTTGTTTATCCTCCCAGCTCTCAATACAGAGCAAGGAAAAGTTTGGGAAGTGAGAGGTTACCGGCAAACTGGCCCAGACTTGTTTTACATGCCTAGCAATAGAACAGACTACCGACATTTCCACACAAAGACAAAAACAAAGCAACCAGACAAAAAATACATTTCCTATTAATCCTCAGAGATGATGCTTTTCCAAGAAAATATCTGACACACAACTGATACAGAGATTATGATACAGAAATGACCCTTCATTTATTAGAGGGCTCAGTCTATAGTCCTCCGTCCAGAAACCCCAGAACTTCCCACACTGATTCTCTCAGTCATCACGAGGCACACAGTGAGGCAGGCGAGACATGACTGTCACCCGCCCTGCACCCTTCCTGCAGACCGTGTTGAGTGACCGAGGCCGTGTCTGCCTCACCTGATTCTGTAGGATTTCCAGATTCCTTAATGTTGTTCCGTTCATCGTCATTAGCTCCATTTCACTAGACAGCTGTTTAAAATTCCTGTGGAGAATGGAATGCAATGAGGCAGCCTGGAGCCTTTGAGACACAAGACACTAACTTGGGGACTGGGAGCAAGGCAGTAACGCTGTGCCAAAGGCACCACTGTGATGGGGAATCGGGCCGTGAGGAGCAAGATAGCACCCCTGGGCTTCGTGGGGCATGGGCACAGGACAGGCATCTTGACAATGAGCACAAGAACATGGTGGGGAAGCAACAGCAGTATTTTGTTTTGGTTTATATCTCCAGGAATAGAACCAAACACAGTCTTGAACCCTGGGCAGAGCATGTGGTGGTTCCCTCAGGAAAAGCTATGCAATTAGCTCGAAAAATATGTCAAGACTCTTAAAACTGTCCTCCTCATTCTGCAGTGTGGGATCAGCTCGGTAAACACTTCAGAAGCTTCTGCTCAACATTCTGGTACGTGCAGCACGTGTTATTTGCTCTATAATTAACAACACCTATTGAGGTGGCCAAGGTTTAGTGAGCACACAAATAAAAAGTAGCAAGTTATTTCCTTAAACCCAGAAAGAATTCACATGCTCCTTATGTCCCTGTAACTATCAAATAACTAAATTAGAGATGTAATCAATTTCAGACAGACCTGAGAATTGAGATGCAACATGACTAGTAAATGCACTCCAATTCGTGTTAATGACCATTACCAATGTGCTGCTGGTGCAGCAATTCAATTTCCTCCAACAGCCAATCCTTAGATGTTTCCACCCACAGCACTTCACAGACTCGATGGGTTATTTGTTAAGAGAAGAAAAGTATGGCAGGTCACTGAACTACGAGGGAGGAAAACATGTGTCCAGCAGCCCTGCTCGAGACTGGCATGAGATCTGCATAAACACCCAGTTTCCAAGCCAGTTTCAGAAACGCATCCTCACCCAGGAATCCATAGCTGAGGCAGCACGAGGTCCCCTCCACCCCAAGACGCCTCGCCACCCACTCCGAGCCCTGGAGGAGAAGGAACCTCCTTCGTGTCGGGAGCGCTGCCTGCTAACTATGCAGTCCTTCAGCCGTGACAGCTTCCATCCTGTCTGGGGAACAGCACCTGACGGAGGCTGCTGCACTCTGCCCATGCCCTCACAGCGAGAGCTCAGTGTAAGCTGCTTCCCTCACCGAGCGCACTCCTTGGAGCAAGGGCCATCTGTCGGCGACCCTCGTGTGGAAGCACTCAGGGCCTCCACTCCACTCAGCAGGCGCTCAGCAGACATCTGGACCTTCCTCGGGGGTGCCGTCTGGGTGGGTTTCCTGTGAGTCGCGGAGCCCCAGAAATGTCTGGGAAACACCAAGGACAGTTACAAAATGTAAAACACTATTTACAGAAGAAACCAGGCAGCACTGGCTGTGTGGATGACAGATTCACTCTGGCAGAGCCAACAGCCAGGGCTCCGCGCTGGCACCGAGCCTGTTACTCATGTGTGCAGACGCGAGTCCTTGGCGTCCGTCCCTGCTCCCGGTGGTCAGGCTTCACTAACGCCATGTGGAGCATCAGCCGCAAATGAGCTCCCCAGTGTGGACCCTCGCCAGCCCTTCTAGGCACGGCAGTGAGCTGGGCCACCATAACAGCCGGAGACAGAGCAATCATGAGCAATGGACTCGTGTTCTCACGTTCCGGGGCTGCGGTCCAGGGCCCAGAAGCCCATGGGTCTGCTGTCCCTCGAGGGCCGCTTCCTCCCCTGAGGCTCCTCCTTGTGTCCTGAAGCCTCCGTCGCGAGGCTGGAGAAGACCTAACCACCCCAAGGCCCCGCCTCACCACCGCCACCAGTAAGTTGGTTTCAAGCTCTGATCTGAGTCGGGGACAAAGCCACGCAGACCGTGGGGGCTGGCATGGGAGACCAATCGAGAAGCCTCAGCCCGCACTCAGGAGCTGCTTCTGTCCTGCACCAGAAAGACTTCCTCCCCGGTGAGGCAGGGGCCAGACAGGCAGACAGCAGACCACCGCTCACGCCCCGCACATCACAGCGAGGACCCTGTCAGCCCGACAGCCCACTGTGGGGCGGCGTTTCCGGTCAGGCCTCTGCCTGAATCCTGTGTCCATCAACAACCTGAGGGCTCAGTCACCTGACCCTGGCGAAAAATGAACCCCTGCTCCTACTATTCTGTCCTGTGTCCCCGAGAGAACTGCTGAACGGGTACGCCAGAGATGTGAGTGGAGAGCGCACGGCCTGCTTCGGTGCCAACGCACCCCAACATGCCACCTGGTGTGGGCGAGCGGGCAGACGGGAGGAGGACGGAGGCCATGGCACCGACCTCTAGGACAGCGAGAGGAAACCGTAACTGCGCACACCAGGCCGGCTTCAGCTAGCGCTGTCCCAGGCCTCTCCGGAGGACAGTGGGCCTTCCACTCGTATCAGTGTGCAGTCCGTATGGTTTCCCACTGGTGTGTTTTGTTCCTTGGGTGGTTGGTTAGCCATGGTTGTTTCACTGTTTTCTTTCTGCCCCAACTGAACAAGTAGCTAAATTTCAAATTGGACACAAAAGGAGATGAACCACTGGGCAGTCTGAAACAGGCCGTACCCATGCAACAGTGACAGCAGCTGCTGCAGGGATGAGGGTGCTTCAGGTTTCCGTGTACTTCACTGATGAGTATTCTGGAGTTGGACTCTCCCTCCACATACAAGAGAACTTCCTTCTGTGCATGCCTGATTCCACAAGGAATTCTATACAAGTTTAAAGCAGGGGCCGTATCTATCTGCCAGCAGCCCTGAGTATGGCACAGTATATGACTGAAGACCTGAAATATTCAAGCAACTCTAAATTATTTATCCTTGTAGAAGCAACCAAATTTCATGTGCTTTGAAATGAACCTCATAAACAATTCCTGACCAGAATTCATGCTGTGTAAATCTGGATAGAAACCTTACAAGTAACATGGGAAAATACTTCATTAATATTTCAGACACCAAAAGCACAGGACGTTCTTCAGCCTCAAGTTTTATAAGGGAGGGAAATGCCCATGTGAAAGCTCGCCAGGGAAATTTACATTCTCTATCTATCACTACCCTGCTTTTTGAAAAAAAAAAACAAGCTAGTCTTCCTGATTTTGATAAACACAGTGAAGGTAAAGATCTCTTCTGAAAGATCATCCATTACTGAAATTCTATTTAGTATTTAAAAACAGAAGGCCAACTGCATCTTTGACAAAGGAGCCAAACACCCTCACTGGAGGAAAGATAGCCTCTTTAATAAATGGTACTGGAAAAATTGGGTTTCAACTTGCCAGAGATTAAAATTAGACCTATATCTCTCGCCATGCACTAAGCTAAAATCAAAATGGATTAATGATCTAAATATTAAAATAGAAACACTGAACCAGCTGGAACAGAGGTTAGGTAGAACTCTTGAAGACATTGGTGTAGGAAAAGATTTTATGAACAAAACCTCAGGTGCCCATGAACTAGCACAAA
>NW_004624743.1:1462542-1501671 GCF_000247695.1 Heterocephalus glaber | reverse complement strand
TGGTACAACCACTGTGGAAATCAGTATGGAGATACCTCAAAGAACTAGGACTGGAAGTCCCATTTGACCCCACTATTCCACTGCTGGGTATCTTCCCCAAAGATTTAAAAGAGTCATACCACAGTGCTATATGTGCACTCATGTTCATAGTAGCACAGTTTGTAATAACTAAAACTTGGAAACAGCCAAATGCCCATCAACTGGAGACTGGATAAAGAAAATGTGTTTTTTTAATAAAATGGAGTACTACTCAGCCATAAAAATGTGAAATTAGAGACATTTATAGATAAATGGATGCATATTGAGGCCACACTCTCAAGTGAAATAAATAGGAGATAGTGTAAATACCGAATAGTTTCTCTAGTGTGACTAGAGAAATAATAGATAAGGACTAGAGGTGTAGAGATAAGGACCTAGAGATAAGGACTAAAAGGTATAACAGATGTGAAATAGGAAGAAAAGGGACAAAGGGGAAGGGGAAGTGGGAGGGGTAGGGGAAAGGAAAGAAGGGAATGGGATTAATATGAGAAAATGGAAAAATGGAAACAAAATCTTTGTAAAGAGGGAAGGATGGAGGGGTTGAAGGGAGGGCTGGGTAAGGGTGAAAAATAAGAACCAAGAGAGATTATGTAAAGGTGCAAATTTCCAATGATGAATGTCATTATATTGTATACCTAAAATGTACCAATAAATTTAATTTAAAAAAACCAGAAAGCCAGGTGCAGTGGCTCACATCTGGGAGGCTGAGGCAGGAGGACCGCCAGTTTGAGCCCAGCCTGGGCAGTTTAATGACCTGCCAAGTCCTCATCTCCAAATAAAAAAGGGCCAGGGATGCGGCTCAGTGCAAAGGCCTGGTGTTCAAGCCCCAGTACCCCAAATGGATAAATAAATAAGGACACCCCTCCAAAAAGAAGAAACTACCATATCAAATATAAAATGTGTAGCAGAAAATATTTCTCTGTGACGTTCAGAGCTCCTAAATTCCTCCTTTGCCCAACTCTGGGAGTAAATTTTATTAATTATAAATTGCAGTGTATTACAAAACTTCAGTTTTATTTTACTCCCACTTTTCACCAGTCTCCAATTAAACAAAGGACTGACTCTGCATTGCTGAATGCTGCCCAGGAGGGCACTCGGGACGGAAGTAACCAAGTGCGTGTCCAGTCCCCAAGGCACCAGGCTGAGCGATGGGCAGAAAGCCAGACAGGACCTACAGCGGTGCGGGGATGCAGCGCAAACCCAGGGAGGGAAGCTGCTCGAGGCGAAGGCCGGAGGCGAGCAGGCTGAGCGTCCCCGAGTCCCCCTGTGACCCCGAAATGAGCCGTGGGACAGCACGTGCGGAATGATGTCCACCAGGGACACGTGCTGGGTGCTCGGCCCTGGGGGTCTGCAAGGGGCTCACAGCGGCTCCTCCTGCACGCACGCCACGGCGGCTCCACGAAGGGCCGGGGTCCAGTGTCAGGCCCGGCGGCTGCCCAGTGAGGGTGCAGTGAGCACCCCCGGCAGGGACGGTGGTGACTCAGACCTGGGCCCCGACTCCAGCTGCACAGTCTTCTAAGGACAGCGGCCCTGGGCCTGCTGTGCTCCGTCTGTCTGGCCCTTGCCAAGGTCCGCTCCTCTCCGAGCACCTGGATTGTGCCCTTTGAAGTTCACTTGCTGCCCCTAACTGACCTTCTTCACTCACACATCTCTCTCAAATCCTATCACTTCCCTCGCCCTCACATCTACCGCCCGGTATTATTTTCTTGGTGTCTCAGATCCTTTTACCCTAGCAGGTCATGCCTTTGCTTTCATCCATGAAGGACTCACTGCCTGAGAAATGCCCAACTACACACAACCAGAAAACCCTTGTCGGGTCAGGACAGTGCCATGGGCAGGGCTGGGATCCTCCGGAGGAGGACAGGAGTGAGACTGCACCACGCCTTGCTGGAGCCCAGGGCCCCTGGCACCTAAGGGCAGACAGCCGCAAGAGCTCCAGGCCTGCAGGGCCCTCGGGTCCTTCGGGGCCCCAAGCTGTGATGCTCCATGAGACCAGAAAACAGTATCCAACCAGGATGCAGGAAAGCAGCAAGGCCCAGTTCACTGGGGCAGGGAGCACAGAGGACAGAGAAGAATACAGGCGGGACTGGGCGGCCACAGCGAGAACAGGATTCATACAGACAGGGACTGCCCGGCCCTGGCGCTCCTGACATTTCAAAACAGCCACGAATCAGCTTTACCAACAGAGCTCACACTGCGCAACTTACCCGCTGGGGCTGTGCGTCCAGTGGCTTCAGGTACAGCACCTCACTGCCGCACACCCGCGGCGTCGGGCAGCCAACAGCCAGCCACCTTCTGTCTCTGCAGACAGCTCCTCACACAGCACAGTCCCCAGCCTCGGGCTGTGTCAGTCTCCTGCCCTGGCAGGTTCCCCAGCCGGCAGCTCATGCCATGCTCCACTCCCTCATGCTGGACGCTGCTCTCCGGGCACGGGTCACAGTGGCTGCTCCCCTTCCACGACATTGGGCACAACGCCCACGTGAACACCCATGCACACTCTGTCTGGGCAGACACTCCTGTCTCCATGCATTCCGCCCAGGGAGCCCCCTGGTCAGACAGCAGCGCCGGCCGTTTTCGGAAGAGGTGAGTCACTCTGCATTCCCATCAGCGATGGGAGGGAGCCATGTGCTGCTGGCAGGCCTGGCACTGGCTCACCTGGACTTCAATCTGGACTCGCCCGATGACCAGTGATGGCGAACATCGCTGACGCGCTTACGGGTCACTCCTACAAATTCTCCGGGAAATGCCTGTGCTGGTCCCTTCCTCGCTTTACACACCGGCTACCTCTCTCTTTACTACTGATCTGCATGAGCTCCACGTCCAGTGCCTCACTGGATGTATGAGTCGCAAAATTTTTCTTCCATTTGGTGGGCTATTTTTTCACTTTCATGATGTTATCTTTAAATAAAAGCTTTTAATTTTGACGAAGTCCAATATATCTGGGGTTTTTGCTCTTGGCATTTATGCTTTTCACACCACAATTTAGAAAACCCTGACTAATCCATGGCCATGAAAACTTACACGCTGGGTTTTAAGGTCGCCTTGGTCCGTTTTGAGTTATTCTCCAGCTCCTGCAGGACAGGAGAGAAGGGTCCGACTCCGCTCTCTTGCACAGACATCTGGTTGTCCCGGAACCGCTTGTTGAAAACACAAACAAAAACCTATTGGCCACAGTTCTGTCTTCACCGCAAATGTAAAGCTGCACTTCCGGCCTCCCCAGGTCAGTTCCTACACTGGCGCCACACTGTCTCGCCACCAGCCTCAGAGTCAGTTTTGAGCCAGGAGCGAGCCCCCAACTCTGTCCTTTTTCAGAACTGCGGGTATGCTGCCTCCCATGCGTTCTCCTATGAACTTGGGGACTGGCTTGTGGATTTTCACAGAGAAGCCGGCTGGGATTCTGATACAGACTGCAGTGAATTTACAGATCAGTTTGGAGAATATTATAGTTTACCAACATTAAGTCTCTAATCCGTGAACCTAGGGTGCCTTTCCACGTTTTTAGGTCTTAATTC
Source organism: Heterocephalus glaber (assembly GCF_000247695.1). Next base: position 1,498,120 of record NW_004624743.1, on the reverse strand, counting down.
CTTTCTAGGATGTTTTATAGTGTGCAAAGTAGAAATTTCGTTCTTTCTTTATTAAATTCATTCTTATTCTTTGTCATGCTATTGTAGAGGAATTTTCTAATTTTCATTTTCAAATTCTTTACTGCAAACGATTTTTATATATTTATTTCATATCCTATATTTTTGTGAACCAGTATATTAGCACCAACAGTCTCTGTGAAATTCTTTAGGGTTTTCTATATGTGAGTTCAAGTCATCTGAAATAATGAATACTTTACTTCCTTCCTATTGGCTTTATCTTTACGTGGCACAGTGCTGGCTAGAATACCCAGGACAGCGCTGACGTGGTGGGAGAGGACGTCTTCATCTTCCTGCTCTCGGGTGAAAGGCATTCAGACCCCCACCAACAAGCGTGCTGTTAGCTGCAAGGCTTTCAGGATGCCCTCAGCTCAAACAAGCTCCTTTTAGTGTGAATTTCCTGAGTGTTTGTATTTCAAAAGGTGTTGCTTTCTGCCAAAGGCTTCTCTGTCTACTGAGATAATTATGTAGCTTTGTCTTTTATTCCACTGACAAAATATAGTACATTCATTGGTTTTTGGATTCTTAAACCAACCCTATATTCCTGGAATAAATCACATAGTCATGGTACTTGGTCCTTTTATCATACTGCTGGATCCATCTGCTTGTGCTTTGGTGAAGATTTTGCGTCTCTATTCATACGATACATGAGTCTGTGGTATCTTCTCTTGGGATGTCTTTGCCTGGTTTTGGAGTAGTGACAGTTGAGATGTATTATTATTGTTGTTATTTTCTTCTAGGGGATAGTGGGATGTCCTGTGAGTTTAAATGTTTGGCAGCATCCCTGGCCTGTACCTATTAGATGTCGTTAAGTAGCTTATATATTAACTCTATATTCACAAATAAAAGAAGTCACCATGTATTATCATTCTGTTTTTATAAGCAATTTTCTAATAAAAAGGTTTTAGAGTTCATCTTGGGTGAATTTTCTCATTCTTTCCTACAATTTCCAAAGCCAAAGCTTACTTAAAATTCTGACCAAACTAATCTCAATGAAAAATCGTCCAAGATGACAAAGCATTCATTTCTGATAACAAAAAAAGGCAATGCCTCTAAAATGTCATACCTTTAAGAACTGGACTAATTAAAAAAAAAATTGGACTAATTCTGTCATAATTGTTAGCTTTATGTTCCTGTGACAAAATACCTGAGATAATCAACTTATAAGGAGGAAAGGTTATCTTAGCTCGGCGCTTCACAGGTTCCAGGCCATGGCTGATTTGCCTGGCGCCTTTGGGCCTGTGCCCAGGCAGCGCATGATGGCAGACAGTGTGTGGGAAAGGAAGCACGGAGGGAGACAGGAGGGGCCAGCATCTGGGTCCCCCTGGAGGACACGCCCCCGTGACCTCACTTCCTCCTGCAGGCCCATCTCTGCCCAAAAGCACCACAGGCTGGAGACCAGGCCTGTGACCTGTGACCTGTGACCTGTGGGCCTCTGGGACATTCAACGTCCAAACTACACCAGGATCCACCTGCTGTCCTTCATGCTATAGCTATGCTGTTACATTATTCTGCTCGGAATAGCCACACTTAAATCCTCAAAACAATTTTGGAACCTCAAATTTTTCCCTTATTAAAACACTTTACTTCACCTACTCCTAAGAATCATTCCTGAAATGGTATATCTTCTTCCACCACCTCAAATTCTATTGTAAAGGCACAAAGACCTTGAAATAAATGCTCCTCGATTTTATAATATATGCAGCAATTTTTATGAAAGCATTCACTAAACAAAGCAACTCAAGTTGAATTCATTTTTCCTGACAATACAAGTCTTAAAGTACAAGTTCAAAAGTTCAGCAGCATAACATGATTATAAAGTAATACAACCGCATTTCATACACAAGGAGAATATTCACTTTTTCCAAAGTAACTGCCTCAAGAGGTTGCTTTGTCTTTCCAAACTACACGGCCTGCAGACCTAGTCCCCTGGCATGGTCTCCAGAGTGAAGTCACATACCACCTGTGAAGCCCCACCACCCAGGCTGCAGCAGTCCAGTCTGGTCGCCATCTGCAGCCGCTCTTCCTGCTTCCAATGTCTTTGTGGCAATTTCCAACTAAATCCACTCTCCAGGATCTGGAATTCCTTCCTTCTTTCATTAACTCCATATTTTCTGACTGTCTACGAGGAGCTAGGAACACATACAAAATGAGGGCCTATCGCTTTGCTTCATTGTTTGCTGTTATTTTAACTCAATATGAGAGGACACACTCTTTCAGTCTCAAATCATCACCCAGACACATCAGAATCTGATTTTACAAAGCAGGGGACAGTTTCACTACTCCGATGTTAACTCTTCCTTCCTTGGTGCTGCTTCCTTCCTGGGCGAGCTGTCCATCCCTGACTACTTTGCTGAAGCTTCTCCAGCACTGAAGCTTCTCAAGCCCAATGCAGATGGCTTGTTCTTTGGGGTTTTTTTGTTTTTGTTTTTTTGTACGTTTGCAGTTCATGTAGCTTACAATAGTCTTGGGGAATCGTTACGTGTACATAGTACAGCATGTTTCTTCTTTTGTTTCTTGCTTCTTTAAATTTTTAAAAATTTTTAACACCATCAACCACACAGATGGGCCTCTCCAATAGCCTAACTGTGGGGTTAAAGCAGCATCCACTGAGGCATCATGGCAGGCCGCCACTTTCTAAAAGTAAAACCCTTCGGCCATACTAGAACACTCACAGGTTAATATAACACCAGGTTAAAAGTTTAAGTGATTCAGGGCCAGGGATTTAGTTCAGTGGTTCTGCTGCCTGCTGCACAAGCGCAAGGACCCAAGTTTGATCCCCAGTACCAAAAAAAAAAGTTTAAGTGATTCAAATGCCTCTGAGCCATCACGCACCATCATCTTCCTCCTCCTCCCCAGAAGAAGCAACTCCTGACCTAGCAAGGGGTCCTCTTGGAGCGGTGTGTGCCACGCCCTCCCACACACCGACTTCCAGCTCAGTTCACTCTGTTGGTCCTACAGACACTCACTGTGCATGGCACACACGTGACACAACAAACCCATTTCCCTGCGATGCCATCTACACTGCTTCAAACGGGACAACTATGCCTCTAGAGAAGCATCACTGTTTCATCAAGGACTGCACAGAGTACATCGGAGACCTTATGACAAGACTCCCAAGGACGCTCCCTGTCCCACTCTGCCCAGCACCTCAAGTCAGCGCCACTGTCCAGCTCCCTGCTGGCCAGCCCTGCGGAGTGCCGAGTTCACTGACCCAGGGCCACTGGTGGGCGGTGACTCCTGACGGCGGCAGGACAGGGTTGGTGGTGGAGAAAGAGAGAGGCAAGAAGTCGACCCCACTGTCACCTCGTTACACTAGCGTTCCCCTTGACAGCCACTGTCTGGTGACGTTTCTGAAATCTGCAAGTTAGTCACTCTGCGAAAAGCACCTGGATTAATAGCTCGCCCCTTTCTCTCCAAATGTACAGTCTGTGAAACAAGAGCTGAAACCAGGAGTTAGAAAAGTAGCAAAATGTTGTGAATGCTTTTAACTCTACTTCCTTTTTTTTTTTTTTTTGGTACTGGGGATAGAACTGGGATCTTGCGCTTGCAAGGTAGGCAGTGGAACCACTGAGCTAAATCCCCGGCCCTAAACCTACTTCTTAATCCCCTTAAGAGAAAGCACAGTTCCACAGCCAAAACAATCTACCAAATGGTTACCATGAATACAAGCTGCCAGAATTTTATCAATATTTTAAGTTAATTAATATTTGTATTATTCTGCAGCAGTACTACCAAAGAGTCTTTCTCTGTCCTGTCCTAGGGAATTCTACCAAAAGCAGGTAAATCCTCTGAATATAACACATACTAAAGTTGAAACATTTTTACTGTAACTCTCCACCTGCCCTTTTGACTTGAGACACCACTTACTCGGGTTTGGAGAGTATCTTTTCCAAGTTAAACTCTTTGAGGTATCTTATTATGGCAGCCAAACAGCAAATCACAGGTTTCTCCAAGTTAATGATGCCAGAAAAACTTTGAGAACCTAAAAAATAGAACGGATACCCTCATTAACATTATTTCCATTATTAAAAAACAATCCTAAGTAAACTTTAGATGCTATCTCCTAAACTGGCCCATTGGAAAAATTGTGAGTGATTACAAATGACATAGGAGAAAGGAGGCATCTTTTTTTTTTTTTTGGTGCTGGGGACTGAACTCAGGACCTTGAGCTTGCAATGCACTTGTGCTTGCGATGAATCTTTTTTGGAGAACAATAAAGAATAAAGAAAATATAAAATTCTCTATGTATTATCTAAAATGCACCAATTAATTTATATATATATATATAAAGACATATATACAAGGTGAGCTGAAAAATCTTTTGCAAACAAAAACACCAGCGATGACCTACAGGGTAAATACACACCCACAGGGTAACACTCACACATTCCACTAAACACAGATTATGTACGCCTACTGAAAGGGACAGCCTGGACTGCAGGGCTCAAGCTGAGTGGCCAGCCAGACACAGGGATGGGCATTCTTGGGGTCCCGGCCAATCCCAGTGATGAGGCCAACAGAGGAGCTCTTGCTGAACCGGCACCCAGTCCAGACCGCCCACCCCACCCCACTGAGAGCAGAAGGCCGAATCTTAGCACCACGGACAGGGTCCCAGCTCCCCACCCCCACCCGGCTGAGTACCCCAGTGGACCCCGAAGGCCCCCACGCTCCCTCTGCCCCTCGCCGTTTGCACAGATTCAGATTCGGCCTCCTCGGCAAACTCTAGTCCTTCCTGCCTTATCTTCTCCTTAGCATTCACCACCGTCCAACACACTAACCAGGTACATTCATGTGGGTATTGTGCGTTTGTCCCTAAAACCACCCTTAGGGACTTGAGTAGAAGTTTTCACAATCTCCCGGAGACAGGCGGGGCAGGGCCAGAGGGCAGAGACTTCCTGTTTCTTTCTACACAACTGCAGAGTTAATGCTTTTGCAGTAAGAGTTTACTACTTTCAGAAATTAAGAATAAACCAACAGTATATCTTTTTATTTTAATTATAGATGTTCATAAAATCAGAGTGTAAACAAAGAGCTAACACCCCCCCTTCACCTTCGCCTGAGCAGTGATTTTCTTGTAACTTTGTAGCCGTTCCCCAGGAACCTGATACAGACTGAGGCCCATGTGTCCCAAGGCAGCACTGACCAAAAGTGAGTGCTTGTATCTGGCCTGGAAGAATGACAAAGGTGACACCAGCACATTGGCCTCCCTCAGTGCGGTCCCTGCAGCCTGCGTGTCTGCGGGAGACTGCCCTGTTGATCATACCCACAGCAGGCTGCAAGCAATCCAGGCCACAAAGAGTTAACCCCACAATCGGCTTGTTTTAAGAAACGAATCTGACTAAAGCTTATTGTGACTCATGGGGGCACTGCAGTGGTGTGTGGATTAAAAGCTATCACCAGCACCGCACCAGCCAACAGCAACAGCAGAGGCCAGAGAAATGGCCTGTGAAGCTGTGAGGCTCTGATATGATACACAGCCGAGGTCAGAGTGACTCTTATCCAAATTCTGTTCCCAGAAATGAAACCTCCTTAACTGTAAAGACAGGTTAATCATTAACCACAACCTATTCTGGTCTGTTCTGTTCCCAACCCAAGAATACTGTCCATTTCCTACAAACCTTGGCTGCATCAGCAACTCAGCCCTAGCAACCACACCAGCCCCTGACCCCAATCTGACAATGACTGCGTCACCAGGAAATATCAGCATTCTGGCTGCTTCAGGGTCTTTGCTGCTTCCTCAGCACTGACCATCCCAGCTCCCTGTTTTACTTTGATTCTATCTCTAAGGCTTTCTTCTTATCTTGTGTTGTTGCACCAACCAGGAGATCGGGATCCTCTGCAGGGGTCCCTGGTACGTGGCCTTTCAGAGTCTCCCAAAGGGACATGGCCCTCGGGCTGGACCTCTGGGTCAGGGTGGGCCCTACACTCACCTGGATGGGCGTCTCCTTCCTCCATATATGAGCTATCACCCAGGTAGAGCTGAACTTATAAGAAGTAAGTTTTCTCAGCCTTGAACAATCCCCCTCGGGCCCTTCCTCTCCTGTGGCTGCCATCCTCTGGCCAGTACAGAGAAGATTAACAACCTGGTCCTGTCAACAAGGTCCTGAGACATCCTGTTCTCAGAGAATCTGGTTTTCTTTCAAGGCTAAGATATAAAGCTGTCACTGTATGAGTAACTGCCTTTGTCCCACTTTGTAACCTTGTTTGCCTACCCACCAGTTTCACACCAGACCCCTCTGACCCTAAGTATAAAAATTGGAGCCTCTCCTTTGTTCAGGAATCAGCCTTTGGACACGAGTCCACTGGGGCAGTGTTCACCTAAAATCCTGGAGTAAAATCCTCCTGTTTCACCTGTGGTTTCTCCTGTCCCTTAAATTCTGCAACACGAAGACAGGGACCTCAAGCTTCCAAGGGCCCGCGACACTACTTTGAGGTTCCCTCCTCACAGATGGCTGTGCTCCATCTGTGTCCCTCAAGTGACCTGATGCCCAGAAAGGAAGAGGGCAGGCTCATCTGCAGTGGCACTGCATCCTGGGGTCCCAAGTGGGACATGGCTCAGGCACCTGATTCCCTCTGGCCCAGCACTCTGTGTCCCAGGCACAAGCTAAGCAGATACCCTTCGGACGTGGAGGGAAGAACTAGCGAGACAGGGAGGTTGCAGCAGGAGACGAGGAGTCAGGATCCACAGCCCATGGCAAGGACAGAGGATCTCTGTGAGGGGTCCGAGGAGCACTGGGGAGGGGCTAAGTCTAAGCCAAGGGGAAAATGCATTCAACTCAAATCTATGAATCGGGCCCTAACACAAGCTGGCCTGGCAGGAAGGAGAGGTAGAGACAAAATCAAGCTCCCAGTGCCTGAATGAGACCAAAAACGGCTCCCTTACATGTCAGAGCCCGGCACTAATGCCCTGCCACTTTAATTCTGGCACCCAATCTTTCGCGATCCTAGCCTCCAGCTAAGTATTTATCCAGATGTTCTGTTAAAATGCAGGGATAGGGCCAGGGATTTAGCTCAGTGGTTCTGCCACCTGCTGCGCAAGTGGAAGGACCTGAGTTCAATCCCCAGTACCAAAAATAAATAAATAAATAGATAGATAGATAGATAAATAAAATGAAATGCAGGGATACTAATGGGCCATCTTAAAGATAAGCAAGAAAAAACTGTCTTCAGTAACTCCTTACATTCTGATGGACACGGGCCCAGAGGTCCCATGGAGAAAGGAAGATGCTGTCAATGTTCCTTCCTGGCTGCGCCCACTGACTTCTGATCACAACCTAGCTGTCATTAGACTGAAAGTCATGAACCCGCATTCAAACCAAGCAGGCTGCATTCAAATCAGCCCGCCCAAGGACTTCTGGCCAATGTGTAAAATACTCACCTCTGACATCCACTGGGTCCTTTGTGTAGAACTCTGTGACCACCTGGAAAGCATGGCTGTATTCAAAATAAACATTATCCATCCTCTCCACTCGAATTCTGTCATCCCGCAAACTACAAGAAAAAAAACAAGAATGTCAAAAACAATCCACAGAGGCGGAGATTTAGCTCAGTGGTTCCACCAACTGCTGCACAAGCTCAAGGACCCACCCGAGTTTGATCCTTGGTACCAGAAAAAAAAAAAAGATCCACATTAAATCCTGACCTGCTCTCCAAAAAAGATTCGCTGCTCCTTCTCACTCATATCCAAGACAGGAAAAGAGAGAATATGGTCTGCAGATTCCCGGGCAAAGCACCCCATTTCGTGAGCTACTCAAGTTACTCCTTGTGTGTGTGTGTGTGTGTGTGGGATGGAGGACTGAACTCAGGCCTCACACAGGACGGGAAGCACTCTGCCACGGAGCTACCTCCTCCACCCTTACCATAGTTGCCTGCTTTGATTTTATGCCACCCAGCACGTTGTGAGCACTTTACAAATATCATCAAAAAGGACTCGCTACAGTCAGGATGAACTGTGTTAATGAACGAAAAGGGAGAGGGACTGAAAGGCATTTCAACTGGCTCCCATCGTGTGTTTAGACACACAAGCCACTGCTCTCCGGGGGGCGTCTCCGTCTGGGTTGCTTCTGGCGGAGTAAGCACAGCCTCCAGTCAAACACAGGCAGCTTCCCTGACAAACTTGACTGTTTAGGTAAAGCGGTCCCTGGCCTTTAAAAGCAGTCAGAGTCCAGGTGCGACAGGCGTAAATCACAGCCCCATGCCCTCCTGCTCCTCTCGCTCTGTAAACGGCCACACCATGGCCTTCACGGTTTCCTGTTCCTAGGGTCGGACACAAGCACGCACCACGCCCCTGTGAAATGGGGGGACTCTCCACTCCCTTTTCTTCACCTTGCTTCCTTCACTAAGTAATGACTCTCCACACTCTTCATGTGAAGTGAGGTAGATACAAACCATTCTTTTGAATAACTGGAAAATACTTCATAGTGTGTGACTGCCACAATGTATCCAACCATTTCCTTACTGTGCAATATCCAGGTGGAGTTGAGTGTGCCGTGTTACTTTAAAGCATTTTTATTCTCAAAATAATACACCCTACAGATACAGCGTAGGGCCCACGGCCCTCTCTGTCACTGTCACGAGGGAACGCGTCTCGAGTCCGATGCGCATCATTACACGCGTGCTTCCACACTTCACAGCACAGACGCTATCTTGCGCTCTCTATTTTACAGGACTGCTACTTCATTAAACCTGTACGACTCGCTCTGGCACTCGAATGTTACATTTCTAAGACATTCATGCAGACAGGTGTAGTTTATTTTTAATGCCTCCAAGTGTTTCATTCTTTCTTGTATCTTCTAGCACAATTTTCAGATTTGCTTCCCAAATTTAACCGATTTGAATGGGGGTGAAATGAGAAATAGACTGGTTCTCCACAGGGCCGGGAGGGCGGGGAGCACTGTTCAGAGCTTCCCCCTTCCCTGCCGAGCCGCGGCACTCCCTGCTCGGCACACGGTCTCCCCATGGTCACCCTGTTCAGGCTGCTCGGTCGGCCCCTGGGCCCGGCTTCCAGCCACCTCAGAATCAGCACACGAAGTCCCCATCCCCGCAGCTTGCTGTCCACACCTGGGTGCCAGGGCCCCGACCTCACTCTGTCTTGCCTACTTCTGGGCCTTTGATTTTCCTTAGCAATTGTTGGCTCATCCTGCTCAGTTTCACAAGAAGTTTCCTGGGATCTTGACGGGATCCACAGTCAGCGGGTGGAGAGGGGCCTCCTTAACACGGTGACAGCCGGAGCACTCACAGGTCCGCTTGCGCCTTTCTGCCCTGCCCAAATGCTCTCCATGAGGGCTTCGCATGGCTGACTGTGCTCACTCCTGACAGGTGCGTGCACACGTGTGCCCTCGAGGGAGAAAGGCCCCAGGAGTCTCTGCTGGGAACAGAAGCGCCGAGGGGGCCCAGCATCCGGGAGAAATCGCTGACTGGATCCATGGAAGCAAAGGGAAGAGGGACGCTAGGAAAGCACATGTGACTGCTCTGGGAGCATCTCTTACATACGCGGATACAGGTGTGTCCAATAACCTAGGAAGGCAGGAGTATTAACAACGAAGGTGGACCATGACCATCCGAGCTAAGACGTTCTGGAAACCTTCCCAATCTTCGGCTCTTATGCAGAGCCCGTCCTTGGTCTCGACATGAAACTTAAGAAAGCCCTGAAGTCATCTCCAGGGCCAAGCTAAAGTCAGCTTCTGAATTTTTACTTTTATAATTTTTCCTCGAAACACGGAGATTCTACGATCTGGGTTAAAAGGTCAACTGCAATGTCTTGCAGTAAATAAGAACAGTAGAATGCCCACGATCCTGTTTAATGGGTTACAGCTGTAAAAGAAAGCTTCATGGCTGAGAATCTGAGTTTTTCATGTCTGCTTCTACTTCACAAACACAGATGAACAAAAACACACAGACCCTCAGGTGTGGCCACAGCAGCAGGTGGCAATCAGGTCTCCATGGAGTTCCCAGCCTAAACAGCACGGAGGGTTATGGTGGTTACGTGGAAGACATGGAAGATCCATGCGCACGGCCACGCCCACCAGGAAGGAGCCCTTCCCTCCCTCCCTCCCTCCCACCCACAGGGAGCAATTGAAGAGACCACCCGGCTTTTATTATTCGTCTCGGAAAAACATTATTGCTTTTTGTTTTGTTACACTCAAGATGCTCTTTAGCCTCCCCCAGTCCTGCCGTAAAAACACCCTTTTCACTTCGAGCACTAGCACGAGCACGCTGCACGGCTCTCACCCACTCTTCCCTTCCTGCCGAGCCCCTTCCCCCTGGGCTTCCAGAAGCCTGCAGCGATGGTAGAACACATATGACCTTCCTTCAGCTCAGGGTGCCTGCTCCTCAGTCGCTGCTCTAATTAAGGCTTTGTTTGATAAGCACTAAGGATTTAGAAACCCATTAAGCGTGGGAGAAAAAACGATGTGCCCGTTACCTGAGGCTTTCGGGAAAGCGGTCCAAGAGCATCAGCTCCATCCTTCTGCCACCTATACGGGAAACCTCCACATACAAGCATGTGCTCACAGACACCTCAAGCTACAAAATCCCTCTCTGCCCTCTCCTGGGCCTCCTGGTTACAGTGAGATACGGTGAGTTCAAATCACTCTCCTTGAAGCAAGATTCTATCTGAAATTCTGCACACACACACACACACACACACACACACACACACACACACAGAGGAATAGCCTATTGTTTTGTCTTTAATCAAATTCCTAACTTGACATTCTCACATGTCACACACCTCCCTGCTATCAACAGGTGTTTCTGAAAGGTTAAATGGTGATCAAACTGTCCTTCTCAGATCTGTCAGCAGGATCTCCTCCACTGTGCACCGAATCACGGGACAGTACACGTCAGAGGATCAGAGGCACAGCCCCACCCACATACATGACAGCCCATGCAGCAGGAGGCTGGAGCGGGCGGGGCATCTGTCTGCTGACAGGTTTCCTGGCCAGTCACCAACTGTAGGCGAGAATACGGTCTGTATGAGCAGCACGGCCCCCACCACAGGACTGGGAATCATCCCCAAACAGACGTATCCAGTGACAGGCATGACTGAAATGGAGTTTAGATGCACAGTATGCGCACAAGGGGAAGATAACGAGTGCAGAGCCCCATGCTCCGATCACCTCCCCACAGGAGGCTTTGGGACACCTGTGAGATTTAACCACAACACAGCCCCATCTGCTGGGGGTCCCCCTGGGGAACCTCACTTGGCTCCTCCCTCGGCAGGTCTGGATGTACTGAGCCAGTGAGCGGGCCCTCTGCTAGACCTTCACCATAAGCAGCACCATCATCTGGCAGCCAGGCACCACCCACTTCTGTGTCTCCACCATCCGCTGCCAAACCAGGCACACGGCAGGTGCCCAGTGTTTTTAAGGAGGACTAAGTGATTGAATATATAATGGACATCAGTCAACACTGAGTTTTTTTCCTCAGGTTAAAAAAAGGGAAAATCAATTAGAATTTACTGCTAGCCATCTAAATTAATAAAATTAACTGGAAGGTGGAATAGAGCATCTTCATAAGAAAGAGGAGCCAATTTGAAACATGAAGAGCTCGTCTTCCAGCGCTTACATGCCTTTTCTCTGCCTTGAATTTGTCTCTAGCTCTAGTTTAGACTGCTGTCATATGCAACTTGGGGTTAACTCCAACCAGCGCCCACCGCAGTCTAAACAAGGAGCCCTCTGGTGTGACACATGTGTCTACATCATGCACCAACCCTCCCCACTCCGCCACCTCTGCCTTCTGGGCCGCCGAATCTCAAGCCCCTCACCACCACCTGGCAGCTCTGGCAAAGTCAACTCAACCACTAACTTCAGAATCCTGCTACACCATACACACTCAGGAAATCACAAGTTTGGCTCCCTAATTACATGTTTTTAATACACCTTCAGTAAATACTTAACTCCGAAAGCAAAGAATGTTTGTGAAACACTTAAAATTCTCTCAGGTAAGCAAGCCAGGTGCCATCGGCTGTACCTGTGGTGCCCACTGCCCAGAGTCCCAGCCTGGCACCTGCTGCCCTCCAGGACCATACAGCCCGGGCTCCGAACTCCACTGGGGCTTTCTCTGGGCCGTGTGCCGCGCGCTCTTGAGTCCCTCCGAGTCTCTGACTTCTCACTTTATGCTTCATTCTTCATGTGCATGCAGCAAGAAAGGGGAACTGTACAGAGGTGTCATGGCCTGACCCCCTGGCAAAGCCCCGCTGTTCCTCTCTGAGCCTGGACTGTTAATTTATCGAGAGGGAGATAGGGATTTCCCCACTTGATTATGCTTTTTAAAGCACCCTAACATGCTTAAACTTTAAGTGATACTAAAAATGTAAAAAGCAGTTTAAGTATAAAAAATGGGAAAAGAGAGGGCTTTTTACTCAGATCCATCTATGAACAAGTCAGCTGCACTCCAGTAAAGATGCGCACACTGGCACTATCGCTACAGGCCAAGCGCTGACTTTAAGTCTGTCAGAGAAACAGCAAGGAGCCGAGCTCACGTGGGCTGCAGCACTCACTGGCACAGAACTGGGTGGGACACGGTGGGATGGCTCCACCTGGGGAGAGGACACACAGGTATCCAGTCCCTCCCGCCAGCACAACTCTCTCCTTGTTATATAGGCACATCACACAGCTCCGGAGGGGACAGCAGCGGCCAGCTGGGGACCTTGGGCTCCGTCCGAGGGAGGCCCTGTGCCAAGCTCCCGTAACGATCCAGACACAGAGCTAGAGCTGATGACAGAAAGGCCAACAGGCCAGACCAGACACTGCCCGGCAACATCTGCTCCCCTGGACAATCCCTAGAAGAGACAGGTCGTCTGAACAAGAGCTTCTCCACTCCAGGCTCAGGCTCCAGAAAACCCTGTGGTCCCCTCAGCCATGCCAGCCAGGGCAGAAGGAGATGCCCACACAGCCATCCAGACAGCAGAAACAGGAGCTCCAAACCCCTTGTGCAGGCTCTGTCAGTAGGGGACAAGGAGGAAGCCGGGGCTGGGGGCCAGGAGCCAGGGCCCGTCCCCATGTGTGAGTGGAAACCATCCAGGAAACCAGGCCTCCAGGCCTGTGTGCCAGCAGAAAGGCTCTTCTGCCTACTGGACAGCGATGGTGTCTCAGTCACTGTCCTGGTGGATGAGACACAGAACCGACCCCACAACGTAAGGAGGACAGTTTACTCTGGCTCACGATTCAGCCTACAGTCGGCTGCTCTGAGGCAGGGCAGCACGGCAGAGGGGCCAGGGGAGGAGAGCTCCTCACAGCCCGGCAGCCGGGAAGCAGAGAGAGTCAGGGGAGGAGCAAAGGAGGGAGATGAACCTTCCCAGTTACACCTACAGATGGAGCCCTTCCAGCCAGGCCCCACCTCCTACCAGCAAGGTTCCCCTGTGATGGCCTGAGGCTTGGGTGGGGGTAATCTGCATAGAAACCAAGCCACACAGCACCAAAGAAGGCCCAGGGAGACCACACAGAAGCTGGAACTCCCACAGGTTCCCAGCAGGGATGGGAGGTGCCATCCCACTCAGGGGACCACAGAGGCGATGGAGGGAACCTGCACTGCCACCTCTGCCTGGCAGTACAGAGGCAACTCACCTCTACCCTGCTGACGGGGCCAGAGAGGGCAGCCAAAACAGAGGGCTCACAGAACACTGACTCTCACAACACCATACAAAAGAGTGCAGGTCTCAGCCGAAAACCACTCACCATGCCCAGAAATAGGGACAGCGCAAACTGAACATAAAAAGTTCCGGAACCAACAGACATCGACATGACAGCAATCACGGCGCTTTCAGGGCAGCCACAGTCAGAATGCTTCAGTAGCAGCTACACACACAACTGAAACAAATGGAGAGATGAAGCAACTGCAGAACACGGGGTTTCTCTTCAGAAACCAGCAAGGCAGAAGAAAGTGACATGGTCTTTCTCGAGACCTGAAAGAAATGAACTCTGAACACAGAATCCCAAACCCGGAGAAGAAAACTTCTCAAAAATGAAGGAGAAAACAGTGTTTCTGGGTGAAGGAAAAAGAAGAGAATCTGCCATAAGCTGCCCACTCTGAAAGGAAGGCTGAAAGGGATTCTCTGCACAGAAAGGTAAGAACAAAACAGAAGAAAGGAAGCAGCCTGGGACCTCGGGGAAAGGGGAAGTCAACACTGATGTGCTGAAGCCCTCCTCATCTGAACAGGTCAATCTTGTATTTAATGGCCCTGCTGAATTCTTACCATTTCTAATCATCTGTCACTTGTCCTGGATCTTCCATGCAGGCAACATACAGTCTGTGAATCACATCAGCTTTAAATTTTTAAAGCAGTCTTTACATATTTCCTACCATTCAGTCATGCTACTTAAAAATACTCTTCAGGGCAGTAGCTGATCAGTATTAGGTAATAAGAACATCCATGTGAGATAACTAACAGCACAGTTACTAATTGTATCTAAGTAATATATTACATTAGGAGTTTAACTCTCTTCTTAGACCATTATAAACATGAAAGACTGCAAAGAGGATGAGCAAGCATAGACACAGATACACAGACACACACAGATAGTACACACAGACGGAACACACACAGAGAGAATGGAAAGCTGCCGTAAAACACCCTGCTATGTGTGTGTGCACTGCAGTTCCAGCGATCACTCCTGGTGTTTCCCGTGTTCCTAGCAAACCACCGAGGTGACTGCATGATGTCCAGCTTGAAAAGCACCACCTGGATCGCCTGGGTTCCTACCGCACACGGCCACGTGCACGTTTCTTATCCAGCAGCCCCCGTCGCTTAGGGGTGGTGAGTGCCAGGCAGCATCTGAACTCCCCGTGCTGCAGGGACGCAGCCGCAGTGTGAGAGGAAAGCGCCGTGTCCGTAACGGGCGAAGTCAGCCTCTCAGGCCACACTGTGGCCAAGGGGAGGAAGAGGAAGAGCTGAGTCTTCGCAGAATGCACACAGCACTGGGGGAGGGAGATCCCCAAAGCTCCTCTCAGTGTTGCTGCCGGTGTAGGAAACTCCAAGTCCCCAGTGAGCCGCGACCCCAGGTCAGAGGAGCACAGGCTGTAGCAGACGTGCATCATCCTTCCTGCCAAGCAATGCTTCGTTTATATTCCACTAACTCTGGACACTTGTTTGACTTTATTCTCAAATCTTCTTTTGGTTTTAGTTTTGTTTAAAAAAAAGCGGGGAGGGGTATACACTGACACACTACATCTTAGGTTTATAAAGAGTCAAGTCACATTGTAATAAAAGTACTGTAAATCAAAATAGGTGGGGAAGTTAGCAAAAAACACTTTTCCTTCTGAATATTTTTTTACTTGTACAACAAGCATACTTACTGTAATTTTTAAATTACAGTTTAACAAGTGTAAAAGAAAAAATTTCTAAAACAAAATAATAAACACCTGTCAAAGGAGACGGTAACCCAAACTCAGGAAACATCAAAATAAACACCCACCACCGCCCAGCTCCTCCGAGCACAGACACAGCAGGCGCCAGCCACTGCCACCCGCACACACAACTGTCACCTCAGCGGGCCTCCACTCGGCTGCAAACCCTCCCTCACCCGGCCTCATACCCCACAAACTCAGGGCTGGTAGCAGATGAAGGGTGACGAGAACACAGGGTCTGTACACAAGGGAGCACCCCTCTGCCATAAAGAAAGACACATTTCAGTCGCTTGGAGGAATGGATGCACCCTGAGACCATGGCACTCCATGAAATGAATCAGAGGTACAGCTTAAATATCACATGATCTCTTATCTGAGAAACTCGAGGAACAAATAACTCAGGAGCAAAACTGAAGATAACAGGAAGACACATCTTTTGCAAACAGGAAGGGGACGCAGAGATGGAGCAGTGGGGAGGAAAGGAGAGGGGTTGTGCATACACCAGCTGCTCACAATGAATGCGATCATTAGCTACTGCAAATTGGACGAATAAATTTTTTTAAATTAAAAAGAGAAAAACAACAGAAAGCAAACAACTAAACAAAATAAAAGACCAAGTCAATGTCAAACAAAAATTTCAGAACTTTGACCTTCATAGCTGTGTGCCACCCAGCATTCCTCATTCAGTGGGCTCCTCGTACCTACACCTGTGTTGAAACAACCTCATACAAGCACAAGAAATTAGGCTGATTAACCTTTGACAGAGCAGCCTGGAAGACTGCGTCACTAACGGGGGCCATCAAGAACTGGCCACTAATAACAGGTCCTAGTGTTAATCAAGTTCGTGAGTAAAAAAAAAGAAAAGAGTTTCCTCCGCTCATATTTCAAAAAGACTTGCTATGTTTTAAACTTAACTCTAAACTCAATTAACAACATTAGAAAGTTGGACTTTAGCCATCAGAGTCCTACTGTGCCTGACAATTGCTCTGATGCTCACACATACCCGGTATGATTTCATTTTACAACAAAACTCTGCTCAACATTCTCCACCAAAACCTTGAAAATCAGTAGTGGGAGCGGCCTTTCCTACATAAATCAGTAAGAGAAGAACACAAAGATAGATGCTGCAATGGTGATTGTGAAATGTATCTGTTGCCACCAATGACAGGCCTGTGGTATCAGTGCTCTGCACGAAGAACCATGTTAGGAAGTGGGTCCTTCAGACCTCAGCTAATGTGAGCCCCTCTGTGGACAGAAAGGCACAGTAATGCAGCCTCCTCCTCGCGCTCAGCGGGAACGTGGCAGGGGCTTGTTCTGCCCCACCGCTGGGAAGTCAGGTTTCCCTAAGAGCTGCAGCTTGTACCCCCGTCCCTGAGCTGATGCTGACTCCTCGATGCCTGTCCTTTAAAGGGCAGACTGTCACTGTCGCTGTAACAGTCAGGATGACAGCCACACACACACCCCACACGCTTTATCAATGGCATCAAAGGGTTAGGGCTGGGTTTTGAATGTCATGCAGTGTCAGTAAAATAGTCGATATTGCAAAAAATGTACTCACACCCTTGATTTTATCACATGTAACAGATACATGGGGACCACACATCCCCGTCCGGTCCCGGCTCTCTACCTACCTCGCTCTTTACGCTCTCCCTTTTCTAGTTTTCCGTTTATATTCGTCGTCCTCCTGTTCCCAACTAACGGCATTCTCTAGCATTCTCCAAACTTCACTTTTTCAGGGTTTTTTTCTTTTTTGGGGTGCTAAGAACTGAACCCAGAGCCTTGTGCATACCACTAAGCGACATCCCTAATCACTAAATTACCTGGGCCACTTGCAAATGTGCACTCCTCCTGCCTCAGCCTCCTAAGTAGCTGGGTTTACAGGAGTGCAGCACCACTCCCAGCTTCCTCCATCTTATTCTTTTCACTGCATACTCTTCTCCCTTGGGGAAGCTGGGTTTTTAACTTCAACCGGCGCATTGGTGCAGCAGACTTCCCTCTTCTTGTCTAGCAAGCCTGGAACCTAGCTGCAGGAGTCCACGCCCTTCCCTGAGTCTCCTCTCAAAAATACATGGTTTGTCACTATTCAGAAATAAAAACCTTAGCTTACTACCATCTTTGACTGGCAGTCGGTCTAAATTACAACCGGAAGGTTTGCATAGGTTTTTCATTGCAATTCACATAATATAAAATCCTTTGGAGACCTCTTGTGGCTACAGTTAAGAATACAAGAAAAAAAAAAGACCCTCATCTGGGAGGATATTCCAGAATTCCAAGGCTTCCTTCTGCCTTTTCTCACATAGGTTAACATATATCTTCCTGAAAAAATTAAAGACATCACACTACAGTGATCCATGAACACCACGTTTATATCAGCACAACTTATAACAGCTAAATCTTGGAAGCAGCTGATATAGCCATCAACAGATGACTGGTTAAAGAAAATGTGGTGTTTATACATACAATGGAGTGCTACTCTGTCATAAAGAAGGGTAAACTTCAGACCATAAAGTTAAGTGAAATAAATTACACACAGAAAGTCAAAGAGACAGTTTCTCGTATGAGAAACCCAAAGTATAAAGAGTGAAATAAACCAGAGATGAGAGGAAACAGGGAGACAGACTTTGTGGAAATGGAGGGGGGATGTGGAACTAGAGGGAGGCGAAGTAAAAAGGAACAATCTGCTACCCAGTGATGAAGGTATTTAGTGTGTATGGTCAATATATACTCATAAAAAGTGTAATTCCCTTGAAAATATATAATCTTCAATAGTAATGAAATATCAACCAGTAATTGACTCAAACTGCTGGTTTTACCTTGAGTCTCACTGCAGGAAAAGAAAGGGGGACTGAAGAGGGCCCTAAGATAGAAGAAATGACAATACTAGTTTCTGTGTAAAAGAGACAAGAAGATAGCACCAAAGGGGTAAATTTTAGGGTCTGAAAATCCAGTGTCCTACTGTTTGCTCGCAGTTCTATGAATGGGAATTCTGGCCGGCTATGTGCACTGCACAGCTAACTGAGAGCACCCCAGACAGGCGCCTTGCTAACTGGGCAGCGCGTGCGGAACACAGCTGCAGCTCAGGCTGTCAAGGCAAATGAACTGCTGGATGCTGAAACCAAACTGCTAGCACTGAGGTAGGCCTCACCTCACCAGTAAAGAAAAATGTAGGAAAAGTACATTAAAAACACCAAAAACAGGGCTGGGGATTTAGCTCAGTGGTTCCGCCGCCTGCTTCGCAAGCGCAAGGACCCGAGTTCAATCCCCGGTACCAAAAAAAAAAATCAATTGCCGGGGATTTAGCTCAGTGGTTTCGCTGCCTGCTGCACAAGCACAAGGACTGGAGTTCGATCCCCGGTACAAAAAAAAACAAACACCAAAAACAAAACTCAATTAAGAAAGAAAAATAAATGACTAAAATAAAATACAGATAAAAACACAGACCAGGTGCTTGCAGGATGCGGGGGAGATTTTTAAAAGTGTAAATATAATAAAATGTGACCAGGTCATGGGACTGAACTAAGACCATCTACTAAAAACACACAGAAATAGTGAATTACAATATAATACAAATTTTTTTAAGACAATCAAAAATTTTTAATTTTCAAAGAGAAATCCCAAGGGGCTGCAAATAACACAAGCAACACAGCTACAGTGGGGAACCACACCATACAGGGCCATGCAGGGAGAGCAGAGCAGAGTAAGAAGGTCCAACATATGTACCAGGGCAGCAGTGCCAGGGAGAAAAAGGAGAGGCAAGAGATAAGAGGCAGCGAAAACTGGCTGTCCACAGGCCGAGACTGAGCCGGAACTCTCACCATGCACTAAGCTAAATCGAAATGAATGAAAGATCTAAATGACAGACCTAAGTTAGCTGAAGAGACTCCATTTTGTCTGAATGCCCCCAGTCCTGATGGGAAGCTGTCCTCTGTGTGAACTCTGAAAAGGGGGATCTTATCTCACGTTTGTACTCCTGTGTGATGTCTCAGCACACCAGATGTTCTTATCTCGTGCCTATACTCCTACTTTTGATTGATGCTTAAAGGTTTAGACAAACAACTACAAGAGCGCTTATGGAACCCACCCGGTGTAAATAACAGATGTGTGTTTACATTTTAGAAGGGCTAGTTTTACATTATGTATCTGGTAACCCAGAGGTGCTAACCACGCATTCTTTCTCGCTTCTGTAGATACCCTTACTGCAGGGCTAGGGAGGGGGGAGGAGGAAAGGGTTTTCTTTATAAAAACTGACCAAAAGTTCAGTCCAGGGCCAGTCTCCTTGCAGGGGATTTGGTCCCGGCCGGAAACAAAGTTCTCTGCGGACTTTATATCGTTTCGTGACTCGGGTAATTATTGCTGTCGGGGACTTAGCCCCAACACTAAATATTAAAACAGAAACAACATGCTGGAGGACAGAATGGGTAAAACTCTGGAAGACATAGGTGTAGGCAAAGACTTTATAAATAAATCCCCTACTGCACAGGAAATAATACAAGGAATCAACAACTGTGATCACATCAAATTAAAAAGATTTTGCACAGCAGAAGAGACTACCAACAGAGTGAAGAGTCAACCTACAGAATGGGAACAAATTTTAACCAAGTACTCATCAAAAGACTAACATCTAAACTTCGGAAGAACTAAAATAAATCAGGCCTCATAAATTTAAAGACCAAATCCAAAAATGGGCATCTGAAATGAATAGACATTTCTCAGGTGAAGAAATACAAACAGCAAATAAATATATGAAAGAATGCTCAATATCACCAGTCATTCGAGAAATATACATTAAATAACACTGAGATTCCACCTCACTCCAGAAAGAATGGCCATCGTCAAGAAATCAACCAATAACAAATGCTGGCGAGGCCGTTGAGAAAAAGGAATGCTTCTCCATTGCTGGTGGGAGTGTAAATTGGTAAAACCAATATGGAAATCAGTGTGGAGATGCCTCCAAACACTAAAAGTAGAGGTCCCATTTGATCCAGCTGTTCCTCTTTCAGGTATCTTCCCAAAAGAGTTAAAAGCATCATACCACAGTGATATATGCACACTCATGTTTATAGCAGCACAGTTTATAATAGCCATATCTTGGAAACAGTCCATATACCCCTCAACAGAAGGATAATGAAAATGTGGTATTTCCATACAATGGAGTACAACTCTGTCATAAAGAAGGATATTCTTGAGTCATTTTTAGGTAAATGGATGCACCTTAAGACCATAATCTTCAGTGGAATAAAGCAGACACACAAGTTTAAATATTGCACTGTTTCTCTGGTGTGAGAAACTTAACCAGTAAATAAGCAGCAAAATGGAGGACAGACACTGGGAAGTAGGAAGAACATGTTCAAACGGAAGGAGAACAAGGGAGGAGGAGGAGGGAGCAAAGGAAGGGAAAGGTAAAAAAACAGGGAATGGAAGAGAAAAAGCGAAACAGAGCCGTGTGAGTGGGGAGAGGAAGAAGGGTTGAGGGAGGGGAGGTAGTGCATCATGTACAGCTACGAACCCCCTAGATGAATGTGGTCTACATGGATCCATATGTACTGATAAAAATATAGTTAAAAAAGTAAATGAAAGAGGCAATGGCTGCAAGAACAACTTCTACCCACGGGGCATCCTCCGCGCTTTAGCTGTGTTAACAGGAAGTGTTTAACCCTTCCAGGCAGTGCAACCCTGTGTGGGAAGCAGGCTCAACAGCCTTATTATAAAGAGAAAAACTTGCTCAATGGCACCAGGAGGCCAAGCTGGCTTCCTGCCCAAGCCCGGGCCACAGAGCCCCACGTGTGACCTGTGATCCAGTCTTCACCTCCGCACTGCCCATCCACAAAACCAGCTGCAGACACAACACAGAAACGCAAGGCTCACTTCTGACTGCCCTCAGTCCACAACGAACGAGGACGTTAACACAAAGACTCACAAAGATCGAAGACTTAGATGTGCTTAGTAAACACAGGAATGAGTACAGGCCCGTGTTGCTAACCGCAGAAAGACCATTTAAAACAAGGTAGAGCAGTGAGAAATTCGTGAACTCATATCCAACACACACATGTCTCTGGCGTTCCACAGCAGGCCTGGACCCCCGCCCAATTAATCAGGGACATTTAGCAATGTCACCAACCGAAGTGCAGTTCTGGCAACACCTATCTTTGATATTTTACTGAATTTTCTCTCTACTGTTTTATAAAAGTATGCAGAGAAACAGAAAAATGAGCATATTGATGCAACTGACCAAAATGAATCTGCTAACCAAAGTCAATCAAATACATACTCAGTTATGAAGAAAAATGAACCAAGTCCAGCAGACAATACTGGAAATACAGTTTTTGTTTGTTTGTTTTCTGTTTTTTGGTAACGGGGATCAAACTCAGGACCTTGCGCTTGCAAGGCAGGCGGCGGAACCACTAAGCTACATCCCTGGCCCTAGAAATACAGTTTTAGAAGACTCTAAAAAATTTTTTTGAGATTTTTAAAATTCTAACTCTTCAAAAGCAGCACCCTTAGAAATTTACTGCTTGTCTTTTAAGTAGTCAAGTTTAAGCATGAAAGAGAAGATCGAAACGCGACGTGATGCAGAATTTTTGATCTGACAGGCACAGACATTCAAGTGATCTCACCAGAGCCGCCAGGGCTCAGACTCCTGTGTCACCCTGCCGGGAGGACAAACAGCACCATCACTTCTAACAACCAAGAGCTTTATAAATGCCTACACCCTCTGGCTCACAAACCACTTCCCAACACTTACCTTAAGGAAGTAAATATGCACACAAATCTTTCTTCCATCAGTATCTGTAACACTGAAATAATGACTCCGACATAACAAAGGAGAAGGAAGGCTAAGCTGCGGTCTACAGTCTATGTCCTGCAGTCCTTGGGTCTTTCAGAGCACTGCTGAATGCCAGCACACAAAATGATACTCCCTGAACTGGCTCTGAAATAAACATCGAGGGAGGAGTCGGCGTGGATGAAATGAATCCGCTCCAAACCAAGAAGCGCTGGAGCTACTGATGGATGCACAGAGTTCACCGCCATTCCCAACAATTCTGTACTGGGTTTGAAATTTTCCATAAAGAGAAAGACAGTATGTGGAGAATTTTTCAGGCAGGTGTGATGGTGCCACCTGGGAGGCTGAGGCAGGATAACTGTAAGTTGGAGGCCAACCTGGGGAGCCTATTGGCTTAGCAAGAGCCTGTCTCAAAATAAAACAGCAAAAAGGGCCGGGTATGCAGCACAGTGAGGAGGCCCTGAGTTCAATCCCTGAAACGCCACCAAAAAGGGGAGGGGATTCCACAGTGAATCTGTGATTTTGCAGCATGAATCCATGTTTATAAATGAAAAAAGCAATGCAAAGAACACACATACATGTAGTTATCTCTGGGTTGTAGGATTTGGCTTATTTTACCTCTCTTTTTTTAATAACTCCTAACTTCTTCCAAATGAACATACATTGGGTGTATGTAAACAAATTACAAAAGCTACTTTAACAAAAGTTAAATTAAAACACAAATGAACCCTCTAAAGCAGTGATGATGAACCTTTTTGAGATGAGTGCCCAAACTGCAACTCAAACTCCAATTACTTAACGCAAAGGCCCAGCACTGCAACTAAACCTGCACACCAAGGTTTCAGTTTAGAAAACAGCAACACATACATTAACAGCTTTTGTCTTAAAAAAAAAAAGCAAGTAGGAGCCAGGGATTTAGCTCAGTGGTTCCGGCGCCTGGCTCGCAAGTGCAAGGTCCTGAGTTCGATCCCCGATACCAAAAAAAAAAAAGAAAGAAAGAAAAGCTGTGAACCCTAAGGAACCTGTGTATCAGCCTGACTCGTCGGATGTGCAACCCGTAGGCGACCCTGCCTGGTCGGTACCCACGCTCCATACTGCACAGCCTCAGCCACACCCCTCCGTCCCTGCCTTCCACTCTTCCGTTCCTCCAGGTCCCACAGGCTCTGCCCTTGGAGAGGGCCCTGAGGCACTGCCTGGGGCACCCCGCTGGCTGCAGACTCTGGGGACTCAGTCAAGGCCACACCCCCTTCCCCTCCCCGTGTGGCCTGCACACTGCTTCATAAACGCACAGCACTGCCTGTCCAGGAAGCTGACCTACTGCACGACAGCCCACCACCGTAACACTGGAAAGGACTTCCAAGACGATACAAATGAGCTCTACCTACAGAAACTACAGATTAATGACAAAATACGTAATGTCACTCAGTAATGGCACAAACCCCTTTAAAAAGAGCAACTTCTGTAATCCCACCACTCGGGAGGCTGAGGCAGGAGGACTGCCGTGATTTAAGGCCAGCCTGGGCTACATGGTGAGTTCAAGGCCAGCCTGAACTACATGGAGAGACCTTGTCTCAAAAGACCAAATAAAATAAAGTAAAATAATCAGCTTCTACTGTCCTACTTCAAGATGATAAAAACGGACAATTTTCTTTTTTAAACTTTCCAGTTCTGCTGAAACTCAGCTCTGTAACCAGGATGACCTGCGCCAGCCCAGCCCAGCCCAGCCCAGCCCAGCCCAGCCCAGCCCAGGCCAGGCCGCGGAGCCCACTCACCCCGAGGCAGCAGCCCTGCGCACCAGCGCCTCTGTGGACTCCGACAGGCGCTCAGGGAGCAGCAGCTCAGCCAGCTGCAGGCTGCACAGCCTTGTCTCCAGCTCCAGGCGCAGTGCAGTGTCCTGGAAGGCGTCCAGCAGCAGCTCCCCGGTGGCGGGCTGCACGGCCTGCATGGGCACAAACACAAACGGAAGCGCAGTCACAGAGGGCACCGCTCAGCCGGCATTCTGCTCACAGGATGCAGACAGGCGAGAGGAGAGTTTGGGGCCTCCACCTCTGCACAGGTCCCACCTAATGCCCCAGACGGGCGCCCAGAAGTCCCCAAACCACCCCACACCTCTGCTCCCCTCTAGGACAGGGATAACCCTGCCGCCTCCCGCAGGGCACCGTGAGCACAGTCAGAGCAAACAAGCAGCCATGTGACCTGTGAGGCCCCAAGAGGTGGGGATGGCGCACAGGCTTGGCTGCTACGGGCTGCAACCTGGCCACCAACTACAGCGGGCTGCTCCACTCCTCTGGAGAGTAATGCGGGAAAGGTAGTTTTGCAAAAAATAAAAATAAAACAAATATAACAAACTTGGAATGAACCCCAAGCAGACAGCCTCGGCAGCAGGGTAACTGTGACAACTAAAGCCGCCCACTGCTGCTCAGGCTAAGAGCCAAGAAACCGAACGAGACCACGGACTGGAAGGGGTGCGGAAAGTTACTCAAATAAGGCCCCAGAGCAGCGAGAGCACTGCCCAGGATGGAAGCCATCAGCCTGACACTGGAATACTCACTCCGGCGGGCTTTGGCTGCGCTCTCCAGGAGAAAGGAGAAGTGCCACCCTCTGCAGTGGCACGTCCTGCAGCAGCACTGCCAAGGACAGCACAATCACCCAACTTCTGTGCTTACATTTTTAAACATTACTATAGTAAAAGACATATTAATTCCCCTCAAAATCCTCACCCTCGCTTGGAGCACACTCATCCCACCGTCCCTGCCCCCTTCTGCAGCAGCTCTGGAGTCCTCTCTCCTGAGGGTCTCTATGAGGTGTGATCCGAATCCGGGGACTGCTGCTGCCGAGAACCCTCCAGTGGAAAAGCAGCTCCTAACAGGACGCTGCGTCCTCATCCACCTTAGTCACCAGATCTGGCACCAGGTGACTTCTAGCTCTGCCCCAAGGTCAAAGTGACCATGAAAGGAAAACATTTTGAATCCATTCAGGACACTGAGGCAGCCAGGATAGCACAACTAAGGACACTTGGGACAGAGGACTCCAGACCTGCTGCAGAAAGCAGCAAGGACAGTGGGACAAGTGTGTTCGAAGCCAGGGGAGGATTCTGAGGGGGATTCATGGCAATGTGTCTCTTACTGTAATTATTATTTTTTTTGTTTGTTTTGGTACCAGGGATCGAACTCGGGTCTTTGCACTTGCAACGCAGGCGACAGAACCACTGAGCTAAATCCCTGGCCCTTGTAATTCATTTTTTAAAATGTGAACAATCACCCTATCTGTCTATCCTGTTTCGTACAGACAACACAGAGAAGCCTCGTCGGCCTGTGTAAGCGGAGCGCCCAGTCCAAAGGCACAGGGCCACCACAGTGTCCTGTAAGCACACAGCCTTTGACTTCAGACTGGCTGCCAGGACCCCAAAGATGGTCCCCGGGCAGTGACCAGGGAAGGTGTGACTCTCCTCCCACAGGGGAAGCCCAGGGACAACAGTACCAAGGGCGGAAGCTGGCTCCACTTCAGCCACCCTAGCCTAGGGAGCTGCAGCAAGCCACGTGCCCTGGTCCGATGAAGGGGCCTGCAGCTCGAAAGGGCAGAGCAGCTGGACCAGGCTCAAGGCGTCACCAGGCCGAAAGCGGTTCTGGAAGCCAAGAAGGGCCCAAGAAATCGCTTAAAGGGTAAATGACCAGCGCTCACTGTGCCGTTGGCCCCACTCCACGGTGACCTTCGTCACTCGGCCAGCAGCTGCTTCTCAACACAGTAGTGGACTGTGTCTGTTGGTCTGCTCTTCAGGTAACCAGGAGACCCCACACCCTGCTGTATTACCATCTGTCAACAGAATCGACTGCCTGCAGTAGAGAAAAGTGCTTCTCAAAGAAAACCATCACTGCAAGCCATCCAGCCCCAGAGTAACACTGGCTCCCAGAGAAGCACCTATGGGCTCCGCAAAACCACAGCCGCCAGAGCTGCGCAGCCTGTGTACCAACTCGGGACATTCAGGCAGGGAGGAGTCTCATTAGTATCCGCACTGCCCGTAGATGTTAGAAAAAGCAAAGAGAAGCAGTTACCCCACCTCTGCTGAGCTTTCAACAGAACAAGGGAGTGCAGTGGTCCCGAAGGGCCCTCCAGCATCCAGGACTCTGAGTAGAGGCCAAGCAGGTCTGAGAAGGGGCAGATTCACCCGCCCGGTGCCAGGAGGCAAAATCAAACCATGATTCCTGAATTCTATTTATCTGGAAAGCTAAATGCAAATATTCCTAGTATTGATTTAGCATGACATTTTCTACTGTCCAGTTATCATTTCCCCTTAATTATCTCTTCCTCCAAATTGACATAGGATAGTCCCCTAACTGCGCTGAAGTTCAAACCCTGAGAAGAGAAGAAGTCTGTGGAAGTCTCTGCTACCCACGCGGGCCTTGGCTTAGCACTTTATGCCACAGCCTGCACCTTGTTCACATTCGTGGCTGTCACTGTGCCCATCTCCAACCCTAAAATCCTAGCGCTTATAAGCCAGAGCCAAAAAAAAAGAAACCGCATCGGCTGGATTTTGCCATAGTGCAGTGTCAAGCAGTGACAGGAGAAAAGAGAAGCAATGATTCAGCACCTAATATCACAGGGAACATGTTCCCAGGCAGTTGCTTGGAGGCACGCGTCCTCATCACTCCCGCAGAGGCCCTGAGCTGGAGGCACTCACCACAACGCCTATGAAAACGCTGCCCTTTCTCTTGCCCTTGGCGCTGTCCTTATCTTCACAGATGCACAGGAGATAGCCAGCAGAAGCATCAGTGGTCACCTCGTCCACACCGACAGCCCCGTCATCCAGCTTGCTGAGAGGACTCACATGTAACAGGGACTAAAGGAAAGCGCACCAAGGTCAGCTGCCAATGCACTCCTCTCCCTCAGTCACGGCTCACCTCCCTGCACCTCCAGGTGGTGCCCCTGGACGGACCTGCAGGGACCCCAGGCCCCTGCCTTCTCTTCCCGCAGCTAGAAGGTTCAGGAGGACCGGTGGCAACCACCTGCCCACTCCCAAAGCCCACTCAGACCCCTGGACTCCTGGAAGCCTGAATGCTGTCCACGTCTTTACTCCAGTGACGTCACCACGGATGCGTCCTCCTAACCACATTCTGAAGAAAGCGCCTGTCCATACCTCGTCCAAAAGATTCCACTCAAAAAACAATTTTTAAAAAACATCGGTCACTTAGGGCCAGGGACTTAGCTCAGTGGTTCAGCCGCAAGCCTGTCTTGTAAGCGGAAGGTCCTGAGTTCAATCTCCAGTACCCAAAAAAAAAAAAAAAAGAAAAGAAAATCTGTCACCTTGACCAGGGATTTAGCTCAATGGCACCATGCCTGCCTCGCAAGTGCAAGGTCTTGAGTTCGATCCCTGGTACCACAAAAAAAAAAGAAAAAGAAAGAAAGAAAGAAATGAAAACTGTCATCTTAAAACAGGGCCCCTGCCACACATAAGAGAAAAATTCCATTCAGAAAGGATATCTTCCCCAATGAGCGTCGACTTCGTGTACAGAGCAGTCAACTTCCGGGCAAAGGGGGAACTTCTGCTGTCGCCAACAGCCTTCAGAGCTGCTGTTTCCGTCTGCTTCACAACTCCCACCTTTGGCGAGGATAAGAGAGATTGAGTATCAAATCTGATGTAAAATCCTTCTTAAACCTCATTTCAAAATGCCCAAGGGTTAACTCTGAAACATCTACAGGAAGCAAACTCGTTCACAAAGTCCACAAGTAAGGTCAGGCGACACATCACATGCCAGCGGCAGCTGAGGACAGACCATGGCGAGCATCTGCCCCTGGCTCTTCAAATACCCACTGCAAATACCTAACCAAATCTTTGATCGTCGTGTGCACTACAGGGATTGAACCTAGGGCCTCTGAACCGAGCTACACCACTAGTCCTTTGTTTGATTTTGATACATGATCTTGCTAAGTCACTAGTTGTCCAGACTGAGCTAGAACTTGTAATCCTCCTGCCTCAGCCTCCCTATGTTACAGGTCTAACCAAATGTTTTTAAAAGCCATGATATAATGCTAGTAATTATGACACCCTTTCATTTCTCCAAACTGAAAAAGCCTAGGGCCGATCAAAGCCTGCCTCCCACCTCACTCCCTGGCTGAGTCCCAGTTCCCTCCTCCCGCAGTGGAAGCCAGCTGACCTTGTAGCCCTTGGCCACGAGGCGCCGCACATGGACGAAGAGCCGATGCGTGGGAATGCTGGCCGTCATGAAGCTGTGGTCCAGGTGGCAGTAGATATTGAGTTCCCGGGCAGCTATCTAAGCGACACCAAAGGAAGCGCCGTTTACTGCCCCAGGTTTCCTGTGGGTTCGTTCACTTTGTTAAAAATCCAGCAGATGAACACTCTGGATTTGTGCACTTCTCTCAGCGTGCTGTAGGGGTGTCACACGGTCCCGCCAGCCCAAAGCGCCGGTGGGGCCTGTGCGACTGTTGCGTGCAGGGCTGTGCCACATCTGTGAGCTCTCGGCAGGTCCAGCGGCCTGGCTCAGCCCCAGCTCGTGTCTAAGTGACCAGAACACTGTGCCAGGCCTCCTTCTCCATCCTTAATGCACCACACCTCACAATGCTGCGCGTCCCCTACCATGGGGCTGCTGGACCCACACAGCACGCGGGTACGGGAGGAAGAATCCACCGTGCAATACCCGACGGTGAGAAGAGGGCCCAGACGGTTCGGGAGCAGTGAGTCTGCCGGTCACAGGAAGCTGAGGAAGCAACAGGAAGAAGCCGGGGTCCGGGGAGCTGCCAGTGATGCATGATGGAGGGGCAGCAGCAGGAGCAGCACCAGACCCAGTTTCTTCCGGAACCTGCCCAGCTTTGACAGGACCCCCAAGCCGCGGAGCTCCGACCCTCTCACTGGGGACCAGTCCCTGCTGCGGCCAGACTGAGCTCCCGCCCCACCTGGAGGACTCCAGCCACACACGGGGCGTGCCCGGGGACACCTGGAGCGCTGCAGTGCCAGGGCCCTAACAGATGCAGCGCAATGCACAGCAGAGAACACACCCTGCTGCCTGGCACCGGGCAAGAGAAGGCAGCCGGGAGGCTCAGGCTGCACAGCCCCTTCACGGGCAGCAGGGCCACCCTTGGGCGTCTCCTGCCCTGCAGCCCCAGCAGCCTCCACCGTGGGCCATCCATTACCAGCCGTGCCTGCCGCCTGCGCACAAACCCACTGTGCACCTCAGCCGCCCAGCTGGACGAGGGCCGCCACGCACGACCACAGCCACTGTGACACCTCAGACACCTCGGCAGTGGGCGGGCTCGTGTGTGCCTCCACTGGGCCTTCGCTGTGGCCTTGGCTCTGGAAATCCATGGGTGGAGGACTTCCGTCCGGGACTTCCCAGCTAAGTCGACATTAGCAAGCACACTGGGGAGACTGTGGCTCATTCACTAACCCACTGATCCAGTGAACTTTTTTAGTGGTGGTGGTACTGGGGATTGAACCCAGGGCCTTCATCCTGAGCTACAGCCCCAGCCCTTTTCTTTTTGAGAGATGGTCTCACTAAGTTGCTAAGCTATCCAGGTTGGGGTCAAACTTGAGATCCCCCTGCCTCAGCCTCCGAAAGTGCTGGGATACAGGCGTGCACCCCAGAGAATAAATGCTAACATTCCAATACTCTCCCCTTCCTTCTCTGCAACTCTAGCTCCTACTACAAGATTTTCTGGTGTTTATTTTCAGTCTTTGTTTTAAGTGATAGCATTTTTAAAGGGTGACCAATCAAATTAGCTTTTTCACAAAGAAAATGAAACAAGATACTCCAAAATACCTAAGGCCGTGAAAAACAATGAAACAGTGCTTGGAAGAACAACTCACCTCTGCGTCTTCCCCAAAGAATCTGTACTTATACCCACACTCCACACACAGAACCGCATCTGGGTGCTGCTGCTTCACCTCCAGGTACTGCAGCTCCAGCGGCGTGTAGACGCTCTTGGAGCGCTTGTTCAGGGCTCTGGGGTCAGAGGGCTTCTGGAAACTCTTGGGCCCAGACACACTGTCCTGTGACCAAAAGATGTATACAATTTGAAAGGTACTAAACTAACTACACAATTAAGTTCCCAGAAACGGAAACACAAATTGGCAAACAGCGAACCCTTGATGAACATAGGGAAGGTTTCTCCAGGCCCATGGTGGTGGTCTAGCAGGATATCCGTGGTTTGGGATTTCTCAAAGTAAAAGCTGAAAAAACTACCAGCCAAACTAAATTGTAACTATGTAAGTAGATTTTGAAACTATAGATATTTTACCATTTTGTATGCTTCTTTTTAAGTTTGGCTTTGTTAAATCTATCACTAACACTTCTTTGCTTGTTGACTCCTGGTGTGTGATCCACAAGACTAATGGGCACAGACTCGGGTAAACCACCTCCAGCAGCACGCCAACAGCAAATGCTGCACTTAGTGTTTACTCCAATGAAGAATCACGATTGTTTTGGTAAAGAAATGTGAGAACGAGCTCTTGGAAGACATACAGCACAAAGCTCTATTTGCAACACGAGTACTCCTCCTATCCTTGCTTCTCGTGATGAACACTTAACTAATTCCAATTAATAGAGAAAATCTTGCTTATTGGACTTAATTTAGACAAAGGAAAAAGGAGACTAAATCCAGGCGCTTAAGTAGTCACCACTCTGTCACTGCCAACGTCTTAAAATTGCCTCAGTTAGCCCTGTGTATTGGTCACTTTCTGTCTACTAGGTCAAAAAAACCCAATACCCACAACGTAAAGGGCTCAGTTTTCAGAGGCCTCAGCCCTGGTTGGCTGGTTCCAGCAGAAAGGGCACACCAGAGGCCCTGGCAGAAGAAAAGCCGCTCAACTCTTGGGGGCCAGGAAGCAGAGGGAGCAGGGAGGAGCCGGGGACAAGAATCACCCTTGCGTCTCACACGGCAGCAACCTCCAACCAAGTGGCCTCCTAACAGCACAGTCAGCTCCTGGGCTCACGGATGGGTGAATCCACTGCTGAGCACAGCGCCCAGGACCCATCACCTCCCACACACAGGAGACTGGGGACAGGCACATCAGAAGTAAATCTTAACACCTAGAATCAAAAACACAACTAATGGCTGTGATACAGCTCAGTGGTGCCGCCGCCTGCCTGGTGAATGCAAGGTCCTGAGTTTGATGCCCGGTGCCAAAAACCAAAAAATGAAATAAAAACATGACTAAAAAACTCAGTGACAAACAGGAGAAAGAGAAGAAAAATGGCCCAGGAACGGGAGCCTCATTCCACGAGAAAACCCAAAAAATGTACTTTGCATTTGCCAAATGTTTAAAAACCTCAGCTCATCTGGGACAGCAGGTAAAACCAACAACCTTCTAAGAGACTGAGCAACCTTCAAAGCTCAGCAGTAAGAGGATGGGAAGGCCTGGAGCACTGCAGCCAGAGGCACCAGATCTGAGAACTGGGTGCTTGAAATCCTCATAGGTTTTTCTCTTGCATTTCTGTGGCTTTTATATGAAACCCAGGAATACTACATATTGTAAAAGTTAATCAACACTTACAAAAATATATACACTAGAAGAAATTTTTGTTTTTTATCTCATTCATTTGTGGAAGAAGGTAAGCTTCCAGAAAAAGAAAACTGTCCATGTGGGATACTAACCATTAAGTCAGTCTGAATACTTGAATGTTAGGCAACGTTGAAAGTGTTAGGGTAGAAATATTTCTCAGACATAACACATTATCTTTCATGTTCCCAGAAACAGCATACCAAACTTCTTTTAAACTTCTTTTCCCAAGTCAGGAAAATGAAGATAAACTGCAAAACCTATCAGGAATTATGGTATTGCTAGCCCTACAGTAAAGGTCCTAGACCTTTGGCCATTTAGGTTTATTTGGTGGCTTTTTACCATTTATCCGTGCCCTTCCGTGCTTCTGACTTGCTTACCCGTGTAATAATGTCCATGTACTGCTCTGGGCACTTCTACCTGGTTGCTTCTAACTTCTTGTGTTGTGCAGATGCCACATCAGCCATGTGGTGTATACCGTCATGGCAAATAAGTCTAACAGCCCAGGGGCACATGTTCCAATTAATAAGTGAGCTTTAGTAAGACAAATTTTACACCGTCTATGCTCTACAATCACCATACCCAGGTGAACCTGTTCTAAGTATTAAAGAAGATTAAAAGCAAAAAAGTCTTTTTTTCCCCTGATTATCTAAGATTAATATTAGCCTGGCTAGGAAAGGAATTCATGGATCTGGATTTTGTGGGAAAGGGTGTGAACTTTTGAAAATTACAGGCAAACTTGTGTCAGCCTAGGTATTTTTCTAAGGAAAAACAGCTTTCGTGAGAATTTCAATGACTCAAAAAAAATTAATCTATATATGTATAGATAGAGAAACACTTCTCAAGCGACAGTTGTCACCTATGGCTATACACTGAAATAAGAGCTTTTAAGAAATACCTGTGCCCGATTCTCAATGACGATCAATCAAATAAGACTCTGAGGGAAGGTTCTAAATACAAGTTTTGGATTTGTTTGGTTCTTGTGATTTATTTTCTCCAAGTGATTCTAATTTAAAGGTAAGACTGAGAACCAACCACTAATCTCAATTACAGCTTTCAATGATGGAGCAAGAGTTAAATTTCCTGATTGTGCAGTAATAAAAACCATTAGTAAGTCACAAAATAAACAGCAGAAGTGAGAGCTCATACTCATTTGGTTTAACTAAAATCCTCAGAGCATCTAAACATGGGGATTTCCCACGCAAATCATGGCAACCGTGGAGGAGGACAGCAACAAACTTGTTCTTCGTCCCCCTAGGCAATGGCTCCTAATTCAGGCAGGACATCAGAATCGTGATAATATGAACCAATCTACTCCCCCCCAATACATAATAAATTTAAATCTCCAAAGACTACAAAACACAAAGAAACAAAAACTAACGCAGACGTCAGCCAAGTTTGGGAGCCAATGCCAAGTGACCCACAGACCCAGAAGTACTTCGGAACCGCCTACTCTAATCAGACATTCACCTGCGTAGCAACTACCCACCTTCTGATTACTTTTCGATTTGGGATCTTCAGAAGAAACGGCATTCTTTGCACGCTGAAGACTGATATCCTCAAAATCAGTACATTTTGGCAGAACTTCGAATCTCCCCTGACGAGGTTCTGCCTGGGCTCTATTTTGAGGGAGGGCAGAATCACAGCAGAATTCTTTCAGTTTTTCCAGAGACTGTGAAGCGATCCTGGTCCTCAGACATCTCTTTGGCTCTTGGGAAACAAATGGGAAGAAAACAACAAGAGTACTTTGGTCTCAGTGTGTCAGTGCACAGCCAGCACGGGACTGTTTAAAGAGGGAGATTCCCATCTAAGTCATGAACCTAACTAGGTGATAATGAAATAAAGATCACTGGGTTCTGGTTAAAGATGACATACTGAACACACACCTATGTAATGTCACTTACTACTGAAGCCCCTGCTAGAGACTACAGGAGAATTTTGCTTCTGTTTGTTTTTAGATACAAGGACTAACAGGAAAGAAAAGCTGACAATTGCAAATGAAATATCTGAAGCAAGAAGGGAAAATGACCAGTTCAGCTAAATCCTAAGTCAGTAATTAACAAAACCAAGAGCAAATCTTTCAACATAAAATACTTGAGAGACTCAGGATCAGGGCCCAGTACTCGGGCAATGGAAGGAAGGGTGGTTCTAACATAAAGAGGAGTGGTTGAAAGCTATTTCTTTCCTAGACCCTTCCCATCCTCAAAGCTTGGAGGTACTGACCGGGCTTTTCTCCGCTGGGCAGCAGACTGGAGATTTCCCTGGAAGGGAAACCAGGAATGCAGATGCCTGGACGCTGAAGCCCAAGCCCTGGCCCTGAAGCTCCCCTCCCGGGCATCCTTACCAGGGAAAGGCCTTCATGTTGACCCTAAATCTAAACTTTAACTTTCATGCAAAAATAGGTATGTTACATGTTCGTCTCCAGCGGGCAGGTATCTCCACAGAACTGGGACTTATTATTTCTTCATTTATGCATTTATTTGGGCTCTTGTCTCTGGGGATTTCCCATCTTCTCTTATCACAAATTCTCTGCGACCCAAAACTAGAGGAAAATCTGCTCTACCATCTCTGCCCAATACCAGCTCTGCAAGTCCAGGAGCTCAGGAATGCTGTTCTTTTCCAGTGTTGTGAGTATGCATGTATGTGTGTGTGTGTATGCGTGTTCCCAGTGGTGGTGGAGATGGAACACAGGGCCTCACACATGCCAGGTAAGGGTGTTCCCACTGAGCCACCCCACCAGCCCTCAGTGCCTCTCAACACAGCTGTGGGCAAAAAAAGGGAAGAGGGCTGAGCGACCTGACAAGGAAGGGTGGTCAAAGCATCCCGCTCAGTAGAAAAAGCAAGATGCAAATCACCATATATAGGATAATGCAACCTGTAAAATACAATAATTATTGCAAACTCATTTGTAGGTCTATGTGTGTGTCCACATAGGTGGGAATGAACAGGAAAATCTGGATGAACACACAGCAGTCCAAGCAGGAGACCTCCCTGGAGGGGACTTCAGGGTCTTTCCCTGTCCACCTTCTAGATCTCCGCACTGCCTAGCATTTTCTACCAAGAATGTTTCATTTTGAGCAAATAAAATAGAAATTACGGCCAGCCCCACGCTCAGGCAAGGGGGCATCTTGGTCCCTGGAGGAAAAAGCGCCACGCTGAGAGTCCTGCTCTGCCGCTTGGCGACCCAAGGAACCGGGGAGCCCCGGCTGCACAGAAGCAGCACCGCCCAGCACACACCAGCGTCGCCGGACTCTGCCACCGCCGAGTCCCCTCCGCCTCCCCGTTCCTGGACTCTCTTGGCTTTCTTCTTGAGAGGCGCAGCGTTCTCCGCTGGTCTCTTCTTCCTTCTGTCAGTATTCGCAGCCTACACCAGGAAGGTCAGAAGGTAGAAGTGTTACCTGGGTGGGGGAGGCTTGCTGTGTAAGTGAGTGAGATCTCACTTCTGAACCACGCCCGCCCTTCACAGAATCATCTGCAGTACTTTCAGCCCAGGAAAGGTCTCTGTTAAGGCAGAAACCACCCCAGGGCCTTCCCTTGTGGCCACGCACTGTACTGGTTTTTCACCACTTGTTTTGTTCTGCTGAAGGGTGGTGCAGCAGGAAGTACCCAATAACCCAGCATCCACACTTCACACAGTCGCAGGGACCTGAACAGGCGCTGCTTCCGCCCACTGTCCTAGAAACGCGAGGCACTGCCGCCGCCTATTAGTAAGTACAGCTCCTTTTCCTCCCTCTATCTGGGGAAAAGGAAGGATACTGGAGGTTTAAAACTCGGTGCCTTACCCGCTGGCCCAGTCCACTAGGCAGAATGCGAGCTGTCAGCTCAGGTCTCCAACAGCAACCAGGTAACCGGGCCTTCAGCACCTGGGGTTTCCCCCA